>JAREIK010005602.1:604166-1208333 GCA_029783825.1 Sapria himalayana | reverse complement strand
CGCGGATATTACGCCATTATATTTCTTAAATTTATTAGTTATTATTTATTTTTTAACTTATATTATTTTACTATGCCGTTCATAGATATGATTTTGAGAATTTTATAATATGCATGCTGCAAATAGATTTGTATGATACTGACTATCCTTGGATCCTCCAAAAATAGAATTGGAAGACATATCATAGTGATCAATTTGGTCATATTTTCTCTCTCTAACTTGTTGTGGTGTATGAAGGGGGTCAATGTGGAAGTTGAACTAGATTCAACCTCAAAGATCTCACCAATTGGGTTTGCCTTGAATCTAATGCATTATTTCTTTTGATATAATGTTCGACATGCTTTTTTTGGTGCCAAGTCCCACATGCACTCTTATAATTATATATTTTTTTACAATATGTGCGTTGTGCTGATTCTTAATTGATATTCTTAGTATTTTTATTCTGTATAATATTAAAGTGAGTCCAAATTGCAGATATTTTTATAGTTTTTTATTTTATAGATATTTGAGTTTGGGTTGAGACAATGAGAGAAAAAATAATTTTGACCTCAAACTTTTTCAAAGGGTTATCATTATTAAATTATTTAAGTTAATGTTAATGTTAATTTTGTTATTATTAAATTTATAATTTATTATTTTTTGATTATTTTTTGTTTATTAATTATATTCTAAATAAAAAAAAAGAAATAAAATTATATTCTAAGTTAAATTAATTTTGATATTAAATTATTAATAAAAAATAAAAATAAAAAATTAAATTATATTTAAAAATAATATTTGTTTGGCTGTTTATGGAATGCCAAAGTCTGATTGTCTGAGGCCGCACCATAATCCACTGTCCATTGTCCACACTTAAGAGGGAGAGCAAAGTTGAATTCTATCTCCGAAGCAAAAAAAAAAGATGAGCGTGAGACAAGCGAGACAAAGAGAATTGAGATAGATAGGAGAGTGAGAAAATAAGAATGTGAGATTAAGAGATAGAGAGAAATTATATATAGATTACAAAAAGAATAAAAAAATATTTATTTGGTATTTATTTTTTAATTTTTTAAATGATTATTTAGGGTAAAATCCACTAGCCATCAGATTTTCTCTCCTAGTCGTTGGGAGTGCATTAAACGGTGGATGCATCTCATTTTTTTGGACTGTCGGGACTTGGGTTAGTCGTTACATCGCCCTCGATTCCAAAGGGTTTGGGCAACGGATGCTATGCTAGAGGGAGTGGAGGTGTGCGCCACGTGTTGCTTAGCTTGTCCATGTGTGCCTGAATCATTTCATGCATACATCTTCAGCCAAACACGCCGCTTTAAAAAAACCAAGTGGTGCAGAATTTTTTGAATATAAAAATAAATTTTTAAATATAAGTGTGTGTGCTTCGATTGGACCATGCCTGAAACCTAGTATGAGTTTTGGGGCATTGTAGCCGACCTTGCCTCTGGACTGTGCCTACGGGCCATATAGTTGGGTATTTGATGAATACATGGAATATTTGTGAGTTCTAATAGATTAATCATTTCTTGGAGTAGCTCATATTAGTAATTCAGAGACCAATGATGTTTTATTATGACAATCAAACGACTTTACTCATTGTTATCATTTCAATATTTGATGAATATATGAATTATATTGAGATTGATTTTTATTTTATACAAAAGAATATTATAGACAATTTGATTGTCATTACCTATGTGCTTATCAACGAGCATATTGTAGGCATCTCTATGAATATACTCAGAGTATCACATGTATATATATATTTTTAAGTTGATTGTTTGTGACATGTATGTATTAACTTTAAGATAAATATTAAGGTTTAGTATAGTTTGTAAGTTTATATTATTTATTTTTTTGTTTACATTACATGGGAGCACCTAATATATAGACTGCTCTAATTATACACACACGCACACATACAAACACACACATGTTTTATTTTCTATTTTTTAAAATTAATAAAAAATAGTATTTTCTCTTTCTTCTTTTTCTTTGACCATTTCCTGAACACTAAGGAGTTTGACTTGTTCATTGTTTTACATATTAAAGCTTCGTGGTGGTAAATTGGTGGTGGTGCACATTGATTGAGATGGTGGCATACCATGCACGAGCGGTGGTAGTGGTATCTTTTGGAAAGGTGTAGATGTTGTTTCGATGTCGAATGATTGTGTTGGAAGATGCTGACGACATTTTATGTGTTTTAATAAGGCATGTTGGTTCTAATGGTGGTTTTCATGGTGGTTCATTTGTTGTCATCGATATAATGTCATGATTCAATAAATAATAGTTCATGAGTGGGGCATTGACTTAAATGCTGGTCTTGTAGTGATTCAATGTGTGTGGTAGTTTTGATAGTGGTTGACATAATGACTCGTGTGGTGGCATCAATGCAATGTTGTGGTGGTGCTTGTGTTATATTTTCAGTTTGAAATGGTAGTGATTTGTGTTAAAAAAATATTAGGTATAAGTGCGGGATCAATGAGGATCATAATTGAAAGTGGAAATTTTCATGGTGGGCTCTTTCAATTAGAATATGATTCTTAGACAAAGGTATGCGAGATACTTGTTAGATGAGGCATCTCAGCTAGGATCAAACATGTAGTTGATGATCGATGCATATTTATTATTTATCTCTAGCATTTAATTGATTAAATTATGACTATCATATTTTGTTTTTGTTACATGTGCAAGAATGTCTGAAACTTTGCTATGTCATTATAATTGTTTGAAATATTAATTTGTACGACAATGTTACTTAACTATCACTATAAAAATTGATTGAACTAGAAGAATTGACTCATGCTGTTTGGATATAATTATGTGAGAGGATTGATGAAATGATATATGCACTAATAGATTAGATTGTGTTTATGAGTTTAAGTAATCAAATTTGTAATATTCTTTACTTACATCTAAGCATCAACCACTACACCCATACCAGTAGGTTATGTATGATTAGTCCGATTACTATCGTTATTTCTTTACACATTGATAATGAGATAGGGAGAGCCTATAGGGTTCCTCCGAGAAGTAGGAAGATAACATTGACACGTTCTTTCTGTAGGAGGTTGCGATATAATCAAGAGAGATGTATGTTGCATTTTGAGTTATTGAGGACATCTTAGATTCATAATTCAGATGCCATATAATAAGCTGCTATATCCACTTAGGTTGGATCCTCTACATGTACTCTTACAGATCTTGTTATACTTACTCAAAAAAGAATTTTCCAAACTTATCTTCTTGGATGCAATTGGCTCTATTCGAGTCACTCATATATCTGATTTTTTTTTCTTACCATCTTACTTTGAATTCTTAGGTTATATATAATGATAAAAATTTCTGATATATTCACTGATATATTTCTGATATATTCATAAATTTTAAGTATCGATATATCCATTAAAATCGATATATCTATTCTTGATTGATGCTCATATACAAATACACATCGATATATCTTCGATATATCCGTAAAATTCAAGTACCGATATATCCATAGAAATTGATATTTAAATCCTTGGTTATATATACAATAATTACTTTCCATATAATTGGTGATTGTATCCTTTTTACCTCTTGTGGAGTCTAGATCACTTGGTATTATTATAGCTAATGATACCATCATATGAATCTAGAGGCATAATAATATAAATGACGAGTCTTTTTTTTTGATATATATTGTGTTTATATTTGAGTTTCATCATAATTTATTTTTAGCGAATTATTTTGTTAAGTATCTAGGTTGTAATGTTATTTTTTATTTTTTTTCTTATATTTCAATGTAGGATTGGCAAAGCATGCTTATGATTTTTCTCAAGATTGAACGAAATTGGAATGTATTGTACCTATTTCTTTCTACTTTGAGGAAATCCTCTAAGTACTTGATTATCTTTGACTTGTTGATTATATGCTCTCAACTTGGACTTATATCATTGGATAAGCTACGAATTTTAGATATAAATATTAAGTAAACAATTTCCATTAACTATGGTGAATGCTAGTTAGGAAATTATACTAGTGTTCTTTATCTAGCACATCAGAGTGTGTGAGAAGAGAATTATTTTATTTGATTTATTCTGGTGATTGAGAATCTTCTAGGATGATCACATACATTGTGTTGAGATATTTTATTATTTTTATTAATAATTATACAAGATATATATGATTGTCAATTTTTTTAAAAATATCTTTAATTTTATTTATATTTATGAAATTTAATAAAATGATAACAATATAGTTTGATTGTAATATTAGAATATTAATAAATGATAATATTTTTAATATATTTTTATTAATTTACTTTTTTTTATAAGTATAAGATAATTCATCAAATATCATGTATTGATATTTTTACTTAGAATGAGATATCTAAAAAGATGAATTGATATTTAGTTGACATGACTAGGATACTTCAATAGTATAAAAATTTTTTTAAATATTTTTAGAGAGAATTAATCTTAACCATTAATTTTATAATCAATCAAATATATCTTTTATTTGCTGAAGTTATATCTCATATCATTTTTATATGTATGAGAGTGATTTTATTCATATTTTATCTAAGATTTTTGAATGTACTTGTTTTGTTTAAGATCTACCTTCAGGTAGAAATAAGTTGATATATTGTGTCATTAAATATTTTTCATGGATATTCTAGTTCTCCGAAAAAAATATGCTACTTACAAAAGGATAGAAGAATCATTATGAGTGGATATTTTCTTTGAGAACAAGTTATTTTTAATGACTTGATTCAAGAGAACATATATTTAGATGTTGTAGTGATAAGGTCATCTCATTGTCTAGTTATTACTCTCCACAAAGTGATAGTTGACTTTGCTTCTACACTTAATATTACTAGCACAAATAATATTGAAGAGGATAATGACATTTTCTAGAAATGTGTGTCAATATGAGGAGTCTAGTGTGTCTCATAGGATACGAGAGATGTGTATTCCCAGGAAGGAGAGATAAAGTTAAGACCAAATGATATTATTAGGAACTCATAAGTGTTATACCTTATCACTCATGTTGTTTTTGGCTTATCTCCTGTTATACCTACTTTATATTAACATGACTACAAGTCCAATTTAATGAAGTACTTTACTCTATCAAGTTTGTCAAATAGATTATTAATAAGAGGAATGTAATACTTATTCTTTATCATCTTTTTATTGAGTGTTTGGTAGTTGATCCATATTTGTAATAATCCATTATTCTTTTTCTGAAATAAGACTAATGAACTATATGTAATCTTGGATGGTTGGATGAACTCGACCTCTAATAATTTTATAGTTGTCTTCTTAATTTTTTTAATTTTAGGGGTGTCATTTTGTAGGGCATCATGGCATAGGGGTTGGCTTCATATTTCAACTAGGTCTTGTGATCTTTTTTCTCATAGATGAGAGTTTTTTGGGTAGTTCCGATGATAACATGACTTTGAACGTTCACAACACCTTGACTTTCACGGGCATACAATCTCTCATAGAGTTAATCGTGTCTTCCTTAAGAGCTGTAAAGTAGACAACTTTATTCTTTTTCAACCATTCTTTAATTACATAAATGATAGAAATACGAGTCTTAGTTTTATTTTTAATGATTATGCGAATCATACATGGTGTTTTATTTTCTAAGATAATCATTAAGCATAGAAAGGTAAGAATACAACTTTTATCCGACATATGAAATCAATCTTGATCATTACCTTAAATTCATTCATGATATCTTTTGTGAAGTCAACATCACCTTCTCACAGTCTATTCTTTATCGTCACCGAATAAGTTACTCAATGTAATAATTTGGCAGCAAAGTTAATTGTCTTGAGCTAACTTATCATCTTGGATATCTAGAGCATGAGTCTCTTTATCTCTTCCACTGAGATAAAGTTATGCGTGACATCAATGTCTTTTATGACTTTGATGAACATTCCATTATTGGCCTCAATAAACATGAGTTCTCTGTTTTGAAGCTGCTTTTTAGCTTGCTTGACCTTGAGGGTATTCAACAATTGCATTGACCTCATGTGCTCATCATCACTTTTTTGCTCCGCCTCTCTCCTGATCATCACATTGAGGGCATTTTTCTTAGGATATTCATGAGCTCATTGTGGTCTTTTGCATAGAAAATAATTGATATTTTGCTTGAAATCTTCGTGTTTATATTGATATTTACTCTTTTTGACAGTAGAGACAACACTTGATCTTTCTTTAGCATTATAGTTCTTTGGTCGTTTTTCTCCCTCACCTTTAACATGACTACGTTTGAATGATGACTTAGCTTGAGATGAGTTTTTCTTTTGGAAATTCTTGAGTGATTCTACTACTGTCATGATCATGACAAAGTTTTGAACATCATGTCTCCTTATCTCTTGCTCAAATAAACCCTGCAAGTTATTTATGAGACTGAAGGGTAGTTCCTCATTACTCATATCAAGATCCTCAAACAATAAAGAAGATAATTCCTTGACATAATCATGAATTAATCCAAATGTTTGAGATGCTTCATCTGTTTATGCTTCATATATGTTATATTTTCTGAGTAGAATTACTCGTAATCTTTCTCTTGAATTTAGTCTACATATCTATTATGTACGTGTATGTCTCATTTTTTATTTTTATAATTTTTTACTTCATTATAAAGTTGCATTATCAGTGAGGTAAATAGTAGTAGTGTGCATCTTTGTTACTCATTAGTTAATGAAATCATCTCAAAATATCTTTTCATGTGTAATAAGTAGTTATCCAACTCTTTGGTATTCATTTGTCCCTTGAATATGTGTGGCTTTGGCAATTTACCTCTTGGTGCCATATGAGTGGTCATTACTCGAGTTGACAATGTTATCTTATAAATTATCATTTTTTTCCTTAGCTCTTTATCATTTTCAGTCAAAATATTCATCATTGATTCCAAGCTAGCTAGCATGTTCAGGATTTTCATGAATTTCTCATGTGACATTATTAGGACTGTCGAGCTTTGTATTTTCTCTTGAAAGTTTTGATTATACACTTTGAGATCCTCCATGTTATTCTCTATGTTTTATTCCATGAGATCTGTTCTTTCTTTGATGTTTGTCATAATAACCTCTAACCTGATCACCTGGTCATTCAATCTTGTGAGAGGATCACACGATGTGTTATTCTTTTATTTTTTCTTAGTGGATGGTCCAATATCTATTTCTCAAATTTTATTAAAGACTTCTTCCACATGAAAGCTTATAATTATTACTATTATTTTTGAATTACTCTTCACATGCAAACCTCTGGCTCTAATACTAATTGTTTATTGACTTAGTTTTTTTGTAAAGTTTTTATGTGACACTTCGACATCTCATCTTTCGGATATTGATATGTAAATCTCTTACTTGCCTTGTAAGTTATATTCGGTTTCTACTCATAGTTTAAACGCAAAAAAAAAACTGAAGAGAATATTAATAAGAATTTTGTTAGTAAAGTGATGTATTTCCAAGTTTTTAGAATTTTTTTTATTTCTAGAACCTTTCGTATTCTTTATGTAAAATGAAACATTTTCAAATTTTTAGAATTTCTCATCTTCTTATGTAAGTTCTAAGGGTTTATTTATCTTCATTTGATCAAAAAGAGTATTTCTCCATCAGTCATGGGGTAACTACTGTATCATTTGTGCTACTATGTGTCTACTGTGCAGAATGCACAGCATATATTATCAGACACTGCAGAATGCACAATTTCAGACAATTTTGGATAATTTCTGAAACTGCTGATGATCTAGCAGCTGTACTGTATCATGACTACTGTGAGAATGCACAAGATACCATTTCTGACACTGCCAAACGCACAAACTAGGCACGCCTATCTATTGTACATCACAGGCCGTGCGATAAAAAGCTATAAAAAATATGGTAAAATAATATAATCATTATATATTATTAGACAAATCATAAATTGGACGCCCTCATCAATATAGCAGAATAAAAAAAATACAATAGAATGAAAATAAACTATAAACAGTAACATTTTTAATTATTATATATATTATATTCAATAAATTTATTTTATCTCTAGTATTTAAAACTAAAAAATAATGCATGTGTATCTTGCAAATTTTTGTAGAGCCTGCAAATATTTTATTACTAGGAACTAAAAACTATAATATAATTAGAGAGAAAATAAGAATTCTAAAATTATATTTTTAAGAAATAAATATTATATTTAAAACTAAAAACTGTAATTTCATTGATTGTGAGATGGAACGTGACCATAAATTAGAAATCTAAATTTTTTAAGAAAAAAAAAACACACAGAATGTGTAGTGATGAGAAAATAATATAATTAGAGAGAAAATATAAGATTATAAATTGAATTTGATCAAAAAAAATATAAATATTATATTTTTTATAGAATTTTTTTAAATTAAATTATTAATTTGTGGGCCTTGGGTCCATGGGTCAGATTAGATAAGGCTTTTTTCCTAACATGATGAATAGTGTAATTGGGGGTGTCAATCGGGTCGGGCTGGGCAGGACCGACATGAGGCATGGCATGATTTGGTTGTGTCTGGGCCGGCTCGGCACAAAAATTTTTCATGCTCGGGCCTGTGCAATGCCCGGCCGGCACCAATCGTGTTGTGCCGTGCCGAGGTCATCCGGGCCTCGTGCCGTGCTTGACCCGGCACGGTTTGGTGGCCCGTGGCACGGCCTGCTGACATGTGACATGTCTCACACCCCATCCCATCGCTAGCGCAGCGCCTATCGGATAGGGAAAATGCCCGGGCACAAGTCCGATTCTACTTTGATTCGACCTGTGGTCCCGGCCGACCCGTACCCCCCCCCCCCAATGGTTAAAAAAAAATTAAAACTTGAATATCATCCGTTGGATTTCGCCTCAAACGGCTAGGGGGTAGAATCTGATGATCCTCATGATTCTGCCCTCTAAAAATCAATAAAAAATTAAAAAAAACATAAAAATACTTTTTAAAAAATAATTTTTTTTTAATCTATAAAGTCTCCATCATCTCTATATAATATTTATATTTTTCATTAATATTTATATAATATCTATAAAGTTCTTGTTCTTTTCTTTCTTGGGACTCAGAATTTCATTATTCGGCTCAGTTTTTCGAGACTCTCAACTCGAGTTTGGAAGTTTGAACTAGACTGTGGTATACCGTGCACGTGATCTACCTCATTGCTTTATGAGTATTTTAAGTTTTTTTGTCTAGTTTCTCTCTCTCTCTAGTCTCTCTCTTTAATCAAAAAATCTAAAATCTATCATCTAGGCTCTATCTCATGTCTAACAAAAATCCAAAAAAATAATTAATACTAATAAAACATATTTAAATTTATAAAATAAAAATATTACACAGAGGTCTGAGGCTGCTGAAATTTTGGTTTCTCTAGTCATCTCAACCTAAAAATCTAAAAAATAAAAAATTAGGAAGACTTCTGTAGTTTGAACTCATTCTAATATAATAAAACAAAAAAATATTAGGAGTGAGGAAGAAAAAATGACACAATGCAAATATGATATGAGAAATTTAATTTGCAAGAGTTTGTTTGAGATTGGCACCTTAAGAGGCATGCTAAATTATCCACCAAAAAATATGGTGCATTAGATCCTAGGCAAACCCAACTTATCACATTGATGAGTCTTCCGATCAGATTTTCGGAAGTTCCAAGGGTAGTGCGTATCATGCAGACATATTTTTCGCCTGCTTATCGTAGGATTCTTATGTCCATATCTAGGAATGACATACTAAAATTTTATAAGTTAGAAAAATAAATAATAATTAATGAATTTATGACATATAGTAGAGTGGTGTCCGTGACGTTCAATATCTGGACAAGTCACGATGAATCATCTTATGCATGTCTCACCAGTCACTATATAGATTCTAACTGAATAATGAATAAAAAAATTTTATTATTCTCTGAGATTTTTCATCCTCATGATGGCCCGGTCATTTTTGAGTGTATGATGAAAATCTTTAGAAAATATAAAATATAAAATAAAATTTTTAGTATCACATTCGATAACGTATCTAATAATGAAGTAGCGATTAACATGTTTGTTAGGAATATTAGAGACGTATTATTAGGAGAAATCTTTCATGTCAGATACATGTGTCACGTGATTAACCTAATTGTACAAGCAGATATGAAAGTGTTTTCTCTTACATTGGATAATATACGTAATGCACTAAAATATATTTATATTCTTCGCAGACAATATGACTTTGGTAGTTTTTGTATGTCTGTAAATCTTAAGAAAAAGAAATTTTAATTGAATGTGAGACATCGTTGGAATTATACGTACATGATGTTAGAGTCATGTGTTAGATACGAACATGTGATATCCAACTACGTCAATAGTAAGAGTGACGAACTTATTATCGACAATATTGACTGGGCTTCAGGAATTCTATTTATGAAATTCTTGAAGATTTTTTATGACACGACGAACATGTGTTCGTCAGTTTATACTTAAACGGCTTGTATTACACTCAAGTGCATATGTAATATTAGTAGCATGTTTATGAAGTATCAAGCTGACCTGACACTTAGTTATATGGTTGCAGAGATAGAAATCAAGTATTTAAAATACTGGTATATCATTTCATCTCTTTATTATCTCGCTGTAGGCATGGACCCTAGGGTTAATGTGGAAATGATAGATAACACATTGACTTACATTTTCTCGTACATGAACCTGGAAGACCCATCTGAATGGTTCATTCACGAGAAGTTGATTGACCTGTTCACATACTATTTTTTTTTTGATGACCAAGAGCTTTAGGGCCCACTTACATGGGCCCTTACATCCCCTTGGGCCCCCGGAGAGCCGAGCAGGTAATAAGTTATTTGCATAACATTGATTCCCCAGTACCCTCCCCTGGTGAGACTTGAACCTGTGACCTCCCAGTCATTGCTGAGAGTCTTCACCAGCCAAGCTACCTTATGAGAAGGGTGACCTGTTCACATACTATGATATTATGTATGTTGGTAGTAGTAGTAAGACTATTATTACGGACATAAATACCTTTTTCGGGGATGATAGTTTTTCTATTTAGCTAGCGAGGGGAAAACGATGGGGTGGACCATCACATAGGAGTGAGCTTTCTTGGTATTTAGATACTGATTACTGTTTAATTCTATCATATTCTGATACTAAGAATCTTGATATATTATAATGGAGGAAATCATATATGTCCATCTTTTTCGTGCTATCTAGGGTGACACAGGATCTACTGACTCATTCAGTATCGAGCATATTATTGGAGTCTATTTATTTTATTGTAGTGAATATGATTTTAGATAGGAGATCGAGATTACATCTAGATATTGTTGAGGCCTTGTCCTGTTTGAAGGGTTAGGATGATTCGAGGTTTAGCATCCAGGATCGTGCTTGAGCTGAGACATGGACTATATCCGTTGCGAAAGTAGATGAGTTAATTACTGATGATGATGATTTATTTGATAGTGATTTTGATGTTATGGTTGATGATGCTCATGATATGCTGATTTACGATTGACGTGGTTGTCGTTTGCCCCTGCCTGTTGCCAGACGCCAGTTGCCAATGCCACGCCATGCCACGCCATGCCACCACGCCACATATCATTTCTCATTGCCACTTGATTTTTATTTTTGATGCACTTACGGTCACGGATACAGTTGATGATTTGTGTTATTTATTCTTGATTTTGTTTTTTGATTTTGATATTTTGTTTTGTATTAATTGTATGTTTTTTTATTTATGTTACGTTGTATTTGTTTTGGTTCGGTATCTATTAATCGATTAGATATTTGGTTTGTTTTTATTTTTGTAACTTTGTAATTTTTTGTAACGAAATTTTTTGTTTAAATTATTTTTGTATTTAAATTTTCTTTTAAAACTCTATAATTTAATTCAAATAAATTATAATCTAATTTTATTAAAAAATTAATAAAAAAAATTTAAACTTTATTAATATTTTATATTCAACAAATTTCAAGTTACAAATTTAAACTTTTTAAACATTATCTATATATAATATAATATATATTTTAATTTTTATTTATAGTTTAATATAAATCTTTAAATTTTTAAAATTTTAAAAAAATTATTATTTTAACTAGGCCCATACGGGCTTGACCCGGCACGGTACTTTTACCGCCGGCCGGCAGGCCATGCCGGGCCTGGCTTGAATAAACTGTGCCGGGCCAGGTTAGGCACAGTACAATAACCGTGCCGTGCTTGGCCTGGCACGAAAGCATAGTCGTGCTCACAAAATACAGGCTGAGCCGGCCCGACACATCCCGTTTGACACCTCTAAGCATAATTGACAAATATGCCTCTGGGCACTTATCCGTCATCCCTATGGTTATGCGACTTGTTCTTTCGTCATTCAGACTATTTTATTGTTGATGAAGTATATATTAAATTTATGCATATACAAGCAGTGTGTGTTTGTGTACGTGTGTGTGTGTCTGGGTCATGTCATATAATTTCTTACTTGGAATGATAGTATAGAGGTGATACATAGTGCATGCGATTCTCATGTTTGCTCATGATCTTGTTGTTTTACTGCAATCCTAATCATCATTACTTTGAAGGTAGCTTCGAAGAGAGTTCACTGGTGATGCTGAATCTGCAGCTGCTGCTCTCGAAGGGCTGTCGCCAACATCTTGTGCACAAGCAGATCTCACTTTTCTATTTCGCATAGCTGCTCACGAATCAAAGAAATCACGTGCTCAAAACCGAATTTTAAGAGTGGTAGGGCGTAGGCGTCATCATTTCTGCCCACTTTATGCATGTTTCTTCCCTGCGAAAAATAATCAGTTGAAAACTTAGCACAAGTCTAAGTAGGTCGAACCACTCCTAACCATTGGCTCAATGGGTGGTTTGTGTTGTATCCAGATCCTCCTGTACTGCAGATCATCCACTAGGCCACAACATGAATGGCTGGCGAGCAACAAATTCTTCACGCTCGATGTGATCTATCTCCACGACAAACCTGGGCTGGACAATTGCCCGCAAGATGTCTATTGTGTGCTTCTCGACACCCTCGAGGCAATCAGTGAATACGAGGGGTACATCTTTGAGACTGGGCAGGGCCAGCGTGTTCTTCTCCGCTACATGGCCTTGCTCCTGTCTCATCCTCAGCAACGTTGCCCTCAGGACCACTTGGACTTGCCCAAGTCTCTACCAAAGAGACCCCTTCCAACCGAGCCAACTAGCCACGAAGATGCTTTGGTTTCAAGCTAATGGCATGTCTGGCAATTTTAATTAATATTTATTTTTCCGTTGATTAGAATGCTCTACTTGTAACTTATATTTGTCCCAAATGAACCAATAATATAGCAGCTCGATTGGCAGAAGTAGATGGGTGCTCTAACCATGAGGACGCCAGTTCAATCCCCATGGGTGTTGGATGTATTTTTTTTGTGGGTTTGTTGGATCACTTATTTTGAATGAGGACTTGGCATGGCTTGATAATGTCTTTAAAATGTGTAAAAAAGTTTGAATTTTAACTACTGTTTAATTGATTGGATGAAACAGCATGAATTTATGCCTTGGCATGGCTAGTTCCCAGGTGCATGACACAGCATGAGTCGAGCTGGTTACCTAACTCATACCTAACCTATGACCCGCTGTGGTGCCAACCATCCGCTAAGAACTTGACCGTGGCCTTGGACTCAGGTCTGACCTGTTATGATACTATAATTTTAGGGTGTGAATCTGTTGATAATGTTTTCAAGTAAATTAATAAAAAAATGAATTTAATTTTTGTTGTTTATTAAATTTGAATTATTTTAATTATCGGGGTATGCGTGGAATTATCTAGAGTTGGAATATAATTATAAAAGGATGATTACTTGTAACTATAATTTGAAATTCAGCAATGTGTACGGAAGACGGAACAAACAAACACCTCTCCCGGCTTCACCAATTCCAAAAAATTACAGGGCAATGTCTACCAAATTCGTGGTGCCGATTTTTAACTGGACACTATTTGTAAGGTGATCGATGATCATCAAAACAGGTAAGCAGGTTGGCGGTGGACCGAACTTTGTCACCCCTGCTCTCTGCTATTCCAAAACCAAGCATGTCTTCGATTTTCATCATCTTCATGATTGTCACTCTATCGACTTTTGTCACTGCTTTCCGAGAGACTATCACGGGTTTTCTTCGTTTGCCATCGGATCGCCATGCAGGAACGAGATGGGCGGTGTTGATAGCTGGATCCAGCGGCTATTGGAATTACAGGCACCAGGTAACAAGTTCTATATTATTTCTCGTTGTACAAGTAGCAGAACTACGGATGCTTGTTATTTTGTTGTTTTACTGTTATCTACTTAAAATGTATGATAATCATGGATCATGATGTTTGTTTAACTGCTCTACAATTATTTATTGCGCAATTGAGTGTGGTGAGCAATGTTCTCCAAGAAAATTGAAAAATATGCTCGTGTACTATTTTATTATAGGTTTTGTTCATCCTAATAATCAATTTCACACACCAACAAGTGCAATTTTTTGCTTGTTCGGTTGTGGCTTTCACTGTTAGAAATAGTTCTGAAATTTTCGTTAGATAAAAAGTACCTAAAGAAAAGTTCATTTCTGTTCAAGTGAATCTGTTTCTTTAGAGAATTATTTGTGCTTCTATTGTCTGTGAATTTTTTTTATCGTTATCAAGACAATTGTGAAACAAATTGTTAAAACTCCATCAAATATAGAAAGCACAAAATTGAGAAGACATACATTATGATTAAATTACTTAGCTTACCTCAAAATTACTTTGGATTCTTGAATTTCTACATTTTATATATTTGAGATATTTTATATTTTCCAACGGAACTATTTGTTTGTTATAATTAAATTGAATCTCATTTTTCAATTATCTTTTTAATACTTATGATTTTCCTTATATTATAAAAATATGGATGAAAATATTAATAAAAAACACGTGAATGAACTTGTATGAAAGTTTATAAAAGTTCCTTTTTTTTTAGAAAAAAAAATTTATATGTTTGAACTCGATAATATTGAGAATATTATTAAATAATTAAGCCAAAAATCAAAAATAAAATCTAATAAAAACTCAATAATCATAATATTAAGTGATGTCCTTATATAATGGATTAATGAATTGTAATAACTTATATATTAGATGTTTTCATCCATAATAGAAATAATACAATAAAAATAAACTAAACAAATCAGAAATTAAAACCTACAACACTTCTCCATATGTTGTTATGTAAGGATTTATAAAATCAAGCTTGAAGAAAAAAAATATAAGCTGAGAATTTTTTAAGATCTTAGTGAAGATATTCATTAGCTGGTATGTTGTTTGCATATAAATGATATCAATTATCTCATTCCTAATCTTTTCTCTAAGAAAAAAATATTTTATAAATAACCATAATATTATCTTGAATTCTATCTCAGTATTAAACATTAATACATTTATTTTTTTTATATTTTTTTAGGAAATAATTTTGCTCTTTAGAAAACTCATTGATTCTTCTCTCTGTGAAAATTAATATTTAACTCAAATTTAAATATCTTGATAATTATAAGTATTTGTAATTACTATAAGAGATTATAAATAATATAATCTTCTCTTTTGGTTTATACATATATGTTAATATAAGTATTCATAATATATTGTAAGAGATTCTAATTATAAGTATCAGTAATTATTGCAAGTGTTGGTAGTCATCACTTTTGGTTTATATGTATATGTTATAATTTTTTTTGCAAGAGTTCAAATGACATATGTATTTTATTGATCATGTATGTGAATATTATTTTTATTATATGAGATTATAAATTAAGAATCACACAATTAAAAGAGTATATTTAATCATAATTTTAGATAAAAAATTTTGAAAGACTTATATACTTTCTTAGGATAGAGATTATTTACTATTGTTAAAAGATATCATGTATGCTTGTGAGAGTATCATATAAATGATATTTTTCACAAGGATATACGAGAATCATAGAAAATATTTAATATCAAATTATCACTTTATCATATATAATTTATGTAATCATTATATTAATTATTTTTTAATTTAGTCATCTTACATTTTTATAAATATAATTTTTCACATATTAAATCATTGGAAGAAATTTTTGGGTCCTAATACAGTAGAATCTTTCTAAATTGATACTCTATAAATTAATAACTTCTATTATTTAATAAAAAATTAATTCACCGACTCCGTGAAATGTGTATAATTTAATAATTATACTATCTATTATTTAATGCAAAATAGAAAACATCCTATGTAAAAATATTAATTTATAAAATCAATATTCCTTATAAATTTAAAAATATTATATATCATAGATAAAATATATTGCTTCGTAAAATCAATATTTTTTACAAAAATACCTATCTAAAGTAGTTTGTTTTTTTTCAATAGTTCGTATCTCAAATTGTATGTTTCTAAGTACCTTATGAGTTATAATATGATTTGGATTTGAAAGATCAAGAAATGAAATATAAGAATGAAGAATATTTAATTTTTCTTTTGTTGACATGTGAGGATTTTTATCCATGACTTCACAATCTTCCTCTTCTTGATCTTGAGACGACGAAAGTTTTATTAAATCTTCATCTGAAATTTTTTCATGGGCAACTTGTTGTTCTTCCTCGGGATTTATAAACTCGTGAATAGATATTGGGCAACTAATTGACAGTTGATTAATAACATCTTTAAGTTTATTTGCTATTTCTTGTTCTTCCGAACCCACTTCATTTTCTATATATTGAACTTTGCAAGCCATCCATTTAAAAATTCTGTTGTTTTCTCTCCAAGTTCTAGTTGTCTAGCAAATTGACGAGCATTTTCCTTGATTAAATCACGTGATAATGCCACTCGATGTGCTTGACATTGTAAAATCTAATTTGCTAAAATATTATCAAGTTCAAGATACTTCACAGCTCTTTGACACTTATATGTAAGTTCAGTTGAGTCCATGCTTTCATATTGTTGATGCTTAGCAAGGATATTGCTGATGGTTCATTGTGTTGGGACTTTTAAAAGCTTGAATTCTTGTATTGCCCAATTTGTAAGAGTTGATTGTTTGATGGATAGATTTGCTGTGTTATGATGACAAATTTAAAGCTTTTGATCATTACTCAGAGAAGATGTAGGCTTCATTTTGGAAGAAAAAAGAAATAAAAAAAGGACAAATTATAACTTAACTGTGGTATGCATTAGCCTTTATAATTCAAGTGAGAAACTTTTGATATTCCATACCTGGAAAATTTTCTTGGAAACATGGTCACGACCTTTGGTATTTCAAAATTTAAGTTGATTAATTTAAGCACAACTTTTAATTTTGGAAATTGACGTTGAATTTATTGAGGCTTGCATGGATTAATCATGCAATATCTTTGATATATTTTCTGATTTTTTTAGGTGAATGTTCTATAAATTAATAAACACCATTAATTAATAATTTTTTGTGTTATGGATCGTATTAATTTAGAGAGGTTCTACTGTATATCTTTTAATGATTACAACATCTGTAGCTTATTGTTTTTTTTAATTTAAGTTAAACAACTTGCACCGATAAATTAGTTACCGACCATTATACCTTTCTTAGATATATATTTGTTTTCTGAAAAAGTAAATTACAGATTGTTGTTTCGAGAATCCTCAATTTAGTATGTAATCATACTTTATGATGATCTTCATGGTCATCTACTAGTTATATTGGTTCAAATATATTTTTGAGTTACTTATTTTTTAATTACTATTTACTTTGACAGTTAATTAGGGATGCATATTGTTTTCAATCTGGTATTTAATGAGTAAATGAAATATATAAAAATGAATTATTTTCTCTTGAGAAATAGATTCTAGATGAGACTATTAATGTAATCTTTGTTTTTATATTAAATCAATTACTTGTTATATTAATGAAGATTTTAAATATGTTTTAGCTTTTTTTTTTCCTTCAAGTTTACTATTCATGATATATGCTCACCAATTTGGAGGGTGTGTCATTGTTATTTGTTTTTAATATCTTTTACTTAGTGATGAGAGCATCTAATATATGAGTTGCCCCTATGGTGAATGGATGTGTTTGTGTCAATTGAAAGATGCATTTGACTCAAGTAGTGTGAATCTTAGTGCATTACTCTTAAAATCAACATGTACTTTCATTGGCATAAAACCATCCTTTTATTAGAGTATGTATGCCTATGTCTAGAAAAGGATTTGAATGTATTATTGATTATTCATTTGAAACTAATCTTGTAGAAACTCTTTTGGTTGAATGATACATAACTTATCTTTAGTAACAATAATATAATTTTCATAAATCAGAAAAATGAAAAGTATGTTGTGTGAGCTCTTTAAATAAAAAATAAAAATAGATATGTTCAAATCAAAATAACTATGATCATAGAAAATTTGTTTAATTATGTTCTTGGAGTTATAATATCTAAATTGTGAATTTAACATTGAATAGGGTGAGAAAAATAGTTTAATTAAGATTTAAAATATTAAAATCTTAAAATATAATTTATTTAATATTTTAGATCTGTAATTTATAAGAATGATAAAATTTAAAAAAGATGTTGATGACAAGATTAAAGTTGATTGGATAAAAATGAAAATGATATCATGAGTTTTATGAAATTGAAAAATATTTATAAGATTAAAAAATATTATAAGATAATTATTAGATTAATAATAATTTATGATTCATAATATTGAGTTACTATAAAAATTGATATTCATAAAATTATCACATCGATGATGCACATGTTAAGGTCGAAATTTATTACCTAATATATCACACATGTAAAAGAAAATTATAAAAATATTATATAATTTGAAAATATGAAACAAAAGTCATATATAACTCAAATTTAAAAAATACATAAATTGATAAATGATATAAAAGAAAAAACATATTATTAAAAATTTAATTGAAAATAATGACATAAGAGATATATGAATTAAGTTTATGTGAGGATCATACTGCTTGAAAGTTTATATTAGAAATATATTTTGATGATGATAATATGTGTATATATATTAAAAAATAATATGTGTATATATATTAAAAAAATAATATGTGTATATATTTATGAGCAATTGAAATTGTGTTTAGATATTTATATGTTTAATTTTGACATAATATCAAAACATGATAATAGTAGTGGAAATCCAGTGCTTCAAATATGCAAAATACCTAGAGAAATCTATTATATGAATGATTATGTTCATGAGGTAGAAAATATTATTAAATCTTTTAATTATAAACACTCAAAATAATTTTATAAACATTAATATTTTATACAAGTAAATTGTTATTCATACATTAGATTTTATGATAACTTGATAATAAATTTACATTAAAAAAATTTGAAAAAATAAATACTTTTGTATCACATAGAATTATTAATAAATTGGGGCATAAAAGTAGAGTGATTAACTTGACTATTTAAATAAAAATATTAAGTGAAAGTAAAATGCTTTTAGATTTTAAATTCAAATTGAGATGTGAAAAAAAGTTGAAAAATTAATTTATTTTTCTGCCTACTAAATTATTTACAAAACTAATCGATTTTGATTTACATGGTATAAAAGAGAAGAATAAATAATTTAGTAGAGACATAATAAAGAACTTGTTTTTGTGTTTTCATATTTAATGAGTAAGTGATCATTGTAAAAGCTAAAGTAAAAATATGTGTTAATTTTATTAATCACAATTCAAAAAATATATAGTATAAAATACTTGGAGTATTCTTATATCATGAACAATCCTTTTGCACACCAATTTCATTAAGTAAAATTAAATCATACTAAGTGTAAGACAATTAGAATTTGACAAATATAAGAAATAAATATATATCAAGTTGGTGTATGAATGTCATAAACACTCAACTAGAGGTGGGAATATGGGTCGTCTTGATGGGTTTGTTCAACCTGATAAAAAAATGGCTTGGCTGGGTGAAATCATTTGTCATTGAGGTTTGAGCTGGATTGGGCATGGGCAGAGCAAACCCTTGCCTATGCCTTTGTTAAACATGTTATAGTACTGAATTCGCAGAACTAGATATTAGGCTTGGTTTGGGTGCATTTGACTATGGAAAACTATATTGAAAGTTATGTATTTGTATATTGGTCTATAATAAAAGTATGTAGTGGAACCTAAAATAGATGTATATGATGTGAATAGTCCTACAAGTTATATAATACTTTATCTTTGTATTAGATTAAAAACTAATTATTTATATTCTATTTATTTAATAATTATTATTGTCTCCTTAAAAAGTATAATAATCTTTAAAATAGATTTTACATTTGTACAACCTTCTTAAAAATTATAATAATTTATTACAATTATTTGTTTTTAATATTTGTTCACTTGGTGCTGAGTCCACCTAACATAGGTTAGATTTTCATTTATATTTGCTGAGTCTTGTATAACTTTTTGATTGATGATATGTTTATTGTTTTTTAGCTTTCACATGGTATCAAAACTAGATTAGAAAACCCATAAGTGTGTATATATAATGTGTGTGTGCACATAATGTGTGTTATGTTGATACACATTGTGTTGATGTGTGGGGGACAGTGGATGTAATTGTGCCGACTCATTGTTGGCTTTGTGTAGTGTTGCTTGATATGGATTATAGTGTGTGTGTGTGTTTGTGCGGTGAAAAGGTGTGCACAATGTGTTTATTGACTACATAATAAAAGTGGGTGTTGTCACTTGGTGTTTTGTGGATGTGAAGTGCCAAAGAAAGTTGGTTGTGTGCACATAGAGTTATGTTGCGTGGTGCATAATGAGTGAAGAGTTTTGAAGAGAAGAAAAGAAATAAGACAATAAACAGATAGTATTTAGTGTGGGCAATAATGTTGTATTGAGGATTAGGTTGTGATTCATATCTATATATATTGACTAATAGAGAGTCAAAATCTTAATTATCACTTTGCGAAGTCTCTTGCAATATAAAGTCAGATGAAGCTTGAGCACCTAACAAAATGAGTCTCTTAGTAATAAGTTAAATGAGGTTTGGTTATATATTAATTCATGATTTTTGATTGTCATGTGATAATCTATTGAAAGTGAAGTTTATTTTATTTTTTTATCTTGCATGATATACAAGATATTATGCCAGCTAACAATATCATACTCATCATAGATTATGTAGATATGTGATGTTTCACAATTTATGTTATTGAGACTATAAATCCATAAAGAGTCAAAGCAAGTCATTACTCACTTTACTCACTTTACACAATTAACTATATTATTTTTAGAGATATCTTAAGAGAGGCTAATATTTGATTGGGAGAGAGATTCCTTGAGTGGCTTCTTAGCATGGTGTTCATAAACTCACAACTTGATATTTTTTTGGTATTCCACAAACAAATTCTAGATGATTGTGTTTTTCTTATCATGTCATAGATGTATTATTAGATATTTTAGTATGTAGAAGGTAATTATAGATCTATTTCAGAGATATCTTATTCAACATATACTGATAGTAGAGCGTAGAAATGTCAAACATGATGTGTTAGCTTGATACACCTGAAAAATGAGGTAGCACGGCATGACTCAATGACTTGTTGGGCAAATTGGTACATGCAAGGTTGAGTCAGATCAGCAATGAAAGCAACACAAGTTGGCTCAAGCCACTAGTTGTACCTGGCATGAGTCTGCTGCTAGCTTGGCTCGATCATGTGTCTAGGCATGGTCAGTGCCATGGCAAGACCCAAGAAATAAATGAGGTAATTATTCAAAATTCAGCCCTAGAAATTATGGTATGGGTGCTTATCCAAATTTAGTGTGAAAATCATGTACAAAACCTTGAAAAATTAGGGTCTTGGGAACCTATCACTTCTGCCATGTAATTCACAGAAAAACAGCCCTAAATTATTGTTAGAGCCTTCACTAGTGCATCGACTATATCTTTTACCATCGGCATCAATGTAGTGGGCAATAACGCTTGTCGCACACGATGAGGTTCCAATGAAAAATTTAGCATGCATAGTAGTAAGCATTTTTCTCTCTCAAAAAGTATTTGCTTGCACTGGGTTGGTATAATGCATGTATTTTCTTTCTCTAAGATTTATAATTTTGCTCTAATACCATGTTACACGTTAATAAGGTAAATTAAAAATACACTAATGCATGATTATAAAACATTATACAAATACTCTCATAAAATATGCAAAAGGATTGGGGTAACTCATATGTTGGGTAATCCCCTCAAAAACATAAATTAAAATAAAATAATAAGCAAACTATAATAGTTGACTTGAAAGATTTGCATAACTGAAGATCTAAAATCAAGGATATCTAGATTTGACGTCTATTAAAGGACTTCACTTATTTAAAATTTGAAAATATGATAAATATAAAAATATTATTATTTGATTTTATAATTATAAATAAGCTTTGTTATTTTTATATTATTTGACTGAGTTAATCGCAAAATAAATTATGAAAATTTAAAAATTATTTCTGATGATATTTATTATGTTATATTTGTTATTATATTTTTATGTTTTTTTATGTAATCATAGAAAAAAATATTAAAAGTATCATTTGAAATGTAATTGAAATTTTGAATATTAGGTGGCACTAGAATGAAAAATGGCATTAAAAATTAGTTGTCCTAAAAATTAACTGATATTTTGGTATTCTACTGATATATTCCCAATATATTTTGGTATTCTGCTGATATATTGCCGATATATTTTGGCTGAACACCAAAATTTCAATCAAAATGTATGTTCTATTGTGACTTTCGGCCACAACAAACCATGTCTCATTTCATACTAGTAGATGTGGCAAGTGGGTTACGCGGCCCTGTCATGGCTTGAGGCTTGACCTGATTGAGCCGTGCTTGACCCAACACGACATTGCCCAGAACAATGCTTGGACTCGGGTCATGCCTGCCTGAGGCACATAGTTATTAAGGCGCAAGGCGCACAGAGGCGTAAAAGCCTTTTGGGGCCTTAAGGCGCACTTGAGGCGCGAGTTTTTTTATTTGAGGCAAACCCAGCCTAATACACATAAAAATTATACATTTTACTAAATATAGTCTTTAATTTTCATCTAATAATAAACTAAAGAACATCAAAGATAAAAATCAAATATTAATAGTGTTCCCATCATAATTATAAACATACTCAATCTTTGTCAAATAACTAAACCTATTTATAATTTTTGTTCTAATTGTTTTATAATGTTCATAATTTTTTTCATGTTTTTTTTCTATTTTTCGTTAATTTTCAGAATTTTTTTTCCTTTTTTCTGCATTAGTTTTTTAAAAATTACATATTTTTTTCAAAGTATTATTCAAAAAAATTTCCCCTAGTTTTTAAGTATTTTTTGAAAATGTTTTTTTATCTTTTGAAGAATTTTTTCACATCAAAAATAGGTAAAATGAAAAAAATACCTTTTGATCATCATCATCTTCTTCTATCCTCTTCAAAAATAGCCTTAAGAGTGTTTTGGGAGGATTGTTTTGAGGGTTTTAGGGTGTAACCCGAGAAAGATGGGGTTTTATAGGGCTTAAAATCACAAAACTCCAAAATGGCGTCATTTTGGTTCCTGGAAGACCAAAACGACGTCGTTTTGGAGGTGACGTTTTTTTATTTTAAATCAGAACCTCAAAACGACGTTGTTTTGAGGGTTTTTTTTTTTAAAAAATCAAAACCAACCCAAAATGACGTCGTTTTGGGTTGTTTTGATTTTTAAAAAAAACATAACCCAACCCAAAACGACGTCGTTTTGGGTTGGATCAGCCGAATACGTCGTCTTCCCCGACGTGCTCCTCCTGCGTTTCACCTGGTTCCGCCTCTCGCCGCTTCTCCCGCCGTTGTTTTGTCCTTCTTCTCCGATAAAATTTTCACATTTCCAACGGCGAATCCGGCAAAAAAAAGGAGAGGAGAAGAAGAGGAAAAATGAGAAGAATGACATACCTGGCTCGACGCCTGCCACTGCCGAAACTAGAAGTCGACGCCTGCTGCGCCTCACCAGCCTGCGCCTCGCCTGAAGCGAGGCATTTTTTTCGGGAGTGGTGGTGCCTGAGCTTAAGGCGCGCCTCAGGCGCGCCTTTCATAACTATGCCCATGCATGGTTCATGTCGTTCTAGGCTAGGGGGGTGCAGGGCCTCATGCTGGGTCAGGCATGATTTGGGTGCCTAGCCCGTAGGCATGGTTGGGCGGCACAGGTCCTATGCCCCGAGACCTAGGATCGAGTATCTGGTGTGGTCCTATTGGACCGTGCTTGCTTCACCTTGTCTTTTAATATAAAATATTATTAAAAAATAAAAAAAAAATTGCCCCCCTTGTAAATGTGGTGGGTTTTTAAAATTTGCCCGTAACATGGTTGGCTAAGCGCGTCTGTGTGATCCGACCTAGGCACGTGTGGACGTGCCCTCCTTCCCTCTCTCCCAGCTTGAGCCCATATCAATGCCCCTTGAGCCACCTGAAGCCGATTAGCCGAAGCTTTTGGATTGTCCATAAGCTTTGGCTTCTAACAGTATTATAGTAACGAGCTAACATCTACTAACTCAATAAAAAGAATATCAAAATATCTTTAAATTCGGGATGTTAGATTCAATTCCAATAGCTAGGGCAAATAATATGAAGATATATATATATCAATCAAAAATAAAAAAAATATATTTTAAATAATCTATATAAATAAAATATGTAGTTTGAGTTTTTTATTCAAATCTTTCAACTTCCCTTGCACTCTCTTCTCTCTCTCTCTCTCTACTCTTGGACCTCGATCTTGGCTCTCTCTCTAAAATCTAAAGCTTTTTTTTCGTTTTAGATTTAGAAAATTTTATTAAAGCTTAAAGATCATGAACATGGAGTGGAGATTTGGTTATAATTATTTGTGCTACAATTTTAATACCTGACCTACCGAGTGTGGGCTATACTTTTTTTTTCTCTTTTTCTCTCCAAAAGGCATAAATCTGGTATTGTTACTATTGTATTATTCTTTATTTAGTTTTTTTAATTTCATTTAATTGTTAAATTAGAAAATAATACATAAATAAAAAAAAATTAAAAATGGCTAATAGTAAATTTAATGATAATGAATTTAATATTAACATAAACATATATAATATTAATAATAATAATCTTACGAAAGAGTCTAATGATGAAATTATGTTTTCTTTCATGGACTTGAGCTAAACTCAAATATCTAAAAAATAAAAAAATTGAAAAATATATTTAGTTTGGACTCAAATAAACATAATATTAAATAAAAATGCTAAGGTTGTCAATTAAAAATAGACATAAAGCAAGTATTATAAAAAAATATATATGTAGGAGTGCATGTGAGACTGTGCACCTAAAGAGACATGCTGATCATTACTTAAAAAAATATGGTGTATAAAATTATAGGCAAACCCCACTAAGTGGTGAGATCTTTGAGTTTGGATTTAGTATAGTTTCTTTGTTGATCTCTTTCATATATCACAACGAGTTAGTGAGAAAAGACATGATTAAATTGATTATTACGATGAGTTTTTCGATTAGATTTTTGAAGGATGCAAGAATGGTCAGTATTATACAGATCTATTTGTAGTCTGCATATAGAGGTGTCAAACGGGCCGACCCATTTTTTTAGAGCACCGCCGTGCTTTCTTGTCGGGACAGACACGACATGGTTACTGTATCGTGCCGTGCCGTGCCGGGCCAGCCCCAGTCGGGCCTGGTTTAAAATTTTTTTTAAAATTTTAAAAGTTTAATATTTTAGTTTAAATAAAATATATATTATATTATATATAGAATTATAGATAATGTATAATATATTTAATTTATAAAATGAAAATTGTTAAAAATTTAATAAATTACAAAGTTTAATTTTTTTTTATAAATTAAAATAAAATTAGTTTATAATTTATTAGAATTAAATTATAGAGTTTAAAATTTTTAAATGAAAAATTTAAATAAAAAAATAAATTAAACAAAAAATTTCGTTAAAAAAATTAAAAAGTCAAAAAAACAAAAGCAAACCAAATGAGAAATGACCAATCAACCAATAGATAACGAATATCCGAATCAAACAAATTCAAGTTTCAATATAACGTAAAAATAAAGCGTACAATCAATAAAAAAATAAAACATCGAAATCAAAAAATAGTGGATCATCATCAATCGTTAATCGGCATATCATGAGCATCATCAGCCACAACATCAAGATCACTATCATATGGATCATCATCATCAGTAATTAACTCCTCCATTTTCGTAGTGGATCCAGATGTAGTCCCTATCCCAGTTCCTGCACGATCATGGATGCTAAACCTCGAATCCTCCCAATTCTTCATACAGGTCAATGCCTCAATAATATCTGGACATAATTTTGATCTCCTATCTGAAATCATGTTCAATGTAATAGAAAAAGAAGACTCCGATACTATGCTCGACACCGAAGGAGTTAGTAGATCTCGTGTCATCCTAGATAACACGTGAAAGGTGGACTCATGTGATTTTTATCACTGTAATATATCAAGATTCTTAGTATCAGAATGTGATATGATTGAGTAGTAATCAGTATCTAAGTACCGAGAAAGCTCGCTCCTTTGTGATGGTTCACCCCGACATTTTCCCTTCGCTAGCTGAATAGAAAATCTATCATCTCCGAACAAGGTATTCATATTCGTAATTACAGTCTTACCACCACCACCATCATACCTAATATCATAGTATGTGTATAGGTCAGTCAATTTCTCGTGAATGAACCCTTCAGGTGGGTCTTTCAGGTTCATGCACGAGGAAATGTAAGTCAGAGTATTTTCTATCCCTTCCACCTTAACCCTAGGGTCCATGCATGCAGCGAGACAATAAAGAGATGGAACGGTGAATCAGTACTTTAAGTACTTTATTCCATCTCTATAACTATATGGCTAAGTGTCGGGTCAGCTCGATATTTTTTAAATATGCTACTAATATTGCATATGCACTTGAGTGCAATACACTTGAGTATATGAAATTCCTGAAGCCCAGTCAGTGTCGTCAATAATAAATTAATCACTCTTACTATTGACGTAGTCAGATATCACGTATTCGTATCCAACACATGACTCCAACATCAAGTACATGTAATTCTAATGATATTTCATATCCGATTGGAATTTTTTCTTCTTAAGATTCACAGACAAACATAGACTACCAAACTCTTGTTGTCTGCGAGGAGTACGAATATATTTTAGTGCATTACGTATATTATTCAATACGGGGGAACACACCTTAATACCAGCTTGAACAATCAGGTTAATCACGTGATACATGCATCTGACATGAAAAATCTCTCCTAATGGTGCGTCTCTAATATTCAAAACAAACATGTTAATCACTACTCCATTATTAGATGCGTTATCGAATGTGATATTAAAAATTTTATTTTGAATTTTATATTCCCTAAAGATTTTCATCATATACTCAAAAATAACCGGGCCATCATGAGAATGGAGAATCTCAGAGAATCCTAAAACTTTTTTATTCATATTCCAGTTAGAATCTACATTGTGGCTGATGAGATATGCATAAGATGATTCATCGTGACTTGTCTAGATATTGGACGTCATGGATACTACTCCACTATATGTTATAAATTCATTAATTATTTTTTGTTTTCTAACGTATACAATTTTAGTATGTCATTCCTAGATGTGGACCTATGAATCCTATTATAAGCATATTGAAAATATGTCTCCATGATGCGTACTACTTTTGGATCTTTCAAAAATCTGATTGAAAGACCCCTTAATGTGATAAGTCTGACCATGCCGTCCCTCCCCAACTAGCTGGAGTATATGAAGGGAGTAAACATTGAGACTGAACTAGATACAGTCTCAAAAAATACAGTGCCAAGTTGAGTTTGCCTAGGATCTAATAGACCATGTTTTTTGGTGCATAATTCGGCATGTCTCTTAAGTTGCCCAGTCCCAAACAAATTTTTACCAGTTAAAATTCTCATACAATATTTGTACTGTGTCATTTCTTCTTCCTCACCCCTAATATTTTTTTATTTTATTATATTAAAATGAGTCCAAACTATAGAAGTCCTCTTAGTTCTTTATTTTTTAGAAGTTTGGATTGAGACGACTAGAGAAACCAAAGTTTCTGCAGTCTCAGATCTCTGTGTGAGATTTTTATTTTTTAAATTTAAATATGTTTCATTAGTATTTCTCATTTTTTAGGATTTTTGTTAAATATGACACTTATGTAGAGACTAGATGATGAATTTTAGATTTAACTATTTTAGGACTAGAGAGAGACTGAGAGAGAGAGAGAGAGAGAAAGTAAAAAAAAAACTTAAAATAAATTACCCGGTAAAGTAGTGAGGTTGATCACCTGCACGGTGCACCACAGTCTAGGTCAAAATTTGAAACCCGAGTTGAGATTCCTGAAAAGCCAAGCCAAATGAAGAAATCTCGAGTCCCGAGAGAGAGGAGCAAGAGTTTTGAGAGAGTGAAAATGTGAAATTTGAGAGAATAAATATTTATGAAAAACATAAATGGTATAGAGAGGTTGGGAGGATTTTATAGATTAAAGAAAATATTTTTTTTGAAAAAAAGTATTTTTTTTGTTTTTTTTTTAATTTTTTTTAATTTTTTATGTGACAGAATCATGAGGGCAGTCGGATTCTGCCCCCTAGCCGCTGGAGGCGAGATCCAACGGCTATATTTTAATTTTTTTTTGTCCGTTGGGGGGGGGGGAATCAGGTCGGGTCGAGACCGCATGTCGGGTCTGATTGGACCCAACCCGTTGTCTTTGTGTGCGGGAAGCTAGGCCCGACTCCCGAGTCACAAGAGGGTGAACTGTGACCCGTGACTCATGAGTCATGATTCGTGAGGGTGCGGGAAGCCGGGAGCCCAGGTCTGTGTGTGCGGCTGGGGGACTTTGTTTGACCCCGATCCATGACTATGGGCAGTGCCAGGGGCCACCAAACCGTGCCGGGTCAGGCACGACATGAGGTCCGGTTGGCCTCGGCACGACACGGCACGGGCCGTGCCGACCCCTGGCACGGCACGGGCAGTGCCTTACCTGGGCATGGGAAATTTTCATGCCGGGCAGGCCCATGCACGACTGAACCATGCCGTGCCTCGTGCCTGGCCGGGCTGACCCGACCTGGTTGACACCTCTACCTGCATATTGTAGGATTCTCAGATGTACATTTAGGAATGACATGCTAAAATAGTATAAGCTAGAAAAATAAATAATAATTAATGAATTTAGATAATATAATGACATGGTGTCTGTTATATCTGATATCTAGACTAGTCATAGTGATGCATCTTTTGTATACTTTATCGCTCACCCTGTAGATTCTATATAAATAATAAAAAATATTTAGGATTTTCAAAGATTCTCTATCTTTATGATGACTCTATCATATATGAATGAATTATAAGAATTTTTAGAGATTATCTTATTTAAAATAAAATATTTAGTATTAAATTTGATAATGTATTAACAATAAAATAGTTACTAATATGTTTGTTAGGAACATGAATCTAGAAAGCTGTCTAAACTAGATTCATGTTTGTCACATTAGATGCATATGTCACATTATTAATCTGATAGTATAAGCGAGGATGAATATTGTATCCTTAATTATAGAAAAAATGTGTAATTTACAAAAATGTTTTTAGATATCTAGCAGACAATAAGTGTTTGGTAGTCTGTTTATCTGCGAGTCAAAAGAAGAAGAAATTTTAAAGGATGTGAGATATTGTTGTAATTACATTTATCTGATGTTATTGTTGTATGTTGGATACGAGTACGTGATATTTGACTACGTCAATAGTAAGAGTTACAAACTTCTTATTGATGATATAGACCGTGATACACAAATTTTATTTATGAAATTCATGAAAATTTTTTATGACATGATGAATATGTGTTTGCTTGCTTATATTTTTATTACTTGCATTACACTTAGTTACCTATGCAACATTAGTGACATGTTTAGAGATAATCCTATTTTTAGTGACATGGTTGTTTAGATGAAAATTAAGTATTTAATGTACTGGTCTACTATTTCATCTCTTTATTTTATGCCTGCCTGCATGGATCCTAGGGTTAAAGTGGAAGGAGTAGAAAATATTTATACATACATATTTTCGTGCATGAACCAGGAACATTAACTTGAAGTGTTCATTCATAAGAAGTTCACTGAATTATTTATATACTATGATACTAGGTATAATAGTATTTGTAACCAGACTCTTGAGCACAGACATGAACATATTATTCAAAGATGTTAATTTTTTCATTCAATTAATGAGAGAGAAATAATGAGGTGGACCATTGAATATGAGCGATGTGTCTTGGTACTTGGATATTGATTACACCTTAATCCTATCATATAATAATAACAAGAAATTTGATATTTTTTAATAGTAAAAATTATATGAGTCCACATATCTCATGTTTTTAAAGATGACATGAAATCTATTGACTTTTCCAATGTTGAGCATAATGTCGGAGATTATTTTTTTTATTTTAGTCGATATTTAATAGATCGATATTGTGGCCAGATATTATTGAGTCATTAGCATGTATGAAAAATTTGAGAGGATTTAAGGTTGGACATCCAAGATCGGGTTGGAACAAGAGCGAAAGAGTTAATGACAGATGATAATTTCTGAGATTTTGAGGATGTTTAGCCTATCACTATTGATACCATCAGATACTTACATGATAATGATCAGTTATATATTTATACCGATTAACATTGAGATTGAACTTTATTATGATTGATGATTATTATTTTGTGTACTTGAGTATTTGTATTATTTTATTTTCTGATGGATTAGATAATTGATTTTTGTTTATTAAAATTTGTGTTAATGATTTTATTTTATTGTGATTTATAATTTATATGAATTATGATAATTGAAATAATATCGTAACTTTAACTCTAAACTCTAACTCATAATGGTCAATGGATAACTTAAAATTTTTAATTTGCAAAATTAATATTTATAAATTAAAATCATAAAGACATAAACTGTTGATTGGTCGACGGTCGACTAGGATGGACACTCGGCATGATCCATCACAACTCGGCATGATCCGTCACAACTTGGTATGATCCAGCTCGGTATGACCCAGCCTAAATTTGCACAAAATTGGGCCTGTTGTGCCACCATTAATCAAGTTGTGTCGTGCATGCTGTTTAACAACAATAAATCCTTGTTTTAACAAGGATTTTAGAGTGTAGAATAATAGAGAAGAAGAATAGCTTTGAAGAAGAAGAGAAGATTGCGAGAGCGACCGCAGCAGAGAGAACCAAAATAGCTAAATCAGTAAAAGTGTCCCATATATATACAAAGTAAAAAAAATAGCTTATATACAGGTCTTGATATTTAATAATGAACCAAATGGTAAATCAAATTTCACAGCATATATCACGTGTTCATTTATCAAATATTAGTAAGGGTATATTGGTAATTTCATCAAGAAGACCAAACCAATTGAATCAAAGAGCCTAATCAATAATCTCTCCTATTTGATGTAATTGGTGTAAGTATAAACTTTTCTCAAAAATAGACAAATTTCTCTCTAGGTAGAGGTTTGATGAAAATATCAACCACTTCATCTGTTCTGCAAAACAGTAAATTGATTTCATTAGTCTTGATGACATCTTTAATAAAGTGATATTTGAGACTTATGTGTTTTGTTTGATTGTGCATAATCACATCACTCGTAATAGATATAGTCGATTGGTTGTCATAAAGTATATTAGTTAGACAGTTTAATAGTTCATCCAAATTGCTCAGTAGATTTCTCATCCATAAGGCTTGAGATGTAACTACTGAAGCTGAAATATATTTAGCTTCAGTGGTAGACAAGACTAATGTGGATTGTTTCTTGGATTGACAAGAAATAACCGTATTTTCTAAATTGAATACATATCCAGAGGTATTTTTGTAATCCACTGGGCATTCACCCCAATCACTATTATATTATTTAGATATTTCAGTGTAGTTGGTCCTAGTGTATTTCAGACTTAAATCTATAGTTTCTTTGAGATATCTTAATACTCTTTTGGCAGTATTAAGGTGTATGTGATTAGGTGCATGCATGAATCGAGATAATAAATGAATAGAATATATTATATCTGGTCTTGTTACAGATGCATACAACAAGTTTCCAATCAAGTTTCTGTATGTCTTTTCCCTTTTAGAATCTGTTTTGGGTAGAAATTAGTTTTTGGTTTACTATGAGAGGGATGAAAACAAGTTTACAATCACTCATTTAAAAGATTTTTAATACAGATTTTATATGTGCAGTTTGAGAGATAGACACACCACTTGTGTCTTGAGATATTTATAGTCCTAAGAAATATTTCAAGATACCTAGGTCTGATATTTCATAATTAGTCTCTATTTCTCTTCTAAAATCAATTATTAATTATGTTTTATTACTAGTAAAAATTATGTCATTCACATATATAGATATAATTAAGATTTCAAAATTCTTAACTTTCTTAATGTAAAGTGTAGTCTCACTTTTACTTCGTTTGAATCTTTGATTCAATAAGTAAGTATTTATTTGTTGATACAAAGCACGAGGAGCTTATTTTAACCCATATAGGGTCTTGTTTAATTTATAAACACAGTGCTTACTTCTTTGTTTTACAAACTCAATGAGTTGTTCTACATAAATCTTTTTATTGAGTTCTTCATTACTGTTCTATTCTTTCTCTCTACAACATCATTCTGTTGAGGTGAGTAAAAAGTGGTGAGAAATCTATTTATTCCTTTTAATTCACATAAATTAGTGATTTTTTTGTGAGAGAAACTCGCCTATTCTGTCTGTTCTTAGTGTCTTCATACTTAGGCTAGATTATCTTTCAGTAAGGGATATGAATTTCTTAAAGCAATCAAGTTATTCAGACTTATGTTTCAAGAAGTAAACCCACATATGTCTTGTACAGTCATCAATAAACAGTAGGAAGTAGTCACTGTTATCTAAAGATTGGACAGTCATGGGTCCACAAATATCAGTGTGTATCAGTTCTAATGATTGAGAGGCTCTCTAGGTATAGTGTTTATGAAAATTGTCTAATTTATTTTCACAGTGAGCATTCTTTATAGACAGTGATAGGAATGACAAGGTTTGATGACACTCCATTTAGTAGTTTTTGAAAAATATTTTTCATGCTTAAATAATTTAGGTGCCTGAACCTTTTATGCCACAATGAGGTTTCAGACTCTACATTCATAATTAATATATTGTTTATTTTTTGATTAAATATCAGTGGAAAACTTCTTTCACTGGATATTTTCACTGTCAATGAAGGTTGATCACATCCGTGATCAAATATGTCATATGTATTATTTTTAAACATCAGTTTATATTTTCTTTCCATCAATTGTCCCATACTCAGTAGGTTTTGGTTCAATGCTGGAACCAGGAGTATATCTTTCATAAGCTTGACTCCTGTGAAAGTAGGCACAAGCACTTTGCCTTTGATTTTTGCCTCGACTAAATCTCCATTACTTAATTTTACTTGTGAATTTATTAATGGAAATAAATTCTTATATATTTTTTTGTTACCAGACATGTGGTTTGTGCAACCACTGTCCAGAAAACATGTATTGATTAATGATTGATTTCTTGTTTCATTTGCATAAAATAAATGTTCTGCATAGACTACTTGCTTTGTACAATCAGCATACTGTGTGTAGTTTATTTTATTATCTTTCGAAGTATGCCTAAACTTTTTACAGTCCAGGCACTGGTTTTGTTTTTAAAATTAGTACTCTGTAGCAGTGTGGTTTGATCTCTTGCATATGTTGCAAGAGATATATGTGTCATTATATGAGACAACTGAAGAATTGATTTTATTTTTGTTTCTATTTTTATTTTTAGGCATATACCTTGAATTTTATTTTTTATTTCTTGTTTCTACTGCTTGATTTTTTTTTTGTTGGATGATTTTCTCATCTCTATTGCATTATTGTCTCTCCAGAAATTTTAGCTCTTTTGAGTAATCTACTTTCTTATGACTTCAGTAAGCTCATGACTTGTTAAATGATGAGCTTTGACAGGTCTTTAGTCTTTTCTATCATTGCTACAATAGTATCGAACTTGTCAGACATATATATTAATAATTTCTCAACTAGTCGAGTTTCTGAGATATTTTCATTATGTATTTTGAGTTGATTAACAATGTCCATAAATTGAGTTGAGAATTTAGTGAGAGAGTCTGAGTTATTCTTACTCAGATTTTCAAAATCTTTTCTCAAGGAGTGTAGAATAGCTCTTCGAGCCTTCTTATCTCTTGATATTCTTTGATTAGGAGATCCTAAGCCTCTTTAGCTTAAGTACATCCTAATAATTGAGAAAATATTGTATTATCGACTCCATGTTGGATGAACAATAATGTTTTTGCTTTTAATTTTTTCAGTTCTCTCTCTTCTATCAATTCTTTTTCTTCAAGAGTAGAGAAATTAGGTACTCCTACATATTCAGTAATCACAATCTTTTAAATTTTTTGTGAGATAAATAATATTCTCATTTTAACAAACCAGTAGTCAAAATTTTTACCATCAAACAAAAATATGAGAATTGACCCTGAATTTGATGAACTTTGATTTCTAGAAAACATATTGATTTGAAAAAATTTGAAAAAAATATTCAAATAGAAATTTGAGGATTTTGTAGACAATATAGTTTAAACAACAAAAAATCTTTAGATCTTAATAGATCTGGTAAAATCTATACTGGATCTAAGGAAATCATGAAGAAAAATTAGGTCAAAAAATGATCGTCTATTCTGGAGAAGTTGTTTTTGAACAATTATTCAGAAAAAAATCTTCGATCTCAGATAGAAATCGCTCTGATACCAGACTATTGTTTAACAACAACAAATTCTTGTTTTAATAAGGATTTCAGAGAGCAGAATAATTGATAAGAAGAAGAGCTTTGAAGAAGAAGAGATCGTGAGAGTGGCATCCGAGAGAAAACCAAAACAGCCAATTCAATATAATTGTGTCTCATATATATACAAAGTACAAAAAATAGCTTATATACAGGTCTTGATAGTTAATAATGAACAAATGGTAAATCAAACTTTACAACATATATAACGATTTCATTTATCAAATATTAGTAAGTACATATTGATAATTTAACTAAAAAGTCCAAACCAACAGAATCAAAGAACCCAATCATTAGTGTCGGTATTAATCAAGTTGTGTCGTGTTTGGCACGACATGACTGCCTTATCATGCCTGGCTCGACACAACTGCCTTACTGTGTCGTGCCCATCATGGTATGTTGGCCCAATTGAGCCACCAAAAAATAAATCATGCCGGCACCGCATGGTCCTTTTGACACATGCTTGTCCATATATTGGCAAAAAATGCATTTTAGAAATGCATATTTTTTTGAAAGAACATGACCATCATGCATAGTAACATTATATTTTTCATCATTTAATTTTTTAAATAGCTTTTTAAAAATCATATTATTTTTTAAGAAAAAATTAGCTTAATTGTAATTTTTGTCTACAATTAATAAAGTTATTTTATTCACCTTATATTAATTATATGATAGATGTCCGATGATAAAATAAAAATAATAAAAAATTTTAAAAAATAATAACATGTTCAAATATTTTCAATAATTCTAATTATTAACTATAATTAAGAAATTAACATAAGCGTGTGCATTCCTATTTATTTTATTATTTTTTATAATTTTTAATTTTTTTAATAAATCTTGAATAATTTTCACCCCATTAATCCTTTTTTTAAATATCTATTGATATTTCTTAAATATTTCTGATATATTCATAAATGTTAAATTTTGATATATTCATATTTGATTATGTTTATGTCTTATGTAACTTAAATGGAATTAATAATATTCTTATTATTAATAAATAATGTACCATTTAATTTTTTTCTAGAAAAAATAAAAAAATAAATTTAGGAAATATCACTCCAAAATTTATTTACTATATTTACTATATTTACTATATTTATGTTTTTTAAGATGATAAACTCTTTGTTTTCATATTATTCAAATGAATGTGTTAGTGTGTGTGAAAATTATATAAAATGTGTGTTATATAAATAGTTGTTAAATTGAGATTTGAATTGAGAATCAAAATGTTTGATTAGTGAATTGAGAATCGAGAATTAAATCTTGAATTGAATTTTTTGTGATTTTTTTTACTTTAATTAATTCTAAAATCTTAAAGTTAATTTTTTTTTTGATATTTTAGTTTCTATTTTTGTGATTTTTTTGATATTTTATTATTTTCTTACGTTAAATTTGAAATACCAAAGGTTGAAGTTGTTTTTTTCCATGTTAATTAATTTTTGTAGTTGGTAATTTTTTATTATATTTTAATTTTAATTTTTGTGCTTTTTGAGGATCTTGGTTCATTAAGAATTAGTATTAAATTGATTCATGTGAATCAATTTGTGATTTAGTTATTCAGTTTTTAATTAATACATATTTTTGATTCTTTTAAAGAGTCGGATTATTTAATTTCTAAATCATAAATTGAATCGTAAATCGTATGATTTTGATAATAATAATTATATATAAATTAACTTTTGATATATTAAGTAAGACCCAATAAATACAACTAAAGGCCTTGTATCTGCAAGATCGAGCCAATTGGCTTATTTTTTTATTTGTAGATTTGAGAAAATTTGAACTAATTTTTATAAAGATATTGAAATATTAATTTCAAGATTTAAGATTTTTGTTACTTATATATTTTGGCCTAATGAGGATTGTTATAGGTGCTTGGGAGATAGGTATTTGAATGGTTTAATGTCTATTTTATGTTTATAATTCTTGAACATTTTAAAATGATTTAATGAGCAATCACAATGAGAGTTTGCTTTATAATTCAAAAAGTTTTATTGTTATTTTCATTTGTCAATTGTTGATGATCAAGAAGATAAAATTTTGATAGATTCTCTACTTTTTTTTTTACTTATATGATAGTAAATGTGAGTTTTTTTGCATTAGTTATATGAATTATGAGATAATAGTTTTGTTATGTAAATTCTATAAATTCCACATATGATGTAGTCCATATAGTAAATTGTATGTAGAGTAATTTTTTTGTATCATTTATGAGTTTTGCAATCTGATAGTCTTGTTGTTTGTATTGTTTTTATTTTAATATATCTGTATTATATTAGCGGTGATAAACTTATCTATAGCTAACAAATTCAAAGATGAGTTGGTTGATGTACATAAAGTTGGATTTTAAGCAAGTCAACTTTTTCGACATGAATAAAATTATGTCAACGGATGATTTGTTTCTTTTTTCAAGGATAGCTAGACAGGGTCGGGTAGGGTTTGCTAGTCACAACATATTTCTCTTTGATAGAGAGAAGTGAGATAAGAGTGTGGAAAAAGATAAACATATCTTAAAATTGCAAAGATAATTATTATGTTATAAAAATTATTTTTTGCTTTTTAATTTGTCATAGTTTAATGCTTTTAATGTCTTAGCCACTAATGATACAAAATATATTGTTGTTGGTTACGATAATATGAATGTCATTCTTGATATTCTATTGATTGTAATTTACATTTCTAAGTTTTTATTGTTTTTTGTTTGTGAGTTATATTATGAATTATCTTAATTGTAATATATTTATTTGTAATTCTAATATTTTTTGTATGTTTTAATTTTGATAGTATAGTTAATTATTTTATGAATTATTATATATAAATTAACATAAACTCAATTATTGATTTAATTAGAAATATAACAAAATTAGGTCTCAAATTTACATAGTCATAACTATAACTACTTGTGTATTTTTGAATTAAGATTCCTTTTGGAACGAATTTATTTTACTTTCATGTATTCTTTCTTTTTATAATGGTTGTTAAATTTTTAATTTTTTTTTTGAATTTAATTTTTCATGAACAAACAAAATATATAATGATTGATGATTATTTTATGATGAAAATTATATTTTGACTTATGATTATGTAAGCTAAAAATGTTATATTTGTTTTTTTTTTTCCTTGCTTATCTATTTTTATAAACTGATAGCAAGACATTTTAATGGGTCTTCCGTCTTAGCTCAAATTTTTTTTTTAAAGCTTGATATGCAAGATTATTGTTTTTATTTGGTATATATATATATATTTTTTTATTTTTTACATTAGTTATATAATGTATGTATGTTGTGGTTTTAATGTAGTGTTTCAATATTTTTTTTACACACACACACACAATCACTCACACACTTATATTATGTTTGTAAATGATTTTAATAAAATCTTATATTTATTTATTTGATTCTCATTGCATTAAATTCAACAAATATACAAAAAATTCATGTCAATCACTTTTTTTATACTTTACATTTGATTTACTATAGAGTTGTAGTTTTTATTGATTTAGGCTGATGTTTGTCATGCCTATCAACTCTTGAGGAAAGGAGGTTTGAAAGAGGAAAATATCATTGTTTTCATGTATGATGACATAGCTTTTAATGAAGAGAACCCAAGGCCTGGAATCATTATTAACAGCCCACATGGAGTTGATGTCTATCAAGGAGTTCCTAAGGTAGTTTCTTTCTGTATGCTTCCGTCATCACTCTATGTTCATTTGTAGATTCTCATGGCAGGATTATACTGGGGGAGATGTTACTGTTGATAATTTCTTTGCCGTCATCCTTGCAAATGAAACTGCTCTCACTGGGGGCAGCAGGAAAGTTGTGGATAGTGGTCCAGATGATCATATTTTCATATACTATTCTGATCATGGTGGTCCAGGGGTCCTGGGTTAGTGGCACATTAGTGTAGCTATATGCTAAATTCTCTTGTTGGTCAAGGACCTCTCACATGATATGGGGTCTTCCTTTTCTAAAATTTACATGTCCTTTTGTTGCTTGATCGTAGTAAGCTTAACATGCCAAGTTTTTTGGGGGCCCAGTCAGGCCACCATGCCGTGTCGGGCATGGCCTGACATGGAATTCTTGCCGTGCCTGTCACAACATGATTGATTGTCTGCCCAGCTCGGCATGACATAGCCAGCATGATTCTGGGTAGATTTGCGTCTAATATGCTTGGTCATTTCGGGTCATGCAGGATTGTGTTGGGTATGAGTTTCCTTGAAAAAATCAATCACGTTGACATGACAAATACGTATAAATAAACAATTTTAAAAACTATCTATTTTTTTAAATGGATCTGGGTGGGGGCAGGTCACAAAAATCCAGTTTCTTGTTTTTTTTGTGATTTGTGACTCGTGATTCGTTCATGAGCCTCGGTCATGATCACAATGCCAAGGGGCTAGGCACGTGGGTCGTGCCCGGCCTAACATGAGACATGACAACCTTTGGCCTAGCATAACATGAATCATGCCTCGGAATGGCACGACTTAGGTCCTGACATGGTTTAGGGCCATGCCGTGGTAGGCCGGGTATGACTAAGTCGGGTAGTGTCTTGTGCCATTCCTAGTCTGCTTGGCCCCCATGACATCTCTATGTCATGCTTACTACTATCAAACTTGATTTGTAGTGACACGAACACAAGAATTGAATTAGATCAAATAGAAGTAGATAGTGCATTGTGGAAGAACGAAGAGATGAGCGTTTTTAATGATTAAATGTTAGTTGGCATCCTGTCTACTTGTTCCCATTGTACTCACTCATACTTTTGTAGATTCTTTTTTCTCTAGTTTTACAAGTTCGCCACCTTTTAAGCTTTTTACGGATTCATCAATTCATTAGTTTTTTGTTATTTGTGTTTATTATATACTATTCAATAGTTTTTCCTTTTAACTCTTGTTGATTGATTTATCAACATATTTTTTTTTTTTGGAAAAAGTTTTTTTTTAAAAAAATCATGAAATGACAAGATTAGAATATCTTGGTGAAAGATTGTGCATAAGACATACTAGAATGAGAAAAAGAATGATACACTCAACTAGTAGAAATACTTCTATGCTAATTTAAAATAGTTATTAATGAAGTTCTATGCTAACTACATGATACACTCAACTAGTAGACATACTATTAATGATACACTCAACTAGTAGAATGAATGATACATTCAAGATTAGAATAGATACTCTTGTTGATCGATCATCATTATCATCATCAATCAAGTCATATTCTAATTATTTGGGATTAATTGATAGATCATCATTATTAATAAAGTTATATGCTAACTACATGGGATCAATTGAAATAGTTGCATATATATAACTTAAATGAGTGATAAAAACATTGAACTCTTGGCATGGGAAGAACAACATTGTACGATTTGACACGACGGCCCGTCCGGGATAGTTTTGGCCCGGCTGGCCAAACCGGCTAGCCTGGTCTGACCTAGGCTAGCCTGCCTTTACCTGGGTTAGCCTGGCCAGGCCTGATCCTGTTTGTCATGACTCGGCAAGACCCGCCCAAAAGTCATGCCGAACTGTCCCTTTTTTGAACTATGCTTATACGCTATGACCCATTTGACACTTCTAATCAAATGCTACTCATCATTTCTCTGTATTGCAGTACCTTATTATGAATTGATGGATTTAAGTGCAATATTGTTGACTTCTTACATTATTATTTTGCATGTTGACTTGGAGGGCTTCAGGCATGCCTACAAATTCTTACCTTTATGCTAATGATCTGATAGATGTTTTAAAAAAGAAACATGCTTCCCGGTCATACAAGCGCCTGGTAAGTTGCCAGTGGAGCTCTTTACCAGAATTTAGTTTATTGTTAATTGAACTCTGTGTGTTTCACTTCTCATTTAAAAACTGTAGGTATTATATATTGAAGCTTGTGAATCTGGAAGCATCTTTGAGGGCCTTCTCCCTGAAGGTTTGAACATCTATGCAACCACTGCAGCAAATTCAGTGGAGAACAGTTGGGGAACCTACTGTCCTGGAGACTATGCTAGCCCTCCTCCAGAGTACGAGACATGTGTAGGTGATTTGTACAGCGTTGCTTGGATGGAGGACAGGTGTGTGTGCATGTTTCATCTTTGACTTGCTAAATAAAGATCATGATGTTAATTTATTAATTTACCTTAATTATAAGATTAATTGCTTTAATTGTGTTACTATTTATTTTGTATTTAGTTTAATGAATTATATTAGCATTTAATGTTCTATCTTGCTTCTATATATCTTTAGTTAATTAAACTATATGAGTATTTAATCTCTTTCAATTTACTACTTATAATTAAGCTATAGTGTAATAATGTTAATCTAACCTGAGATTGTTAAAATATAAACATGCTATAGAAATAAATGAATTACATTATATTATATAATAATAGAATGAAAGCTCATATTTATAAAGAAAAAATGATTTATAAAAAAAATGAAATAAAATACCATTCTTATAATTTTCTTTGATGCACAACTTAAAAATTTAAACTCTGTTAGAATATTAACTTTATATTTTAATTAAGATATAATTATTCATTTATGGTGATTAGCAATCATAATAAAAAAAAATTAGGCATAACAATATCTTTTATTTGAAAATATGTTTAATAAAATCTTGAGGTGAATAAATTCTAACAAATCATCTCTATTTTAAAAATACTATTTCCTTGTAAATAAGTTGATTTAGACAATATAATCATAATTGAGTTCATTTAGACTATTTGAATAAAATTATTTTGATTTATTAAGTTGTTAGTCTAGATGAAATATGTATACTAATAGACTACTATTCGTGTTCAAATGTCTTCATAAAATACATTTATATAGTCAGTTGCTATCTCAAATGGAAAGTATGACATACTACTTTCCTTGGACACTAGATGCATGCCTTTCGTTTTAAGAACCAATGCTATTTTCAAAGATAGACACATTTTAAACTCTCGGTGTCTTGGGTAGTGGTCTTAGAAATGAATTTTCATATTATAAGTGATCATATTTTGTTTACTTTATTTTCTATGTCTAGAGCATTTGAAGTTGAGCTAGTCTATAACAATATTGTGCCTGTTGAGAGATATGCCAACATTGATGTTCCTCTAATTGTGTTTTATATTTTTTATATTTTTTATTTTGTTATGATTTTTATTTGAGTTATTTTGAAAATCAACACAATCATATTTAATAATTGTTTATTATAAAATGGTAAACATATTTAATAATAATTATTATAAATATATTATAAGCATATAAAAATGTCAAACACTCTCTCTCAAGATATAGGGTGTATATATGTCGAGCAATAAATAAATTTAATAATTGTTTTTAATATTAAGCATATTTATTAATTCAGATTTTTAAAAAATAAATATTAAATTTGTTCATTTCAAATGTATTAATATATCATTATAAAATATAAGATTGTAAGATCAAAACTTAACAAATATATAGCAAATAATCGTGACTAATATCAACAAAATATTAAAAAAAGAAAGTTGAAAACAATATTAAAGAATACTAATAATAATAATAACAATAAAAATCATACTTATCTCACAATGATCTCACCATGCAAAGTATGTGAGAGATAAATATTTTGACAATTCTTATATATGTCATCAAATTAAATTATCATGTTAAATTGTTTATCATTACTCATTCTTTAATAAGCTTGTATATTTTTCTTCTTTAATAATTCATTTGTCTTAATTTTTTTAGTGAAAGTGAATGTATGGTTTGAAGTTGGAAACTTTTTTTTAAGGATAGAAATGGTGCTCAAGCTTTCTCTAGTTTTGTATATAATGAGCTTTAATGTCTATGATAATTTTGATAATGTTATTATGTGTTAATAGTGTTCTACTAGTTAGATTTTCTACTTAATGCTCAATTATACTTAATATATATGAGATTTTTCAAACATTAATGTTGTAGTTTATTTTTTATAGTTATAAATTAATAAAAAATTTTGAAATTAATAAGTAAAATTATTTTAGATATAGTAATATTAGTATTATTTTAAATATTGTTGTCATTTACATTTGAAATGTGTTTTAGTTTTTTCACATTTTGATGTATCACTTGTAAAATTCAAAATTTACATTGTGAATTTTTGTAGGTTTAAAATTGAAGGTACATATTTAGGTTACTATTTAATTGCATCATAAATATTAAAAATTAAATGATTTAAAAGCAATTGAATTGTGTTGAGAAAAAGAGAATATATAAATAAAATTAATTAAAATAAAATAATTAGCCTAGTGATTTGACTTCTTAGTATCCAATTTGTATAGATGTTTTTTAACATTTTGTCTAATATTTCTTTTATTTTTATTCAAATTCCTCATTATAATCTCATTAGACTCATTTATCTCATTCACAATTTCTTGTATGTGTTCCATCGCATATTTATTTTCATCAGCAAAGTGAATAACGTGAACCATAGGATTGGATGTTCTACAAAGAAAGCACAAGAATGGTGGTCATCATATATATATATATTTTATTTTTTTTCCTAATAACCATTTGACTAATCATAACTAATAAATATATTTCTCAAGTTATTTCTGACTCATTTAATCTAGGCAAGGTGAGAAGGTGATAACAACCACATTTTTGTCATTTGAAGCAGCTTCTCTTTGGTAAATGGTTCAATCATATTTAATAGTCATGAGCAATTATATATATCTATTAATTATAATGGTTTTCTTTAATTTCATATTGACGCAAGAAAGATTTTCAATATCTTTTAACGTTAATGTAAGACAATATGTGATGCATGGAGTCCAATGCAAATGTAATAGTTTTTATTTAATAAATTTCACATGTGAAAATGTATATGTTAAATTTTTAAAAAATCTTTACTTAAAAGAAATTATTATTCCATATTTGTCATCATATAAATATTTCATATTTGTTTTTCTCATCCAAACTTCTTAATAATGATTAATTTGATCATAGGGAAAATGATATTCTAATAATCAATACCATAAATTTGTATAAATCTCCTCGCTATCTGCTTGAACTTGATCCAATCAATAATTTCTTCAAGTTTATATTTTATCATGTATGCTTATTTATATATTATTATTGGTTTACTTGGAGGTTTCTGAATGAGATCACAAATATGATTAGAAGTGATTGCACAATTCATCCATGGTTACTTGAGACGTAATGTTCATTGAAGTCTTTTATGACCTTGAGGTATAATGCATAATTAAGGTATGATTTTTTTTTGTGAGGAGTATTCTATCTAATATATTTAAAAATTAGAAAAAAATTATGCTTTGGTTTATTGTTGATAAAATATAAAAAAAAATGACTTGATTTTTTTAAAATTTAAAATATTTTAAGTGTTGGCATTCTCAAAATTAATGATATTTCAAAATTAATAAAAAGAATATTTCAAAGTTATATTAAGAAAAGTATTTTTAAAACTAATGATATTCAAAAACACTGTATTATGATGTTTTTGAAACACTGTGTTATGCTAACTATGAACACAGTGTTCATGTTCTTGAAACTTAATGTCACGTGAACATAATGTTGTCAAAACACTATGTTATGTGAACATAGTGTTCATGTTCTCAAGACAATGTGTTACATGAACATGATGTTTTCGAAACAATGTCTTACGTGAACATAGTGTTTCATCAACATGTTCCTTTAAGAAATACTTGAGCCTCTTCCAATGCTACTTTTGCCCTAGCATTGTGGTGCTTGGGCCTAAGGTGTGCATGAAGCACCTCTTTAATAATAATTTCATCAAACATAGCATGTCACCATTTTGGATGCCTAAATATAATGAAAATGGAATTCAAAATCTTGTAGATATTAAGGGCAAAAGATTAAAATATGTAGATCCGAAATGAGATTAAGAAAGTATTTGAGATATTGAGTATTGAGTAGAACATGTTATTAGTTATTTCATAGTACAATTAGAAAGTCCAAATTATTACTTTAAACTAGATCAGCTAGTGTGACAGAAGACTTTTTTGGAAAGAATTATAAATATATCTATCTGGTATGTATCTTAGGTTGAGATTATCTATTCTTCTAATTCTAATCTTCCTCTCCTGGTGGATTCATATCTCATGTGTAGTGAGATACTCACATTAGATTGTTGTCTTTGGCTCAGCATCTTAGGATAAATGGTATTACTCTTCTCAAAGTCGGTTATAATATGTGCAGGGTCAATAGTTACTCTCTTATATGTGAAGTAACAATTATACATGAAAATGAGCATATCATTAGTATTTGAATGTGCATTCTCTTAGATTGAGTTCTTAAGTAAAGACGTATTCGTGAAGAATATCACATTGGTACTCGTAATGATCTTTGTGGTTGCTGATTAATAATATGTATATCTTTTATGAGTAATATGTATTTAAAAAAGTATAATTGTCAACACACATAGTCATGTTTTTCTTATTCGAGATAGATCATGAATTAAATAAATACTCCTAAAAATTATTGGTAGAAGGTGAAAAATTAACTATTAATGTTGGGTATACGAGTTTATATGAATATGACCTGAGAGAATATAAGATGCTCTTTGAATAATTAGGAAGTTAGGAGTGTCCTAACCACACTTTTATGACCTAAGAGATTAATACTTTTTCTTACTAAAAATTATCTGACCACACTTTTATGACATGAGAAATTAACACTTTTTCTTATTAAAAATTATCTAACCACATTTTTATATATTAGTAGTGTCCTAACCATCTTAATAGATATTGATTCTTTTTTTAACTATCTCATTATGTGTAATAATACTGTCATTGAATATATGATGAATCATTATGTGTTCCTAATAAAATTAGAAAATTAATAAAACGTATTATAAAATATTATTATTTTTTAATATTTTAATGTCACATTTAAAATAAGTATTTATTTTTTAATAAAATATCATAAAAATAAATTAAAATTGAGATTTTTTCTAAAATATTGATAATCATTTATATCGAATATAATTATCAATAAAACTTATAAAATATCTAAAATAATCAAATGTGGTTATTTTGTCTTGACGTGGCAGATACAAACGAATGTATTTTCGTAATTGACATGTTATATAATTAATAGATGTCATTCATCTAATACTCAACTTTATGATTTTACGTTGTCTAATCATGTATGTTATAGCTGAGTGTCTATCACTAGCTAATCAATAATAGATAGACATCTAGAGTTATTCTTGTGGGTGAAAAAATATGTATAGTTCATCTTGCTAAATCCCGAGAGAAGTAATTATTTTATTATTACAACTATGTAGATACTAGAAAAAGAGAAAATAATATTACAACTATGTTGCTTTGTAAAACAACAAATAGAAAATAAATTATGACAAAATGTGGTACATATAAAAGTTGGGTCAAAAGAAAAAGTCCAACATTAGCATAGTTATACTATATGATATGTATTAATAGTGGTACATATATGTGACATGAATATTAACTCATGAACTTATAATTCAAGAATATGGAGTGAGGTGGTAAGCAGATAGAATGATAAATGTAGCTGTGTCATGGTCTAAATTAGTGGCACATAAAGAAAAAAGTTTAGTATACTCATGAGAAAACATAAGTGTAACAAAACTCATATATACTGTTGTAGAGGAATCAATTTGAGTATGTCTTATTGTTTGATATATAACTTCGTAACCTTAAAAAACTCATCGTAACTCAATGTGTACTATTTAGGATCTCTTTTGAGTATATTCCAATCTAGATGTGTCTAATGGGCTGGGTGGCCCAACCCAACTCGAAACCAGGCATTATCCAGGATCGTAATCAGGTCCATGATGGGTGGACCTTCATCACAATTCATGTCGTGTCATGCTGAGGGTTTTTGGTTTGCGTGTCATGCCAGGCACTACCCGGGTGCCTGACACTTGGGCACGACACGTGCGACGATGCGATGAGTGACGCAAGATGGCCGACGTAGGGATGCCCGACAGGCGATGGCTCGGCATGCCCGATGGGTGACGGTGATGCGGCGGTCCTGCCATGCCATCCCTAATTTCTTTTCAAGGTTAAGAATTATCTTAACCTAGAACATACTCGAACTGACCTGAACCGGCTAAAACTAGAGGTATCAAATGGGACGTGCCGGGCCGGCCCGGCCCATTTTTTTCAGGTTCGTTCGTACTTTCGTGTTGGGCTAGGCACGGTTTTGTGGGGATTCAGCCCGGCACGGGCTCACGACACGATCCGCCAGGTTCGGCCCGGCCGGGCCGAACACTAAATTAAAAAAAATTAGGGTTTCAGCACTCTCGTATCCCTGATTTTAAAAAAAATTGATTCCGGCATTGTATCGTACCAACGGGCCATGGTACCGTGCCGTGCCGGCAAACCCGGCACGGTTGACACCTTTATTTGAACCCGATTGATTTCAGGTCGCAGGCTGTGTCGGGTCTGCCCTCTAATGAACCGTGCTGTACTAGGCACTTCACGGCTAGGCACGTGAGCCCGTATGGGCCTGAAAAAAAAGAGCCGTGTCGGCTCGGCACGACCCATTTGACACTTGTATTCTAATTTTTCACAAAAAAAAAAACAAAGTCACTGTCTATTCTCTCTTTCTTTCGAAGTATTGCCATCAGCTCTATCATTGGCACTATGTGATGAAGACAGTAATTATTGATTAATCTTACTAATTTCATTTCGACGATTATATAAATATACTAGGGAAAGAAAAAGACGTAAAATAGAAATTTTATTAATTGAAAAATCAACTTTAGAAAATACAATGGCAATTACATAAATGGTTTGAGGAATCCCATGTGTCGGGTGCTCCCAAATAATGAAAATAAACAAGTAAAGAATAAAAATAAAATAAAATTAAACATCAACACATATCAACAAAAGACAAAAAATAGTAGAATGTGTGTGTATGCTACCACAACAACCAAGTACCACCACATCACTAATATTACACTTTGCACAACAAAACACCACCAAGACATAGCCTCTACATGTCATAACATTGTAACAGACACCACCATGACCCACCATTAACAACAACACGATAATCACTCAACAACATGAAATATCATAAAAATCATTTCATAAGTATTGGACCACCATGGTGTTGCCATTGTGCACCTACAGTACACTATTCATGCCACCTCAAAAGCAATAATGCATGGAAATCCAAATAGCACAATCAAAGAATGTGGCATTGTCATTATAGGTGCCAAATGCTAGTGCACGTTGTCATTGATATTCATGCATAGTGTGCCACTATGCACATCACCATGCACCACTCATCATTAGACCCTACATGGCATCCTTATCCTATGATACCACGTTCTCTTTTGCTATGGTCTTGGGCTGAACTAGGTAGAGTGATGGAAGAGAGAGAGCGAGATAGAGAGAGAGAGAGAGAGGAGAGAGAAAGAGAGAGACGATAAATTATATATTTTTTAATTCTAAATCAAATAGCTTAATGCATATATACTTAAAGTTGAGACAGCACACATGCTTGGTATTCCTATACAAACAAAATAAAAAAAGAATATAATATAAATAAAACTCAATCTCAACAAAGTTTATTTTGGTTAAGATTTTTTATTAAACTAAATTAGCATTATTTTTCAATTCATTTTAATATTTTCATTTTTATCATGTTTATATTATAAATATTTCAATTTTTAAAATCTATATTTTTATTATGTAACATAGTTGAACAAGTAATTATTTTATAAAGTTTTTCTAATTTTTTGGGTATCCATTATTTATGTATAATTGTTTAGATCAATTTCTTTTTTTCATCTTTGTTTTGAATTTGGTATGTTTTCATAATTTTTAATTAATAATGATTATCTATAATTGAAAAAGCTTATATATTAAATAGTTTTATTTTAGTTAAAAAACAAAAAAAAATAAATAAATAAATAAAAACAATTTTATTTTAGTTAGATATATTTAATTAAATTTTTGTTGAATATAGTAAAAGAATATACGTGAGTTTGATTCTGAGAATATTTTTAGCAAGATCATTTTATTTAAAGAACTAAATTCATATGGTTGATTTTAATAATTTAATGAATATTTTGATGATGATGATTGTAGTTAAATATATTATATTAATTTTTTTTTTGTTACCAAGTGGAACCCAATGGCCCAATTGTTCCATGGTTTAGCCATTGCGACCTTTGTGAAAGGTGTGACAATTCTGTCTTAGTGGTAGAGGGTAGCAGGTGGGGTTCAAACCTACAACCCAAAGGTTGTGTTTCTCATCCCACAATTTTAACTATTATGTCGTTATTATATTATATTTTAAGTTATATTCTTAGAAAATTTAAATTTATGAAGGATAAATTTAATTCTAGTTCTAATATTAAAATATTTGATTGATAATATAATTTGATTATCAATATCCTAAAATATTAAGTTAAGTCATTTTGTAACGAGAGATGTTAATATTTTAATAATCATAATTCTAAAAATTAGAGAGATTGTGTCAGATGAATCTTGAACTTGAGACCAACTTTATTGGATAAATGTACTTGTTATCGTATCAAGACATGTCATCCAATAAATGACCAATATACAACTTTGTTGTCCATATTCAATTTATATTTTTGCTCTCCATGGTCAATGATCATATTTGCTTTCATAATTAGTGGGCAATTTTGTTGTACAAAATCAATGAACGGCTATTCATAGTCAATAGACAATATTATTGTCATAATTTGATAGATTATACTTTATATGTATAAAGCTAGAATTATAAAAAAACTTATTTAACTTTTCATGTGTATTATTTTTGCAAAATCTATATAAAAGATATATAACTCAAGGCCAAAATTATTTGGCCATTCTCACAAAATTGTTTGGTATTCGAGAATATTACAATTTTTTGACTATTCGGTCACAAATTTACATCTTCATCACATTGCACAAATCATGTGGAATTATTTAAAAAGTGTTTATCATCAAAATATTGATGCTCATTGTTTTTAGTTAGAGAATTTGATTATCACATTTAGAATGACACTATTTTCAACCAAGATTAGATTACTATTTGGGCTTTTTGATACTTTGCTATGAATATCTTGATTTGGTTACTATGAATATTCTTATTGTTGCTCTTTTCTTTATTCAAAAACTTCATGAGTTTGTTAGTCATGATCAATCTCTTATGAAACCACTTGAATTTGAAAACGTTACTTTGCAAATAACATCTTAATACTTGAATTATTATGGAGACTTTCCATGATAGTACCAGACTTGCCACTGTAACCTATGCTACCCAACTACAAGGACCACTTGTGAATTCTAGAAACTTCCAGTGTTTTAGTTGCAAGTAATATGTGCATATAACTTATAATAAGAAATATTACTCTTATTGTAAGAAAAAAGATCATATTATCAAAAAATATCACATTCATCCCCAAAATTGTTAGGCTTAGGTATTTTAAAATTATGTTATTATACCGATCATAGCTTTTGGATTTTTTATTGATAATTCCTCAAATTTTGCATTTCTTGCAATAAATTATCATATTTTTGATATGATGCAACCATTGCTAATTTTATCATTATTAGCAATGAGGTTTCAAGATATTGCACCTACTAAAATTTGGTATATGTATTCATGTGTCTCTAATCACATGATGAATAATATCATTATTCGATCTCTTGTTTTACCCTATGCTAGTCCATTTGCTATTTACACCACTAATTGAAGTTTTTTACTAATTAGATGTGTCAAATGAATCATGTCGTGCCGGCATGATTAATTTTTTGTGGCTATGTTGGGCCACATTGTCGTGCATGAAAAGACATGAGATTAGTTTTTTTGTGGCATGTCGTATTGGCATAGATTCATTAAAGGCCAGCTCGACACTATCTGATTGACCCACTACCTGGCACTTTCGTGTTGGGTCATGCCGAGTTGGTTCCAGGCTGTGTTGGGTCTTGTTGGTTGTGGGTGACCAAAAGGTTCCTTTAAAATTTTTTGAAAATTATACAAATTTTTTTTTAGAAAAATTAAATATCAAAATAATAATAATCATACTGCATAATATATTATTAAATTTAAATTAATTAATATAATAATTAAAAAAAATAATTTACATTATATTCGTCTTAAAATATCATATGAAAAAATTAATACAATTTAAAATTTTGAATGATAAACTTTAAAAAAATTTATAAAACATAATCAACATGTATTTTCTAAAAAATCTAAATTCATAAATATAGTATATAAGCAAAATCAGAACAAAAAAATAATATTCATTATATTTTGCAAGTGAGTCCTTTAATAGCTACAATCAATTTGTGTCTGTAGTTTGATAGTGCAGATATATATCATAGATGTATGATTTAGTAGGTATTACTAATAGTGATCTCAATATTAAATATTTCTGATATATCTTTAGTTATCATTTAGCATCAACTTTTTTATTTTATTCTGAATGCATGATCTTGAAGAATCTAAGTCCTTCAAGCATGCAAATACTTTTATAATATCTAGTCTTAGTCTGTATTTTCTATCTAAAATAATATTAACATACATAGAAATAATAGATTTTGATGTTATGCGATATACCGAAGAGTTCAATAAATTTTATGTCATCTTAAATAGCAAGACATATGTGAATTCATATGATTTTTATTTAATTTAAAATATTTAAATTTTTATTATCATCATGTGATAGATGAAGTAATAATTGGTATCTAAGTATCGAGACTAACTTGCTTTTATTCGATGTATCATCTCATTATTTTCCAAATGCTAATTGAATGAAGCTTCCCTAGAATTAGTACTTACATAGTGTCATAATATGTAAATATGTTATTTAATTTTTTATAAATCTAATCATTATGTTCTTGTTATTTGTTTGATTTATATATATAGGTATGTATGTTAAATATTTTTTATTTTTTCATTTTAATCCTATGATCAATATAGGTTATCACGTAATAATGTATTGGAATGAAGGATTACTATTTTATATTCATGGTTTTTATCTCAATATCTATGATACTAAATGTAAGGTTTTTTTTAAATATTTGTTAAACATGCTACTAATATTATATATGTATTCAAGTGCAATACAAATAGTGTGACTATACACAGACAAACACATATTTATCATATCATAAAAAAGTTTTAAAAATTTCATAAAAAGCTTTTAATATTCTAGTAAGAATTATCAATAATAAGTTTATTATTTTTATTATTGACATAATTAGATATCATGTGTCGATAGCTAATACATAACTTTAACATTAAATATGTATAATTCTCATTGTGTCTTCCTTTCGTTTGAATTTATTTATTTTTTTGATTTATTAATAAACATATACTATTAAAATCTTATTATCAATTATGTATTCTAAGATATTTTAGTGAATTATTTATTTTTTTCTAATGCGAGGGAAATAAGTTTCATTATTGCCTCTTCTATCATGTTGATAAAATGACATTTACACCCAATATAAAATATTTTACCTAATAGTTAGTTTTTAATAATTTTAACAAACATACTAATGATGATTCTTTTATTTGAAACATTATAAAATATAATATCAATAATTTGATTATGAATGTCTTATTCCTAATGATCCTTATATATTTGTATATGAAAAAGCTATCACGAGGATAAAAAATTTTAAGAAATTATAAAATTTTTTTATTAGGCTTCTACTTAAGAATTGACATAATGAGCGATGAGAGATGCGAATAGTTTAGATATTAGACATCATGGATGCCACTAAATTTATTAATCATTAATTATTTTTTAATTTATCATATTTTATTATCTTATTCCTACTAGTAGATATAAAAATTCTATGATAATCAAGTTGGAAATATATTTGAATAATATTGACTATTAGGATCTTTCATAAATCTAATTGGCATATTCATGATAGTAATTAATTTGGATATATTTTCTTTCTCAAAGTCATTGTGATAAATTAATATAATCGATAAAGCTGAAGTTAATTCAACTTTAAAGGTACCATCACTCAATTAGGTTTGATTGAGACCTAATACATTATATTTTTTATTATATTAATTGACACATCTCTTAAATTGGTTAGTTTCGCCACAAAAATGTCAGAGTAGATATGACTCTCATCCTAACTGCATGATATGTGATCTAGCAAGCAACTTGTGGAAACATATCTAACATTTTTGTGGATCAAATTCGTGTCTCTAGCCTTAGCATATTCATCATCTTTTGTCGATCAAATTATCTTATGGCGTGGTGTCTTCGTTTTAGCCACCCTGATATTTTGATCTTATCTTATGTATTGAACTCTAGTTTACCTAGTAATAAAGATCATTCTTCTTTATTCCTTGATTGTGTTTAATGGATACTTGGTAAAAGCAAAACACCTCATTTTCTTTTGTATGCTACCAGAATATTTTGCTACTTTCATCTTATTAATAGTGGTGCTTGGGGATCTTTCATGGTTAGTTCACATGAAAAACTCAAATATTATGTTATTTTTGTTGATGATCATAATAAATTTACTTCGCTCTACTTTCTTCACTCTGAACATGGGGCCTTAAGTACATTTATTGACTTTTTACCATAAGTTGATAATCAATTTTTTAGCTTCTATTGAGATCTTACATTTTGATTACAGTGGTGAATATTTGTGTGCTGAGTTTCAAGTATTCTTGGTTTCTAAGGGCATTATTTATTAACTTTAATGTTTCTCTATTCCTCAACAAAATGGGATAGTCGAACAAAAAATATGTCATCTCTTAGAATCTTCTCTTACATCCATGTTTTGCGTTAGAGGTTCTGAAAATTGCTACTCACTTGATTAATCATTTGCTTTCTCAAGTCTTATTCATGAAGTCTCTCTATTTTTGCTTATTTGCTAGACAACATATCTTTGATTGGGTATGCTTTGTACATTTACCTCCTCGTGTGTGGCATAAATTATGTGCTCAATTTTTTTTTTATGTGCTTTCTTGTGATACAATGTGTCACATAATTAATTTTTATGCTATGGTTCAATATTGCATAGCACCATTGTCTCTTCTGGTTGCTCACCCAATATCTAGTCATGCCATGAGTAAAAAATAATTTATTAATTATTTTTTGTATTTTTTTTTTACATATTTGATTGCTTGTTCAATTATATATTTAAATACTAATCCTTGTATTATTTATTCAATAACTAGGCACTTAATCTCTGTTTCTAAATTATTATCATTTTAAAGCATCATTAATTTTTTAATGTGTATTTTGTTAATTTATATATGTCGTAATTATTTTTCTAAATTGTTATCATTTAAAAACATCATTAATATTTATGAATCTATTAATAAGATGCTTATGGTTATATGTATTTTTTGGGTGATGTTATTATAAAATTTATATGAAATTAAATTATTATCATTTACATTAGGTAGATGTACATGTTTTTACTCATAATTATTTTACTTAATTTTCTTCTTAATTAAATTTGTTCCTTCACAGTTTATCTTGACAAAAAAGAAATACACTTTTATTTTTTTTTTTCTATTAAAGATTCAATCGGTGTCCAAAAATTAGATTTTTGATTTTTTTGGGGTACGAAAACGTAAATATTTTATGTTTTGAGGAGTTTTTTTTTTTTTTTAAATTAAAAAAGATTCCAAAACATAAATATTTTTATGTTGGGGCCCCAAAACAAAATTTCTCTTATTTTTTTGTTTACTTTTATTTTGAACAAGATTTCTAATTGAATTAAATTAGCTTAAAGTTTTCTTTAGTTAATTTTATTTTGGGGGTTTTATTTGATTTTTCACATATTGATTAATATTTTTATGTCATGCTTATTTTGAAAATATTTTACAACTTTATTTTTATGTTAGTTTTGAATTTGATATATATTTCAATTTTTTTTATTGGTAATAAGAAATCTCTATGATTGAAAAAACTACATAACTTAGAGAACAAATTCCATATAACTAATCATGATAATATTATGAATATATTTTGATGATGATAATAATTTTAAATAATTATATTATATTGTAGGTTATATTATTAGATTAAAAAATAATTAATTGATAATATAATTTTTTTTTATATTTTTTGATTATTTAAAATATAAAATATTATTTGATGGTGGTGGTGGTGATGATTTAGAATGTAAAATAAAATGTAAATTCTTTCCTTTATCACTTCATGTGCATGTGACTAATTCTCAGTAACCAAGTTTATGTCTGCTGCAGTGAAATACAAAAATTTATATCTTGTTTTAAATTTAGTTAGCAATTGATCATAATATTTTATAGTAATAAAATTTCATGCCTATTGCATATATGTGTTAGCTTTCGTTTTTTTTTTTTTGACAGTGATGTGCACAACTTGCAGACTGAAACGCTGCACCAACAATATGAGCAGGTAAGCCTCAATTTTTTTTTTTTTTTTTTTTTTTTTTTTGACAATGTGAGCTGCATTGCTTTTGGCAACTGACTTTTCTGTGAAAGACTTGCCCAAGAATAATGTGTTGCCCATTGCGTTCCCTGAAGCTCATTGTTCTTCCTGTCTATTCAAGTCTGACAGTGTAGCTTCCGTTTTCAGGTTAAAAAGAGGACTGCTGACTCCATTTCTGCGTATGGTTCTCATGTGATGCAGTATGGTGATATTGGAATCAGCAGGGACAAGCTGTTCCTATACATGGGAACAAATCCTGCAAATGATAACTCTACCCTTGTGGATGGCAACTCATTAAGACGTTCGTTGCCTGTAAACCAACGAGATGCTGATCTCATCCATTACTGGGATAAAGTTTGTTCTTGACCTTAAATAGCAGCATTGTCATGCATGACCCATTGAGCTTATTAATAAAGCTCAATTAGAGGTGTGAAGTGGGCCAGGCAGTCCGAGCACGGCCAGACTGAGTCATGCCTGGCACGGTCCAGAACCATGCCTAGGCGTGGGTCGTGTCGGCCCGAGGCACGGCTCGTGCCATGCTGGGCCAGAGGTTGCCGTGCTTCATGCCTGGCCAGACGCGACCTGCATGCCTGACTCGTTGGTACAATCCAACATCACGGTGCCTGTGGTCCAGGAATGGGTCACTGGTCACAAAAAACTGGATAACCAGATTTACGTGACCTGCCCGCCTCCTGACCTGTTTTTTTGGGGGAAAATTTTAATTTTTATTAATATTTATCCTTTACGTCAACATGATGCTCCACGTGGTGACCGCCCGTCGGTGCGCGGTGGACTGTGCATGTGGTGGCGTTGCCCACAAAACCATTATGCGGTGGCATTGTCCACTTTGAGTTTTAGTTTGTTTCAATTGAAGGCACTCATGTTGCTTTTTTGTGCATGTTAAGAAATTTATGGGATACATGCCTAGGTCAGAAAAAGTTGTGGCCTAGGAAAGATTTTCTAGTATATCATGATTTATTATTCTTACCTACATGATGTAACCCATAAAATTTTCGTGGGTTACATGCCTAGAGGTGTCAAACAGGTCGTGTCATTGTGGTATGACCTAATTTTTTGTGGCCCAGCCAGGCCACTGTGCTGTGCTTGACACAACATGAGATGGGTTCCCGTGTTGTGCCTAAACGGCATGATGGTAGGTCAGCCCAACACGACTTGATTGGCCTGCTATTTAGCACTTTCGTGCCTGGTCGTTTACGGGTTATGCTGGGTCATGCCAATTCTAGGCGACCGAGGGATAGATATATAATAAATTAATTGTTATTATACATATTTCTTCTACCATCTATCAAAATATAATAAATATTTTGATAGATGCTGAGATTATTATAATTTTATTTTCTTTTTTTTTAGTCAATATACTTGATATGTGGTTGATCTCAAGTAGTCAAATAAATCTTGGTTGATGATAATGATAATAAATATTATATATATACATGTGTAAATATTGATCTTATAATTATTTTTTTTAGAATTTTATAATTTTCTTTAAGATTTGATGTGAAAAATATATTTTAAAGTTCTCATGACATAATTATCAGTTTTAAAGTTTATGTTGATAATATTATTATTACTAGAAGTATTGATTTTTAAATTGCTCCATTCAAATAATTTCTTCTAACATAGTTTTTGATGAAGAATTTTGGGAACTCTGATATTTTATTTGTATTAAAATTACATATTTCCATTTGTGTCCTGGGATGATTTTATCCTCACTTAAGTATGGCAACCTTATTCCTTTATAATTTTGATTTTTGGTGGTGCACTAGGCTGCACACTTTTTGAGCTAGGGATTGATCTTTTGAGTTTACACAAGTTGCATAAACACATATTGATCTTATTATTTATCCATTGTAACAACATTTGGGTGCAATGAATACGGCAGTTCCGCAAAGCACCGGAAGGGTCTCCTAGGAAGGCTGAAGCTCAGAAGCAGGTTATTGAAGCAATGTCGCGACGATCCATCGTTGACCGCAACATGCAGCTTATTGCACACCTCTTGCTGGGATTCGAAAAAGCATCTATCGTGATGAACACTGTCCGGCCAGCGGGAGAACCCCTTGTTGATGACTGGGACTGCCTTAAAACACTTGTAAGTCACTGCTTTTCAATACGTGGGGTTATGACTTATGAATAGCCGGTTTTGAGGGATGCTCGCCTTGTATGGTTTCTCTGCTACGTTAAATTGAAGCTAAAGTCAATTTAACTTTTCAACCCATATGCATAGATCGTGAGGCTTATGCTAGGTATGATGCTCAAGTTAAAGCCTTGAGTTGGAGGGTTACCTTTTGACTCCATACCTTAACTAATAGAATTTTTCAACTATGATTACAATTTCATAACTAATTTTAGTAAAATCTCAAATTTTGATGGAGTAGTTTAATATTTATACTATTAAAAATTTAGACACAATTCAAAAACTCATGCATCAATTTGATTTCTACAAGAATATATATAAAGGCTTCATAATTTTTAAAAAATATAATTCATATGATCAATTATAATAATACTATGACTGTATTATAAGGTTGTAACAAGTGTACAAGAATTTCATTTAGTATAATATTTGGGAGAGATATTAACCTCCTTGATTTTATGGCATTAAATTATTAGTATATTAATATTGACAGTATTATCCCTAAAAATTAGAGAGATTATTCTGATGAGTCTAGAATCTATGATGTATTGTTCTTGGACGAAGATACTTGTTATCACACTAAATCATCTAGGTGTTAATATTGAGAGAGATATTAACATTGTGAATCTGAGATCTAAAATATATATAAAAAGATTTCATAGTTTTAAAAATATATAATTCATATGGTCGATTATATTAATATTGTGACTATATTAGAAGGTTGTAACTAGTCTACAAGACTCTCATTTAGTATACTATTTTGGAGAAATATTAACCTCCTTGATTTTCAGGCATAGAACTATCAGTATATTAATAATGATAATTTTATTCATGAAGATTAGAGAGATTGTTCTGATGAGTCTTGAATCTCTGATGTACTGTTCTTGGACGAAGTTATTTGTTATCACACTAAATCATCTAAATATTAATATTGGGAGAGATATTAACATCGTGAATCTCAGATCTAAAATATATATAAAAGATTTCTTAGTAAAAAAAATATAATTCATATGGTCAGTTATAATAATATTGTGACTGTATTAAAAGGTCATAACTAGTGTACAAGACTCTCATTTAGTATAATATCTGGGAAAGATAATAAACTCTTTGATTTTCGTGCATAAAACTATCAGTATATTAATATTGATAGTTTTATCCCTGAAAATTAAAGAGATTGTTCCGATGATTTTTGAATCTCTGATGTACTGTTCTTAGACAAATACACTTGTTATCACACTAAATTATCTGAATATTAATATTTGGAGAGATATTAACATCTTGAATCTCTAATTATTATTATTGGACGAAAATATTTATTATCACACTAAATCATCTAGGTGTTAATATTTGGAGAGATATTAACATCTTGAATCTTATATCTAAAATATATATAAAAAGATATCATAGTTGTAATAATATATAATTCATATGGTCAATTATAATAATATTGTGACTGTATTATAAAAATGATAATATAAAATATATTTATCTATTTGTTGAAATTAAAAGTTCATAACTAGTGTACAAAATTGTTAAATAGTTTAGTATATGGGAGAATTATTAATATCTTTGGTTTTCAAGCCTAAAACTATCAATATATTAATATTGATAGTTTTGTCTCTAAAAATTAGAAAGATATAATTTTTTTTGGTTTTTGAGCATTATATTATCAATGTATTAATATTGACAATTTTATCTCTAAAAATTAGAGAAATTATTCTGATTAGCCTTGAATCTTAGACATTATTCTTTTACGAAAATACTTATTATCACACCAAGTCGCCTATATATTTCATCAGATGTATTGTTTTGCCGAGTCTCTCCCAATATATTAATATTGGGATAGATATTATCGTCTTTGATCTCAGATTTAAAATATAATGATATAAAATATATTTATGTTTGTCGAAATTAAAAGGTCGTAACTAGTGTACAAAATTGATGTTTAGTATGATATTTGGGAGACATATTGACATCTTTGGTTTTTGGGCATACAACTATCAATATATTAATATTGATAGTTATACCCTTGAAAAGAGAGATTGTTCTGACGAATCATAAATCTCAGATGTGCTGTTTTTGAACGAAAATATTTGTTATCACACTAAATCATCTATATATTTCATCAAACAAAGGCACTTATCATCATACCAAGCTTTCTATTTAATTTTTCTGATAAAAATTGCATCTGATGAAAACAAATATTTGTTGAAATTAATATTTTTTCTCCTTATTTTTAATATATATATATATATATATATATATATATATATATATATATATATATATATATATTTGTTTCAAATAGCGTATAGTGTTTGAATTAAAAAGGGCACTCCTAGCATATAGTTGGATTGGATTTTGGGTTATCAATTTAAAACCTATTAAAACCCAACTCAATCCATACATGTATATCTTAATTATGTGTGTGTGTGTGTGTGTGTGTGTGTGGTTATTTGTGGCATTGTAATGTCAAATGTGTGTTGTAGATTGAAGTTTTTAATTGACGAAAGCTTTAAGCTAGCTCTGAAATAGAAATGCTATGAGATGAAGTTTTGATTATATTGAATTGGAAGAATTTATTGAGTTTATTATGTATAATTTGGGTAAATAAGTTTTGATTTTTTTTATTACTTTGAATTTAATTTGTATTATTTTTTAAAAAATAATTTGATTTTCTAGGGAGTTTAAAATAGATAATTAGGCATAGTATGAATTTATGTTTAAAATGATCAAAATTAATATTTGGGTGTAACTTTAAATTGAGGATCAATTTTTTGATTCTATAGTTGAATTTAAGCTCAATTTGATTTCCTATCCGATAAACGAACCCAAACCAACCCAATCTGATTATTATGGGTTTGGGTTGGATTGTGCGTAAATTTAATCAATTCATCTTGCTGGTTGTTTATTATTTTTCTTCCAGCTCAACCAACTCAACTTATGTACACCAATAATGCAACCACATAAGACTCTGAGACTTGATGGTATGAATCACGCATTCGTACCTATGAATTGTGATGCATCAGGTTGAAACTGGGCTGGCATGTTGGGCCATGCTGTGTTGTGTCGCATGTAGCATGTGGACTAGGAACAACTTTGAACCAAATTGTGTTGTGCTTTACTTGGGCTGCCCGACCTAGTTGATACCTATAAGTTGGGTATAGATACATGTGTCAACCGTGCCAGGTGGCTAGACACGACCCGTGGTATGTCCCATCAAGTGATTGCCCAATGGGATGGTTTTTTCTAAAACCAACCATGTGAGTTGGATACCGCTTATGTGGTTGGTTGCAATTGGGCAACCATGCAACTCGGATAATTAAAATAAAAAAAAATTATTATATATTTAGTATTACAGTAGCTGTCTGATTACTTTCAATGGCTGTTGTGGCTAAAATCTGATGGCTATTGTGATTTTGGTTAGTTTTAAATTAAAATAAAAAATAAAAAAATTAAAAAAAATTAATAATTTGATTTTTTCTCTATAAATAAAGAAGAAATTTAGAATTTTATTCTAGATTTCTTAACCTTTTTTTGAGTTCACACTTTCTTTCTCCTTTGAAATTTAAATATTAGGTATATTATTATTTTTTTTTATTACGATTAATGGTTTATGTTTGTGCATATGATATAGATGGTGGTGTCGGTATGTCTGTGTAACTTTGTAACTTGAGGTTATAATTTGCAACGAAGTAGAATGTGGCATAGTACTTGTTTATTTTTTGAGTTTTTTTTTTCATTATTTATTTTATAAATATAAATAGTTAAAAAATGTCACATAGTGAATTTAGTAATAATGAATATAATATTAACGTAAATTTAGATAACAATGATAATCCTACTGAATAATCTGAGGCTAAAATTATATTTTTTTAAATGACCATGACTCACACCAATATGCTACCTAAAAAATAAAAAAATTAGATAAATATCATTGGTATGAATGTATTTTAAAATAATAAAAACTAAAAATTATAGGGATATCAATGAAGAATCGGCATATATATATATATTATAAAAAGATATATATATATATATATGTAGGAGTATATGTGAGATTTGCCATCTAAAGAAACATGTCGATCAATGTATTAAAAAATATAATGCATTTGATATGAGACAAGCTCAAGTTAGTATTGAGGCCTTTTATGCTTAATCTAATTCAACTTCGTTAATCTTTTTCATATATCATAATGATTTTGGGAAAGAAGTCATGCCTAAATTGATTATGATTATTGGTCACCCAATTAGACTTTCAAAAGATCTCAAATATAATATTACGCAGACCTACTTTTAGCCTACTAATCATGACATTTTTGTATTTATATATAAGAATGATATAATTAAATATTATAAGTTAAAAAAATAATTAATAATTAATAAATTTTAGAAATTTAGTTGAGTAATATCTATGATGTCAAATATATGAATTAGTCATGACAGTTCATTATTTATATTCCTCGCCACCCATAATGTAAACTCTAAATGAAAATTTAATAAAAAAATTCTATGATTTTCTGAAATTCTTCATTCTCTTGATGATTCTGTCATATATGAGTATATGAGGTCAATCTTTAGGGAATATGAAATTTAAAATAAAATATTTAGTATCAATTTTGATAATATTTATAATAATGAATTAATTATTAGTATATCTGTTAGGACTATTAGAGATAGGCTATTAGGTGAAATATTTCACGTTAAGTACATGTGTCATGTGATTGATCTCATATCACTTGTGAGAATTAAAATTAATTTTTTCGAATTAGAAAAAAATGAAATTCACTAAAATATATTAGGAAGCTTAGTCGATAATATGGGTTCTGCAGCTGATAATTGTCCGCGGGGCTAAAAAAGAAAAAATTTCAAATGGATATGAGATACTATATAATTACATTTATCTTATGTTGGAGTCTTGTGGTGGTTATCAACATGTAATATCCTACTACATCAATAATAAGAGTGATAAATTTTTTATTGATGATTCAGACTGGGATACATGAATTTCATATATAAAATTTATGAAAATTTTTAATAATACGACTAACATGTATTTTCTTGTATATACTCTCATCATTTGTATTGTAATTAGGTATATATGCAATATTAATTGCATGCTTAACAAGTATAAAAGTCATCCTATATTTAGTGTCATGGTTATTAAGATAGAAATCATGTATTTAAAATATTTCTCGTTCATTTCAGCTTTGTATTGTTTGGTTGTCTTTAAGGATTATAGAGTTAAGGTGGAATATGTAAAAAATATTAACATACATATCGACTTACATTAACTAGGTAAATCAACTTGAATGGTTCATTCATAAAAAATTAACTAACTTATTTATATGTTATGATACCGTGTATGGTTGCTGTAATTATGCTTCGAGTACAGATATGAATATCTTATTCGGAGAAGATGACTTCTCCATTATATTAGCCATGGGCAAACGATGAGGTGATCCATCGAATATGAGTGAGCTATCTCTCTACTTAAATATCAATTACTATTCTATATTCATATTATATGATTATAATAATAATTTAGATATTTTATAATGATAAAAATCATATTAATTTTCTTATCACATGATATTTAAGATGACGCGTAATCTACTGATCCCTCTAATTTTTGATATAGTTTCGAAGTCTATTTTTTTTATAACAGTCAATATTATTTTAGATATGAGATTTAGATTTGACCAGATACCATAGAGACACTCGCATACATAATGGATTGTGAAGATTCGAGATTAGGCATTTATGATAAGGGCACTAACGATATTTGGAGATCGAGGATATTAAGGGCACTATTGATATTTTCAGACTTATTGATGATGATGGCGAGCTACATCTCTATTAGCATTACCATACTATAGACATCGATTGATCATTGATAATTCTTAATTCATGTAAAACTTATGCTAGTGATTATTTATTTTTGTCATATTTTTATTTCATTATGATTTAAGCGTTATTGTTGTATTAGATATTAGATTGTAGTTTTTATTATTTTTATTTTTGATATTTTTCTTTCAATTTGATTTATGTATTATTTATATTATGTATTTATTATATTAATACTATATTGAAATTAAATAAAATTTATAATCTTTTATTTGAGTCAAATGAAATATAATGTCAAGTAATGATCATGTCATTGTGATTTAGAATTTAGATTTATATTGAAATTTAAAAGTAAAGCTAAATACGGCTTGCTCCTGGTCCTGTTTAGTTCCCTTGCAGTCCCAGGAACCAGACTCTGTCGTGCCGGGCCGGGAGTGGCCAACTATGTCGTGTTGGGTCATCAGTTAAATTCTCGTGCTAGGCACAATAGTGCCACATTCTAATGGGTTGTACTAGCTTTGCACGTCTCATTTATTACCTCTAGGTATATGTCCAATCTCTTATATTTGGTAGAGCATACCGCCCGGCTCATGATCATGAGTTAATTTTGTGAATCTCACTATCTATTATCCCATTTGCTAATTCTTGGTTTTGGATTTTTTATCCCGGAGGAGACTATTTAGTTAAGAGATGTTATAAAACATTACAAGGGGAGTTCTCCTCACAACAATGTAGTGTTTGAAAAAAAAATTGATCTGTAAAAGTTCTCAAAATTAGAAATTTTATGTGGAGAGCGGGTTTTCTGTCTTCCTATAGCCAGGGAACAAAATTTCTGATATTGTGGCTGAAATATCGGTAATCGATGGAGATCGATAAGATATCTCCACTGATATTTTATTTTTTTGACTTTTTTTTCAACTTTTTCTGATATTAGATGATATTTTAGATTTTTTTTTTTTTTTTTAAAATACTTTTCTAAAATTTTTGTTTTTTCCTTGTTTTTTCTTTTTGTTTGGCTCCGAAATTCTCAAAACAATACTTTTGGAGTAATTCGAACCCACCCAAAATGTTTGGAAGTGATACCCTCTAACCACCAAGCCATTGATTGCACTTATTATATATAGTGCAAACTTTTTTTATATTCACTTATTATTTATTTGTTCATAATCCCTACCATCATATGATTATAATATTTTATTTTATTTTTATTTTACATTATAATTTATAATATTCTTAAATCAAAAATTAATTTGAAAAGGAAATAAATAAAATAATATCATTTAAAAATTTAAAATTATAATATTTTGAATCTCCTTGTTATCTACATTTAATTTATAATAATAACAAAAACAAATAAATAATTTCTTTTTAACATGATAATACATAAATAATATATTAAATATAACATATAAAATTTAATAAATACTAATCCATTTGATTTTAAATTTCTTTAATTAAGATATGAATTATTTCTCATCATATATATATATAATAAAAATATGAAAAATTGTAATTGAACTGAATTTTTTGTAAAAAAATCCACCGATATTTTACTGATATTTTCGATATTTTCGTAAATTCTAATTACTTATATATTTTCGCAAAACATGTTAACGTTAGTCTCGTGTGTCAACGTTGTCACAATGCAGATGAAATATCATTCCCTATTTGGTTCGGGTGTCATACTGCCCGCTCCTGTTGGGGAAAATCACAACTGTATACTATGCATCCCAATATATGGTCAAATATGCATTGTTTGCTATGGTTTATTGGCAACTATGGGATCAAAAGAATAAGCTTGTATAGAAACAACCGCATATTAGTGCACATCGGATAATTAATATTGCAGGACAACTTCATTATCAATGGCTACTAGCACAAGTTGCTCAATCTTTTTTAGCTCTTAAATTATTATTATTTTATTTATAATATTACATATCAACTACAAGAATTACTTTATTCTAAATTGTGTTGTTGTCCTAAAGGTCAAGTAAATTTTTATTTTTTGATATATAATATTGCTTGAGAGCATTTCTTTTATTTTTCCTTGTGTTATTTGGGGATTCTTAGGATTCATGTAGATGATTTCCTTCTTTATATTTCTGCTGCATTATCTGGTATCAGAGCGTGGTTTGTCGAGCTTGATGGCAAATCTTGAGGTGTCAAATGGGCCGTGCCGTGCTGGCTCGACCCATTTGAGCGTGGCACGGTAGTGCCGGATCGTCCCTGTAGAAGCCCTTTGAATGAAAATGTAATGGGAGGGCAATTGCATTTGACCACATGAGCAAGATCCGGCTTACTTGGTTGAAATAAAAAAAAAATAACACGTCCATTCAGGTTGTCACTAGATTGGACTTGACCCGTGACTCATAGCTCGTCTTGCGTCCTCGTGTCATTGGACCGTGCCATCGGGACAGACATATGGGTTGTGTCTGGCCCAGCATGAGACATGGTTCCGAATCATGTTGTGTCGGGCTAGCCATGACTGACCCGCATCGTGCCGTGGGACATGCCTAGGCAGCCCATCTCGATCGACACTTCTAGGCAAATCATGAGGATGGAAGTAGTGGTCCTCTTGACGCTGAGCAAAGGGTGGAAGTCCTATGCGTGACCATGAAAAAACAACACTATATTTCGCAAGAGTATTCTCAAATGATGATAGAGATTTGCAATTTTATTTGTTGAGTTGAACATCAACACCAATCGTACTTAGTTTTTATTTGACATTCACATAAAATTGATATAGTTCATGTAAATTAAGAGGATAATTAGGAATAAATATAACATGAGAAAGTATCTCAATATACAATCAAGAACAAGCTACACCAAATTATTGTTATTGCCAACCCTTAATTTCTAACCAAATCACGTATTCTAAATTAGGGTTTTATGTCCAATCCTAATCATGCCTAATATTTGGTTATCCAAAAAAAAAAAAATACTAAATTAGGATTTATTTTCTGATATTAGCTCTGTCCAAAATTGCCTAATTGGAGCTTCAACTTCTTCCATGCCTACTATCATGCTTATTCCCGCACACAATCATGCATTTTTTCATGCACAACTATGTTCTACCATGCATAACCTCACACCACCCCTTTCTTACAAGGTCGGCACTGTGGGTGTTAATATCCGTCGCACACAATAGCTGTGCAACCATCCTTAATGGTGGCCCATAGTAATTATGCTTCTCCTTTCCCTTTAGAATGCAACTATGAGTGTACTGTGTTGGGGTAGTGCATATGTTTCTCTCTCTAGGTTTTTGCAATCTCATGAGCCCTAAAATATTAGCTCTGATGTCATATTGAAGTTTATGGTGTATGATGTCCCAACATATTATAAACATAAAGTATTAAATTGTAATATTTATTATTTATTATTACAATAAAGTTAAATTTATTTTTATTCAAATATTTTCTTTAAAGTTTTTTATGAAATTTTAAAGTTTCACACTTTCAATAATATATGACATAACAATGCAAGTTAGGATTTTAGGCTTGTATCTATAAGTGGACTACATGATTAGATAATATATATGTAGATATATATTTTTTAATTATTTCTAATTAGGATGAGTTTCCATAAATTTGTTTTAGTTACATTTAAAATGAACCCTAATCAACTAAATAAAAATGAGTTTAATATTTTACAAAATTTTAAATAAAAGCCCTCTACATATAAAGTTTACCTCCTAGTACTTCTCTTCCCAATAAAAAACATAGGTTTTATAAATAATTTTTTATTGTATAGTCTTATTTTAATATAATAAAAAAATATGAGATTAGAAGAAAAATTAAAAATAAAATAAATTCTCAATAATGATATTGTATAAAATACATTCTTATATAATAAATAAAAATGACTAGAATAACTCACTTATCATGTGCTCTTAACAAAAAAATAAAAAATTAAATAAAATAAATTAAAATTTAATTCTCCCTTTCATAGAGAAAGTAATGTGAAACCCCTTCAAAGCTTTCATAAAGATGTCTGTTGGGCGATGATAGTTATACTGTTTGAATATATATTATTATAATGTTCTCATCCTAATTATTTTATCTAATGAAAAATTAGTTCATTTTGGTGTATTTTATCTGCTTGTGAATACTAAATTAGAGACTATGTGTCTTCTTGCCTAACTGACACAATAAAAGGCAGTAAAAGAAGAGAGTGCATATCTAATTTTCTTGAGCGAAAATCATATCTAAAATATATTACAAGTAACTATCATCACTATTTTGTATTATATTTATGTACTAACACTGAAAATAATTACATATCTCATTATTTAAAAAGAATATTTTTTTTTGTGAATGCTGATGTCTAATTTGAATCTGAATATTCGATAAATTTAAAGTATTTATTATTCCTAAAAAATATCCCACATCTTGAGGATTTAGTCTCATACCCCAGTATGTAAATAATTAAGTCAGCATAAATTTGTGAAGAACAATTTAAAAAAATGATTAATTATATTGACTACTTATGTTATATATGATTGGTTTGTTTATATTAAGCTAATTAGTTTTTTCTATGATCCTCTAATAAGTAGTAGAATCAAATGAAATGATCACATTAGGAGTAAAATTAGTACCTTGATCATTCTCTGCAAGAGTATACAATACATATTTTCATTGCGACCAGATGATACTCCTCTTAGAATAATCTCTCTATGTCAAGAAAATAGCTAAGCACTCTAAGGTCTTTTATTTTAAACTATAGGTGCCAAGTGGGCTGAGTGGCTTGGGCACGACTCATGACATGACATGATTTAGTTATATTTGGCTTGGGTCTGACATGGCACATTCCAAAATCATGCTTGGACCAAATGAAAACAACTTATCAATACGCCTTGACATGAGCCATAGCATGTCATGGCTCGTCCACGGCCCATGACACGACATGGGCCGTGACATGATTCATGTTGTGCTATGTTGGAGCCACATGAGCCTTGGGTTATGTCAGGCACGACTTGCATGTATGGCATGCCAGCATGAGAAAAAAGGCATGCACCTTGGCTCGCGCAACTTGCTAGTTGTTGTAAAATGGCTTCAAAAACAAAATGAAACCAACTTATCGATAGGATAGTGCTTGTCGTTGTCATGTCGGCAAAGAAAAATTAATAAAATTTTATATTCTTTTTAGTTGTTTGATTTGATCTAATTGTTCTTTGAGTGAAATTTGATGGTCTGGCTCGTGATCGATCCGGCATGACCCTGCATGCCCGGCCAAGGATGATGGGCTGTGTCAGGCTAACCTTCCGTGTTATCATATCGATGCTGCCTGGGCACCCATGTCATGTCATGTTCAGTATGACATGATAGCTCAACATAGCTCATTTGACATCTCTAAGATTGTATTTAAAAGACAAATATATTTTGAAATACTCTTTCTTAGCAGGACGATTTGAATTGTCTCAATTAAATATCTATTCTTCTTTTTAATGATCACATTCTATTAGGGTTAAGGTGCCCCCTCAAAAAATTTGTTGTCGTGTCGATGCTGCCTGGGCACCCATATCATGTCGTGTTCATTATGATATGATGGCTCAACATGGCTCATTTGGCATCTCTAAAATTATATTTAAAAGACAAATATTTTGAAATACTTTTTATTAGTAGGACGATCTGAATTGTCTCAATTAAATATCTATTTTTCTTTTTAATAATTATATTATGTTAGGATTAAGGTGCCTCCTCAGAAAGTCTGGTATATAATATAAAGATTTATATAATAAATACTAAATCAGTCTGATATATATATATATGTATATATATATATGTATGTATATATATATATAAATATATATATATATTTTAATATTTCATCACGTCTTTATTTTTTAATAATTTTATCAAATTAAATTTTTATTATTTTATTAAAATTTTGAAAAATATAAACAACTCATAATTTATAATCTTATATTTACTAGGTTAACATATGTCTTAGTTTATCAGATCGAATAAATCTCTACTCAAATCAAACTTGCATGAGGAAGCTCCGATAAGTTTTATTAACATCTACACCATGCTCAAAATATTTTTAAAATTAAGTTAAAATATCCTCAATTTGACCAATGAGAGGAGATTAAGCTAAGAATCATCTAGTAACGAGTCTAAAATAATCAAATATCTTGAGAATGATCTTATTGGTCAAGAGAAAATTTGTATTGCAGCCTATTTAATCTCAAATAGAATTTTTTTCAGTCTTTCAATCTTTTAAATAAATATTAATGAAAATAATTTACTTCACAGATGTTAAACCAGCATGATAGCCATAAATAAGCCGATGGGGGAAAGTAATAAATATTCATGCTGAATAAACTACCAAATTTTGTTTTTTTTTTTTTTCAAATTTTTTTTTTTTACAAAAAATGCCCGAACCCTTGTTCGGGTTTCTGACCAAAATGCCATGCCATTTTGGTCACTCTATGCATGCTGGTATAACCACCACTCAACACCTGTACTGTCACCATTGTGTAGATACTGCCATCGTCACCTTGTGCTGGTGCTGCTGGAAAATAGAATATAATTTTTTTTTTTCCAAAATTTTCTATGATACTATGTTACAAATTAAAATATAAAAAATAAAATAAATTACACTCAATAATGATAATGTATAGCTAATGATCTATAATATATACAAAAGTGATTGAAGCAGCTCACGGATCAGATGCTGAAATTAAAAAAGTAAAAATTATTTAAAAAGCACAACATAAGGTAAAATATATAATTTTAAAAATTAATAATGTGGAATATCTATTGAAGTAGCTCGCTGAAATTTAAAAAGTAAAGTGATTAAATAAAATCAACTATTTGTTTTAAAATATATAATTTTAAAATAAATAGTTGATAAGTGATTGAACCAGCTCATACACCATGGTTGGAATTAAAAAAGAAAAAAAAAATTAAATAAATTAATAAAAAGAACAGCAGAAGAAAATCAAATAAAATATAGTTGCTCTAATCAACTCACGGTCACGGACCAAATGGTGAAATTAAAAATGTAAAAAAAATAAATAAATAAAATAATGCTTAGATACTTGGATTGAGTTTTATATTTTTTTTATTTTGTGGACAACTCCGGTGACATCTGCTGGTTCGGACTAGGTGAGAACTTTTGAAAGAAAATGTGGATCCTTGAATCAGTATGGGATGAAGCATATGAGATTCCTGGGAAACCTATGCAACATTGGAATCAACGAGCATCAAATGTGCGAGGCATCTGAGCAGGCCTGTGTCAGCTTCCAGTTCCACTCGCCCCTCTCAGCCTCGCTCACTGGTTTTTCTGCTTTGGATTAGATTAGCTGCACAACACACAGCACAAGCTTCATAGGTAATACTTTTTGTGTAACATGTTACATGCCTAATGCTTTCAATTATATACTATTTATGTTGTATATTTGAAAGTATTCTTGTACATATTGTGTGCCTGCGTGCGTGTATAAACATGCATATATGAAAGATTCAAGGTGTGTTTTAGCATAATGCTTTCAATTATATGCTTAAAATATTATACATTGTTAGTGTATATATGTTTGTGCGTATAGACATGCTTTCAATTTATGTTTCATATTTGAATTTATAGTTGTGTGTGTTTATATATATTATATAGAGCAGAATGTGGATATATGGTATGCATATTATATATATATTATATAGAGCAGAATGTGGATATATGGTATGCTTATTATATATATATATATATATAGAGAGAGAGAGAGAGCAGATTGTGGATATATGGTATGCTTATTATATATATATATATATATATATATATATATAGAGAGAGAGAGAGAGCAGATTGTGGATATATGGTATGCTTATTATATATATATATATATATTTATATATATATATATATAGAAAGAGAGAGAGAGAGAGAGCAGAATGTGGATATATGGTATGCTTATTTTATATATATATTTTTTTATTTATTTATTTATAGAGCAGTATGTGAATATATGGTATGCTTATTACACACACACACATATATAGCAGAATGTGGATATATGGTATGCATATTATATGTGTGTATGCGTGGGTGTGTGCACACACATGTATGTATGCTATGCTTTCTATTAGAAATAATGCATAATGTAGATATATTGATCATTTGTACGGAATATAAGAGAGAATTGGAAAATTAAACTCCAAACAAAAAATTGTGGATAAACATAGACCCTAACTTCTGACTGAAGCACACTAGAAGAAAAACACATGGCCTAGTTCTGAAATTGTTAGAAGACAGATGGGGTTTGAACTTAGAAACCCAAAACTGGGTCTGCAATATGTAACAAAGGGACTAGGGCGCCAGGGAGAAATTTCCTAGCAAAGAGAAAACACATGGTCGATGGCCTACCATTGTAACTACAGTTTCTGCCTCCAGAAATCCGCCTGAACAGCTCTGCATTTACGTCGGCTCCGTGGAAGGTTGCTGGGTGCGCACCACCCCTGGACCAGTCGACCCATGTGAGGGTCCGATTAGCAATCTGGTGGACCGCCAGGATGGTCAGCATTGTGGGGAGGTAGTGTTCATCCGGGTAGCAGCTTGGCTTGCAGAACTCTCTAAACTTGGTGCTGTAAGTTATGTCTTCCACCAAGCTCACGGCCAGCCTCCGGTTTATTTCAAACCACTGTGACCCTTTACGCCACTGCGTAATGTTCACCTCCGGCACCATATGCTTGTTATATCGCCCTCTCCCGAAGGGCCCGCGGTCATCAAAAGCTCCCACGAAGCTGTGTTTGGACTTGGAGATGTAGTGGTAGACTGTGGAGAAGTTATAGAGAGGAATGCACGACTCTGACAGAAGAACAAACCATTCGTTTGAAATGTCAAGCAGCGCATTAGCAACCAGCCTCCTCTCTGCGTCACAAATGCTCATCTTTCCCCATTGAGAAGCCTGGCATCAGCAGCAGCAGCAACCTTACATTTTTTGAAAGTAGCCCAGAAGGCTCAAGCCTTGAGCTGTTAAGCCGACGAGAAGTGCCACTGGGCCACAGGCAGCCTAGGCACAGCTCACTGCATGGCACAGTCCAGAACTGTACCACCCCATTACAGATTTCATGCCATGCTAGGCAACAACAAGCCGTGCCTCATGACCAGTTGCAATTGGCCAGCCAGATATAGTTGTGTATAATTATATATTTTTATATAAACACATTACATATACACACACATTTGTGAAATATATATAATAATATTACCTTCTCCATAAATAGAAGGAATTTGCTAAGAGTAAAGAAAATATGTCCAGAATAGGGGAGTATAAAGAGGATTTTGTTAGGCAAGCATGAGATTAATTAAGAAACAAGGAGTAATAATTAGGGGAGACGCACCTGGCTTGGGACCAGTCTCTTGTAGAAGATAGATGAAGGTGGGAAAGCAGCATGGAAAGAGGGCAGAGAATGTATGTAGATGGAATACAGTTGTTCATAACCCTTGAAAAACCTCTCCCAGAGAGGCTCCAATGGCAGAGAGCCCTTGGTTAAGAACATGAAGGCAATCTTCGGAACCCTGCGGAAGGGATACTTTTTAATTCGAGGAAGAAAGGAAGCCCTCCAGAAGAGCTCTTGATCGTTCATTCGATGGAGCAGATTCGAAGGAGGCTTGATGAAACGGAGGACACCAGACTCATCACCATCTGGCTGAAAACCAGATTGGAGGTTCATGATCAAGCCTGGAACACCAAACCATTTGATTGCGCAAAAACTAACGATCGACAAAACAACGCAGGACGCCAAAAGGAGCGAAAGCGGCCGAACTGATCTCCGTGGAAACGCTGCCCTGGATGATTGAGGAGCTATCTTAATCTGAACAGAGCTTTCCTTTTCGTCGTCATCATCAAAAGAAACAACTCGCGGTTGCATTCTCGCACCTGGAAAATCAAAATCATGAAATTCTACACTCAAATGGCCATGTCTGATAAAGTCAACTTTACATTGCTCATCTCGCTACGAATGTTTACCTTATTTCGTCCGATCGTGTTCATTCGTTCAAAACACACTGCGACACACAAACCATGGATCTTTCATTAATTCAACAATTTGTGCCTTGTGCTGCAATTAAGAAGCGAGGAGGCGAAACGAATGGTAAAATATATTTAGGATCACGAAGTCATTCCATGAGATGGATACGATTGAAAAGATAAAAAAAACGTAATAGAGAAGACGCAAATAAAGTGAAGAGCCAAATGATCGACCGTGCGACGAGCAATGGAATCTTGTAACGACGGCTAGATTCAAGGAAAGAATCTGATCGACGCCATAGCAACCACGGGCAGGTCGATTCAACCCTTATATTTCGGGACTAGTAACTATAAAATTTAATTCTGAAAATTAACTGCAACCTTTAATTTTACTGTTGATTTTACATTTTTGCGATAAGCTATTCTAAACCTATAATTGAATTATTTTACAAGCATGGGACAAGAACAAAAAAATTAACAATAACAGAAACAGAATTATTATACATGCACAAAAAGATAAGACAAACTTAAGAGGAAATACATGACAAAGAAGACGAGTACAGATACAGGTGACATTAACGCAAGAAGAATAGCAGAAATCAGTGGTATAAAACAAAAACTAGCGTAGAAGCGAGAGAGGAAACAGCAAAGGAGATGATCGGAGTTGTCATGGCGGCTGAAATTGGGGATGGCGCAGGAGCCGACTCGGGAGACATGTCGAGAGCCAGAGCAGCATCGAAAAAGGAAGACAGGAGCATCGCCGAGAAGAACAGCAGATAGAGCCTCGAAGGGACGTTGAAACCCGACGGAGCCATGGCAAATCGAGAGTAGTTTTGTGAAGCGAGCAGCACGTATAAATAAAAAGAAGCGGAAGGGGAAACATAAAAAGCACTGCATGTCCGGATTTTCAGCTTATCAATCATTGCTTACCGGCACTCTCCCAGGCGACGCCGGGAAAGCGTGCCAGTGAGTCTCCACCGTCGCTTACCTAAGTCACTTTATTATTCCTCCATCCGTCCCGCCACTGGTTCCGCCGATAGAAATGGAGAATAAAAGTAGACATAAAAAAAGTTATCGCCGATATAGATGACGGTGGATAAAATAATATTTTTTTAAAATATTATTTTAACATTGAAAATATTTTTTTATCCTAATTCTAATTGTACAATCTGCTTTAAAATAAGTAAATGTACAGTTTATTTTTATATAAAATTAATGAGAGATTATGTTTTAACTTCAATCAATTATAAAGATTATTATTATGAGGAAGATAGTAGTTGTTAATGATGTATTCTTGAAGGGTATTATTGTCATTTCAAAATATTTAATTTTTGATATTAATTTTTACATCTTTTTAGTTATTTCTATTACATATGCATATTTTATAGCCTTAATAATAAATTTTAAATTATCCTGAAAATTATTTCTGCTATGATAATTTATCCAAATTTTTATATAATTTATCCAAATTTCTATTTAAAAATGAAAATATTTTTACTCTGCTCATATAATTTGTTTTAAAATAAATAAATGTCTGATTTGTTTTCCTTATAAAATTTATCCCCGAGAAAAGATATTCCAGCTGAAAAATTATCACTAAATAATCTGTTTATTTCCTAAATTGTTTTTTTATTATTTTGAGACATGAAAATAAATGTAATTAAAAAAATATTTCATTCCCCAAATTATTTTTAAAAAGAAAAAATTGTTTAGCTTAGATAAATAAATATCAAAATTATTTTCTCATAATTTATTGCAAAAAAATACATTTTCACAAAAAATTATAATAAATTAATTATTTATTGCTTTCTTTCCATAAAATATTATTTTTTTTCTTTTTATTGGCCACAACAATAAATTTAATTAAAAATCATTTCCCCCATTATTTTTAAAAATAAAATACCCCCACCCTACTCATACAATTTACTTCACAATAAAAACATATCTAAATACATTTGAGCAATAAAAATATCAGAATCGTTGATATTATAACAAGTATCTTCTTCCAGATACAACAGCTCTCAAATACAAAAGCAGTTCATATAATTATTATAAATAATATTATCAATATATTACCATTTCTCATACCCCGCATTAAATCACAAGCCTTCTGCAAGACAAAAATATACTAGCTTCGCCACGTGTAATTGTATTAAGCCTTATGTTCCATGAAACAAGCACATGCCAAACAAATAAGTTATTTTTAATAAAGAAAACAATTTCTTTAAAAATGTACTTTCCATGAAGAGAGAGAGAGTGAGGGGGAGAGGGAGAGAGATGAGATGAGTGTGAGAGAGAGAGAGAGAGAGACATGAATGAGGGGGGAGAGGAGAGAGGGAGGGAGAGAGAGGAGAGAAATAGAGATGTGAATGAGGGGGGAGAGGAGAGAGAGAGGAGAGATAAGAAACATGAATGAGAGGGGGAGAGGAGAGAGAGGGAGAGGGGGAGAGAGGGAGGGGGAGAGGGAGAGAGGAGAGAGAACACAAAAAGCTAAGCTGCTTAGGAGAAGCAGCAGACAGGTTTTGTATTTGCACGGGCGGAGTCATCAGTAAGGTTAACAACGGCTGTGTGAGGTGGGGCTGAATCAGCAGAAGCTGCTTGAGTGGCTAACGCTTTCTTGCTTATTTTTATGTATATCTGTTCCAGTATGGTCTGGAACGCCACCTGAATATTGCTGCCTTTGAGAGCTGATGTCTCGACAAATGAGAGCTCTTCTTTCGTGGCTAGGGACATCCCATCTTGTTCGGAAACAGCCCTCTGGTCGACCAAGTCGCACTTGTTTCCAGCCATCATGATCACAATGTTGGAGTCGGAGTGGTCCTTCAGTTCCTGGAGCCACTTGGTGACATTGTCAAAGCTTTCCTTCTTCGTTAGGTCGTACACTACAAGCGCGCCCACAGCTCCTCTATAATACGCGCTCGTGATTGCTTTGTACCGCTCCTGCCCTGCTGTGTCCCATATCTGTGCCTTCACTGTCTTTTCTTTAACCTTGGGTTGCACAAGCACAACACACATAAAATCAGCTGCAACCAATATTGATCACTAAGAACAAAACACACACTTCTATAATCGAATCAAAAATTACTTAAACAACTATTTTTAATCACAATTTATTAAAAAAAGTGATGCATCATTAGATATGATAATTACTTGGAAACTATTTTTTTTTATTATAATTATATTAGATATGATCTAGCTAACGAGTGCGACCACGCAAACACTAACAAATCATATCTCATAAAAATGTTTAAATTAAATGTGTAGGCAAAAGTAATAATTGGATGGCCGATCACCCGAAAAATCTGTGTTACATGCATATATTTGGATGAATGACGATGACAAATCAGATTCATAAAATTTTAAAATTAAATGTGTCGGCAAAAATAATACTCTGATGCCTAAAGACCCAAAAAACTCTTTTGTTACATACATATGTTTGGATGATTGACAAATCATATCTCATAACAATTTCAAAATTAAATACATATCAGCGAGAACAATGCATTATTAGAATGATTGATCACCTGAAAAACTCTTGTGTTAAATATATATATTTGGATGGATGAGAATAATAAATCAGATCTCATAAGAATTTTAAAATTAAATATGTCAGCGAGAATAATATTTTGATGACTAATCACCTGAAAAACTCGTGTTACATACATGTATTTGAATGACAGACTTTGATGAATCAGATCCATAAGAATTTCAAAATTAAATATGTCAGCAAAAATAATACTTGCATGACTAATTACCTAAAAACCCCTTTTGTTACATGCATATATTTTGATGACTGGTAAATCAGATCTCATAAGAATTTTAAATTTAAATCTGCATTAGCGAAAATAATACAAAGATTACTGATCACGTGGAAAGCTCTTATGTTACATACGTATATTTGGACGACTGATAGTGACAAATCAGAACCATAAGAATTTCAAAATTAAATGTGTGGGCAAAAATAACTCTCGCATGACTAATTACCTAAAAACCCCTTATGTTAAATACATATATTTTGATAATTGACAAATCAGCTCTAATAAGAATTTTAAAATTAAATCTGTCAGCGAAAATAATACTTAGATGACTGATCGCCTGGAAAACTCATGTTACATACATATATTTGGGCGACTGACACTGACAGTAACAAATCAAAAACCATAAAAATTTCAAAATTAAAAATGTGTCGGCTACAATAATAAATAAATGACTGAGGACTGATCACCCAAAAAACTATTATGTTACATATATATATATATTGAAAATTATGTCTCCATACGATGACAAGTATTATAGTCAAAGAATGATAGATCTCAAATTCAAAACTTAATAAACACATACTCTTCAACCCCTGAGGGTAAAGTTATCAGTTATCATGACACCAATCTCTCAGACTCCACACTAGAACAGTAGTATCATGCGCACTAGGTTTGATCTTCATCTTATTAATTCTTTTATATTTAACAAAAATAGTTGTATTAGAAAATACTTAATGATACAAACTCCAAAAAGAAATATTCAAGATATACAATCATTGAGACGATAATATTTTCAATTAAAAAATTACATGAATACCAAAAAAATAATTAAGTTACCAGTAGTATACATTCACCCAAGTAAATTGCCTAAGCGAAGATACAATTGAAAATACTAGTATATCAAGTATATTCAAACAACCAATAACTTGGTAGTCTAGTAGACAAAAAAAGTGAGTGCACTCACCAAGAGTGATATTGATCCCCATGTATGCTGGATGCACTCCTCGTTAGTGACATGAGTCCGCCCAAACGCGGACCATGACACATGTTGTTGGAATTGGGCGTGGGTATCAAAAGAAAGACATGCTGCCTCAAGTAAAGGTGGCAACTGGGGCCATGCCGAGCCAGCACATCCTAGTTTTTTGTGACATGGCCAAGCCACCATGTTGGGATGGCCAAGCACACTTGCTAAAAAGGGCAGCCCAACACATCCCAATGGTATGCTTACTACCCAAGTCATGTCAAGGCTCGAGTCCTCATTCATCTCAGCACAAACCAAGCCATGCCCTGCCATTGGGCACGGATCATTACTGGCTTAGCAAGCATCTAACTCAGGCTAGCCTAGGTGCAGTGAAGCTAGCATGTGTGTTAGACAAGCTGGCATTGGTACGGTGAGGGCTAGACTGAACAGATCCAGGCTAGGCCTAGTGCTGGAAGCTGGCCAACCTAGTTCAATCCAGGCTAGTCTACACGCACTGCATATCTTATATATATAAAATAAAATTAAAAAAAAAAACAACTTAAATAAATTTAAAAAATATTCTTAATTTAAAATTATACTATAAATTAAAATACAACCAATAAAAATAAAATAAACTCATATTTCAAACTAACAATATTTTGAAAATTAAAAAAAAAGAAAAGAAAAGTAATGTTCATCAAACATCAATAAATACTAATGGTAGATGGTACTAAATAATAATCATCGTTTATCATTCTATGTAGTGTTGATCTTCAAAGCTCTAATTTTTAAATTCATTGTGTATTCCATCTTATAGTTGTAGCCTCTAGTTGAAGATGCTTATGTACATCTTCTCAATTTTTTAAATTTATAAAACTTATATAGTATCTTACTAAAGGTTTAACCTCCTATATGAAATGATATTCACAACAACAAAAAATAGACTTAAATATATATTAGATACTAAAGGAGTTGTATCATTTTGATCAATTCAATATATTAATTTTTTTACATTATTATATGACATAATAGAATAATAATTAGTATCAAAATATTTTGACAACTGATACCTATTTGATGAGCTATATCATTTATCCCTAGCTCACAAAAAAAAAATCAGACTACGATATCACTTCTATAATATCATTACCTAATATATTTTTTTTGTGATATTTAAATAAATTATATAATTAATCATAAATTTTATTATCTGATTCTTAAATTCAATTAAAATAAGTACATATAAATTTTATAATATATTTACTCATTCAATCTTAATCCTATAATTCATACAGAAATGATGCAAAAAAAAAATAGAATAATAATCAAGTATCTTAAATACTTTTTTTCACCTTGATTAATATAGAAATCATGTCCAACCCTCTCATACGAAAAACAACTCTATCGAGAATCCAAACAATTTTACTGATAAAATCGTTGAATTTGACTTTCTGATCATTCTCTATAAGAGACGTATGAATTAAACTCGACACCCGATTACATAGATTTTATCATATTCTTGTCTTGCACCTTTATTTATTTGTCCTGATAGTACTAAAATACATAAATCTTTTTTTTAATATATTATTTCATCTAGGATGATGTAAATCAATGATAGAAAAAATGCATGTCCTCCACTATAATATGATTTGGGAACTAATACTTTAATTTTTGAGAAAATCTATTACTAGTTGTGAATGAGTATTCACTAGGAATACATATCCAAATGAGAAGATTAATTACTTTAAGAAGACATGTCCAAATGGGATAAACTACTAGGCCATTTACTCTCCATTGACCAATGTGGCCTTGATTCGTATTCTCATTTTTCTTGCAGTATCTCATAGCTAAAGAATACATTAGTTACATATGAAGAATATTTTTTTTATGATTACCTTGACCATGAAATATACATAGAACAATCAAGTGGATTTAGAGCGATACAATCAAGTATAGTTATTAGATTACAAGTATTATATTACCTGAAACAATCACCAAAAACCTAGCTTGCAAAATTTTCACAGACAATCCACCTCGTTAATATTACATATGTATATTATTATCTTTTCTTTTTTATAAAGAGTCCTTATATCATTATGTCTTTATTGATTGTCTATGTGAAAAATATTCTTACTACAAGAGATAATAAGTTATAAATTACTCAACACAATAAATATCTTCATACACAATTTTAGATAAAAAATCTTAGGAGACTAGAATATTTTCCTAGCAAAGAGATTACTTATTCTACAAGGAATACAATCTAATCATAGAAAAGATATACACTTTATATTCTTACAAATATTCATCAATGATAAAAACTTAATTTAATAAACTATAAAAAAATTAGGAAGTAATAATATATTATAATATTTTATAATATATGACAAATTAATTTAATATTTTCTATATGAATTATGAAATTATATATCAAACTTTCTATATTGATAAACTCCAAGAGAATTAAATTACAAAATAAAGATTAAACATATGGAGAGACAATTTTAATAGTGCTCTACTACATCAATCAATTTTTCTTTTATATTATTTTTTAATACATATCCTTTTAGATCATACATCCTAGATAGAGATTATTTTAGCCTATTACACAAAATTTTTAGATATATTTATTTTATTTTAGATCACACTACAAGATAGGATAAGTTGATATATAAAACTTTGTGATTTATTTTTTATAAATACTCTAATACTCAAAAAGTGTACAAGTATTTCTCAATAATGATTAATTGTATTTTAGTGAGTATGAATATTATATTTTTGACCATAATATATTTTTTTAACGAGCCTAAAAAAATATGAATTCAGATGTTGCACCTAGATCTATTACCCTTTCCCTCTTACCTATAGTTCTGCCTGAACTATCAATTATTAGAGATAATCATTCAACGAATACGTATAATACTACTCTCATAAAATCATCATACCTGCCAATAAATTTAGATCATGCTGTTTTAGGAATAAGTGAGATTTTCTGAGTATAAATATCTCATTCAAACCCAAAAGATCAATGTGATAGCCCACAAGTCTATACCAGTGCAAACTCTTATTAAGTCGATAACTAAAAGACATGATCACATAAGACTTAGAATTTATACTAAGAGAAAAATATGTTCAACTATATCAAACTAGATATGAGTCTACCGAGGTGCCAGACGATACAGTCAATTTCTATAATTTTGATCTTTTGAACCCTCTCCAAAGCAAATAGCAGAGTTATAATCTACACCTAATTTTACAAGTTTTATCATACTTTCATCTTATTCTTTCTTTTATTTTTTTTTTTTATCTTCACAGTACTAAAATACTCAAGTCTCTTAAGATATTATTTCATCTAAGATGATGTTAAGACATGACCATGATATAAGAAATTTATGCCCTCCACTCTAACAAAACTTGGAAACTAGTACCTCTCTACCTTTAGAAAAATCTATTACTAGCTATATATGAGTGTTCACTATGAAAATAAATTCAAATAAAAAGATTGTCTTAATCCAAAATTTATAGTGAGGGATTACATTCACACATTTGAGATGGACTACCAAGATACTTACTCTCTAGTGGTCAATGTGGCCTCAATACAAATTCTTATTTCTTTTGTAGCATCTCATAATTAAAGAATACATTAATTATACATAAAGAATATACTTTTGCAAAGTAACCTTAACATGGTGTATATAGAGCAATTATCTAGGTTTTAAACCGTACAATCAGAAGCAGTTTGTAGATTATGAGTATTATATAACCTGAAACAATCACCTATAATCTAGTGTATGAGATTTTCACAAGCAATCATATCGTTTGTGTTACACAGATGTATCACTAACTTTTCATTGTTCTTCCAGAAAAATTATGATGACAAGATAATTGTACTAATTATCTATGTTGAAGATACTTTGATTATTAAAAATTATAAGTTATGAATTATCTAACTCAATAAGTAACTTTAAACACAATTAGAAATAACTTCACTTTTAATGTGAAATCAATTAAGCATTACTTTTTTACAACTCATTGTCAATAAAGTCTTAAAGCTTTTAAAAAAATTATGCTCAACACGTGAGCATGACACCAATGGTCAACCTTATAATTAGCGTGAGGTGACGTCGTAACAAATGGATTACCATTGTTGACACATCAACAATTAAAAATAATTTTTAGAAAATAATAAAAGATTTTATCATTTAACTGTAAAATATTTTAATTGAGAATGAGTCGAGTCGACATCAACCTAAACCAACCCAAGCTCAATAGGAACACTAACTATGCACTAACATCGGAAATATTTAAAAAAATTTAGGCACATTGATTTCACGCGCCTATTCGAATCAGGTTTTTCCCAACACAATGGCAAGCCTCGAGGAATTTTGTCACCCCAAACAACTATAGGAAATAGGTGTCGACATGTCTTATCCTATGAAAAAATCATGAACCAAAACCAACCAATTACTCCAAAAAACTATAAGAAATAGGCTAGATAATTTTTCTCTAAGATAGAATATATTAAAAAACATACTAAGAAAGAACAGACAAAGTAATCTAGTTGATGAGGTGCATAATTTTAGGGCGAACAAGGTGCATCAAGACACAAAAATCTCTCATAACTTTAGCACAAAGCACAATGCACAACACAAAGCACATGCCTATGTGAAGTAAAATACAATTCAATATACATATCAATTGTATAAAAAAAGTTTCAAAATATAATTAAATAAAAAAAATAAAAATTCAAAACTTTAAATAATTAAAAAAACAAAATTTTAATATATAAATAAAAATGTCAAGCATAAAATTGTTTAAAAAGAGTAAAAGTCAATAAGACAAATGTCTTGGCTGGCAAGGCGATATGTTAGGGAGCGGTAGCACCTTGAACCTACATGTGCTTAAAGTGATCCTTTTAAAATTATGATCAAGGTGTACTATGTCAAAAAATGTAATATATAATTTCATGAACATAATAATTGATGAATATATCTAACATATATTTTAATATATTATTACTTATTATTTTTTTTTATATTTTTATCAAATTAATTTTTTTATTATTTTATATAAATTAAAAAAAAATTATAATCTAACATAGAAAAGAATATTTATGTAAATCATAAATAACCATCAATATCAATAACCAAACTTATAGCCCTTTTGAGTCTCATCTTTATGATGTATTCATGCATTTAAGTGTATCAAATCGAATAATCTTTACTCATGTCTGTCCGACGAGTATGATTATAAGCTCAGGTATATTTTCTTAATTGACAAGTCTTATACTCTGGGATAGAAAGATTTTTAAGACTCGCATAAAATATTCTCAAATTAACTAATAATTAATAATCAAATTAAAAATTTGCAAACAAAACATCTTGTAAACTAAAACACCTATCAAGAGATCCTATCATAGAAGAGAAAACATGTAATTAAATATGCTTAGTCCTAGAAAAAGTTTTTTCCAAAATCCTCTAATATTATAAATAAATATCAGAAACAAAAATAAAAAATTAAGTTACCTAAAAATATAACTCATATAAAGAAGTAAAGTTATACAATCAAAAATAAGCATAATATATAAAAAAAATAAGATGCAAAATTAAATATTATAATATCCAATAATTTGTAAAAAATTATTATTAATTATCATAATATTCAAAAAATAAAAAAAAATTCTATCACATATAATGTGAGTCTTGGCTCCTAAATAAATAATTCAAGAGCATAAAATACTTGAACAATAAATGAGAATTGAAGTACCAAAATGTCAACAAAGTTATTTAATCATGAACAACAACTCATTAATAAATAATTCACAAAAATGAATCTTGAATATTCCTCTTCAACAGGAATTACAGTTAGAAGACTCTAAGAAAACCCCTAGAAAAATCTAATAGATGACATGTCTAATGTCTCTCACCTTTAAGTACTTTAAGTCTCCTCTTTAGAAATAACTATGAACTATTATCTCTGAAAAATACACTTATATTTTATATATAATTCATTCTTCCTTAGCACAAGTTTTACTTGTCATAAATAATCAACACGTTTCTAATGTGATTGACTATAAATTATGATGTCATATAAGTACAAACTACAAAATGATAAGAAAAAAATCCTAGCACCTTCTTTATGATATTGCAACATAAATATTTGTTAATCTAAAAGACATTACTAGAAATAATAATCATAACAAGACACAAATAATCTTGAGCTCATCACCATTAGCTCTTTGAACTTTATAGTATCAAAATCACAAGTCTAGCTTCATAAACTATTTTTCCTTTACAAATTGATCAACTACAAGGATAATAAGATACTTATTATTCACTGTCAACTAGTTGAGAGCTCGATAATTAATGAATATTAAATAATCATAATCATTTATCATGTTTTCATTATAAGATGAATGGTGCTCCACATAAAGCATTTGATAATGAAATGAATTCTGCATCAATTAGCTCTTTAAGTTGCTTCCTCACTCTTTGAGCTCTAGTGATGTCATTCAATAAAAAATCCCAATTGATGATTAAGCATTAGATATTAACTCAATTTTATGATCTCACATATCTTTTTAGTGATAACTTCCAAGAGTTATAAAATTTACCTTGAAGTTTCATCTTTATTATTTTTCAATCATATCAAATTTTAAAAAATCAAGTCATATCACTTCATCTTTTTTGCCTAATTAGATTACTGAGAAAGTATTGAAAAGTTTTCTTATTTCTCATCTTCCTGAGATAGCACATTGAGAATGAAAATCAAATATGGAAAGAAAGTTAATAAATGATACCAAAAAAATATTGATCCAATCATGAAAATTTAATCTCACCACACAATCATAATTGTTAAGAAAAATTTCCTAAATAGTTTCAATCCTCATTAAATTTGATTTTTCATCTTATGTACTCCAATAATTTGAACTTCTTTGAAATTAATAATTTTGATCTATCCAATCCCTTTGCATACCATTAATTAATTTCCTTTAGTATTCTTGAAAATGAAAATATTTAATGTCTCAATATCAATATCTATGAACATTAACTCATTTTACTTAATAAATTTCTTGGTATAAATAAAATTCAAAATAAATGAATCAAGTTTAATAGTCATATTCTTTTCATCTATCTCTTAAATAATTATATAGAGTTTTCCGTGATTTGGACAGTCACACATTCAATGTGACCTATTTTACTTAATAAATGAGTCAAGTTTGATGAAATTGATGGAATTCTCATACTTAATAAATTGAGTCGAGCTTAATGGTCACATTCTTTTCATCTACTATCTCTTAGATAATTATAAAGAGTTTTTCGTGATTTAGACAATCACACAATCAATGTGACCGATTGCATAAAAAAAATATAGCAATGACTCTCTCCTATGTTCACTATTGTTCTTGAACATGATCTATGAGAATTCTCATACATATTCTCGCACTTTCCTCTGCTGCATAAACTCACCTCATCCTCTACATATTATATGTAACATTAATAATAAAAGTTTCTCTTAAATTCCTCCCAATATTAATGAGAATACCCCAGCACCTCACATCATATTTGCTCCGATTCCACCACAACATTATTAAATCAATAAAATACATTATTAGTTTATTACAATTTTTACCTTGAACACTTCTATGGTGATGTTCATTGTTCAAGAAGCATTTCTCTATTCCCCAAAAAAAAATATGGTTCTTTTTTACTTTGGTATCATGTGTCTTTAAACTCTTTTGATTTGAGAACGATAAAATTAGGAGTGAGTGTTGCAACAAACCCACTACTTTCTATGATTCTTTTACAAGTTAAGAGTTCTCTTCTAAACTCTTTTATTTCATGTTGCATTTATACCAAAATAATTTCTAAGGCAATATTCTTTTTGGTAAGTACGTCGTCTAACAATATTAAATACACCTTGCGTTTAATCTCTGAGTTTGTCTTCGGTGCTATCTTTTGTATCCTCGAATTTTTCATGCATTTCCTCATCAACAATTTTTTCTCTAGCCAAATGAGATTCCACGTAATACATAATATTATTGGAACAAACATTCTTATCTTTCCTTTGCCTCAAAAATATAAAGATTTAAAATTTTTATTATCACTTTCTAATCTTTGATATCATAGCAATATGTTCATTGATGCAATTTATCACAACACAATTTTTAGAATGATTATGTGTGACCTTAGGCTGGGAACCACTTTCCTTGTGTGCCTAAGACAACCACCTCGCCTCACACAAGGTGACAACAACCATAAGAATTATGTCATATGGCTCATGTCATATAGCACTTTTCATATTACTGAGAATTTTGAGAATTACATCTATATAGGTCTATTTAGAAGAATCTATAAAATAAATAATTATACTAACAATATAAATAATATTTGATCAAATAATTATAAAATTTGTTCAACTTTTTCATTATTATTTTATATCTAATATAGTCAACTGATGAATTAAATACTTATAAACAAGTTTATACTCATATCAATTGGTGAGCTCACAAATATGTATCTCATCACACCAAGATCTGATAAAATATCTAAAACATATTTTATCTAAGAAAGCAAAATCATACCTAATGAGTATCTGAACTCAATTCTAATAAAATATCAAAGAGGCCACAAGCCAATGTATGAACCTCAATCTGAAAAAAAAGTTTTAGTTAGAAAATGTCTAATTGATCATTTCTTATAATTATAATATCATCAACATATATTACTAATATCATATATTATCTTTCTAAATCAAATTAGAAAAAATAAAAATAATTTGGTCAAAGGTGGCAAGTACAAAAGAGGTCATGCTATAGCTTAATCATATCCTAAAAGATTGCTTCATACCATGAAAAATAATATGCAATCTAAACATCATGCATATTCTCTTAGGAAAACCATGGGGTTGTTACATAAACATATCATAATCAAAATCACTATGAATGAATAAATTTCTTACATCTAGTTGATATACAGTCCCCCTATGAGATGAGAATTAAAAAAATTAACACATATTTGACAAATATAACCACAAGGAAAAAAACATCTCAATAATTAATATCATGAGTTTATGTAAATCTCTTAACTACTAATAAGGTGTTCAAATGATCAGCCTTTCTTTCATGTCCAAATTTCATCGTGTATACCTATTTGCATCTCACTACTTGCATATATGAAAGTTTCGAACTCAAATCCAAGTATGATTAGATGTGATTGCATTTAGTTCATCCAATATAATTCGTCAATATCCTAAATGATTAAGTATCCTAAAAAAAATACTATGAATCTAACATATATCAAGAGAAAATAAAAAACTAAAATACATAATAATAAAATGAGAATAAGAAAATAATCATAATAATAAGTGGTTGGTGCATATGAACAATAAGAAAATAATCATGATAATAAGAAAATAAATGAACGTAGTATTACTATTAGTTCTTTAAGTAAAACAATCATAAAGTCAAAATCATTACTATAAATTAAATCAACTAACATAGTAAGAGACCCATTTGGGGAAGATTATGAATGTATTAATCTTCTAAACCTTTTAGATTAGAATCATAAATTTCTCAACCCTCAATTTCTCTTTCCTTGGAAAACCCACATCCCGCATCAAATAGGATACTCACACTAGACTACTCTTCCTAACACAAAACTATTGGAGATGTCTTACCACTCTTCTCAAAATCAATTATACTAGTAGTATTAGGTTAAGAACGAGCATAAGAGCAATAGTTACCCATCTATGAGTAACAATACAATTGAACACGAGAATAATCCTATTATTATAGTGTTTGAATGAGCATGATTTTGGTTTGAGTCCATGAAAAGAAAATATCTTCAAAGAATATTATAGCAGTACTTATAATAATATTATTGATCTCCAATGAATAATACTTATATCCATTCTAAGTAGTGGAGTACCCAAACAAATTCACACTTAATGGTAATTTCAATCATTGTCTCTCTATTTAAAAAAAGATCAAGAACAAAACAAGCATACCTAAAAATCTAGAGTATAAAATTAAAAAAATCTCTCTTAGGTATAAAAACTAATATGTGATATGAATTAAGAAGACAGAAAGTTACATCCAATTAATTAGAAAGTAAAAGATTAATAACATTTCTTCCAAAAATATCTAAAAAAACTTATATGTAATAAGGGTGTCTTAGGTCATCTCATCTAATTATCAGTTCGTATTTTTAATTATCTCAGTATGCACAAGAATATCAACACAAAATTTTTGATAAATCAACTCTTGCTACTAAAAGAAACAATAAAATTAATAAAAAAACTATTACAAAATTTTATTATTTTTTAACAATGTAATATCAACCAAATTTTAATATTTTTTCACAAAGATAGCTAAATTTTGAGATATTTAAAAATTAATAATCATGTATATCTAGCATAATGAATGACATATATAGTGCACAAGATACACACTTAACGTAAGGTCTGGGATAGATTAATATGCCAATAATATTACCTTTGAAAATCAAAAAAATTACATCTAATAAGTCTCAAACCCAAAAGACCAAAACCTATCGCTATTATATAAATATGGATGCAATACAAAAAATTTTTAAATGATCAATCATCATAGGACTATTCTTGCTCAAATATTTTTTAATTTAAAATTTTTATAATATTCAATATATTAGTATTTGAATAATTGAATACTCTACTTAGTATAATAATCAATAAAAATAATAAAATACCTCAAATCATGTATAACTACCTTACAAGGTCCCCAAACATTTAAGTTAAACAGATACATTAGGTCTCTTCTAATACCATATTGACATGTCAAATAAAAAGCTATAATATGTCTCACAATTAATAAAAAGCATTTCCTTGATGCTCGACTCCAAAATCTTCAACTTATTCAATGGTATATCACCTATGGATTAATAATAAGCACTTAAAAAAACTTATATGAGCGAAGAAAAATAAATATAATTCATCTCAGTCAATTCCTTGTAAACTAAGTTGTCTAGTCTGTCAATACTATATAAAAATACCATAAGAATAAAAATAATATCAAAACTCAATTACTTGGTAAACTAACATGCAAAAAATAAAGTATAGCAAAAATCTAATATAAAAAAAACATGGATAAAAAAAAGATTTATTATTAATATTATCATGTCCCACAACCCATACAATAGTATTATTAGCCACAAAAATATCAAAATCACAAAACTCTACTAAGGAAATAAAAAAAGTGCTACGAAAGAAAAATCATATTAAATAAGCATAACATGACCGATTGATATACTCATAGATAATCCAATTTGAATGAACCCGATAGTATAATGTACAACCTCCAAACCTCGAAAAGGATTTCATAACCCATGGTACAATATCCAACATATCTATTTAGTATGTCCCAACATTTCATAAAAAAAATAGATCATAATTGGCTTGCTTTCTCTGAAAGTATCTCTGCTAACTCTCATATTATCACTATGTGAAGAAGTCACTATAGTAGTCTGGTTAATCATACTACCTCTGCTCAAACAAGATATATTTGTAGATACTTGAATCACCCTCTAGTAATCTCTAAGAGGGTAAGAATCATCTGCTCACCAAGAACTTGTGCCTGAAATATAATATATCACTCTCTCAAAGCATGCATGCAAAGAATATTACAAATTTTATCATCCAACCTCCTCAATATAATTTGATCTATCAACATATATATCATTACAACAATTGTCTCCCACAACTATGTCCAAGCTGCATAAAGAGTTGCATCATTTCGATCAATCAAACTTGATTCTAACAACTAAATACTATTATCATACATGTTGAACATCCCTAAGGGGCATATCAATATATGTCATATCTCAAATCTTCTTGTATGTATCACATGAGCAAAATATGTAGACATAATTAAGTTAATCGACTATCAAAAATGCATTATCAATTGTGCATCCATGATTATCCACTCACTAGTTAGCCTATAGCAACTCTTCCAAAAGGTGACTCACATAATAGTGGGTCACAAACAAGATCTTCACTAATAAAATACAACCCATAGGAAATGCACATATGTCTTCAATTTCTACTAAATTATTCATAATGATCACACATTAATTTGAATCATCCTTTTCCTTTAACAAAAATCACACAATAAATGAAACTCTCAAAAAATAGTCAAATAAATATAAAATAACACAAACTATCATGAGTCTGTCAAACTTCTTAAATAAAATTCTCACACAATTTTCATCATTAAAAAAACAAATTGTAGTAGAGTAACACAATGACTTTCATGCCTACTATCTTGGAAACCACCGAGTGGACTATTGTTAGCATATGGACCACTGCTATCTTGTCATCGCATATCCAACAATCAAAATGACTTAACCACATACAACAAAAACCATACAAAACATACCTTCATCCACACGATATAGAATTTGCACCATTTTTGGCACCAAATGCCAATGCTCTATATCTCCAACATTGTCAGAAGATGCATAAATTATGATTTTGGTTATGAGATAGAGAAAAAAAAAATAAAAAAAATAAAAAGAAAAAAAGAAAAAATAATTTTCATACATTAAAATTAAAATCAAAATAGAATTCTATATAGGAAGAAAAATATATTTTCCTTTTTTGATACAAATCATAAATTTTATTTTTCAACTATTTCATAAAATAATTACAATTTAATTCAATAATAATATTAAAATTATAAAAAATAATAATACATTTGAGTATATGTTTGAAAATTTTAGCATTTATGATAGTGAATAGACCATGACATTATTCACAAGATTTAATGTGTTAAAACATCTCCACAAAATAATATTACAAAAAAATAGACATTTGATTGAAATAACAAAGAATTCTTTTATAATATAAATATTCCAAACAAAATTAGAAAAAATATGATTTTAACCACTAATTATTTGAACAATCAAATATATTTCTCAATTATTTCTTAATGCGTACTTCTATAGGTATTATATCCTAAAGAAAATCTATTTTACCTTACCTCTTAAAATGTTTGAAGATATTTGTTTTATTTATTATCTCTCTCTAAGACATAATAAGATGATATTCAGAATAATAAAATATATATTTCTTGATTATTCTAGTATCCAAAAAGAATATATATGAAACTTCTAGTTCATATCATGTAGTAGCTCTTGTTTTCAACTCAATCTCAACTTCAAATGAGTTGGGAGTTGCTAGATTTAATTACTTAGGTCTTCGTGTTTATTCTAGAAGAAAAAAATACTCAACTGATTTAGAATTAAGAAGAATCTTTAGAACTTAGAAGAATCTTTAGAAAAATTAAAAGAACCTACAACTAATTATTTGAATTTTAATCTAATTACTCATCAAAATAAACAAAGTAATTGATCTTAGAATCATATCTCACAAATTTTATCAAATTCATATCTTTTACTTTCATTTGTATCTTTTATTATTTCATTTGATAATACTAAAATATTATTAAAAAATTTGAGACATTATTTTATCCAAGATAGAGATGTCCATCATATCATGTCTGCATGAGAAGAGGCCTAGCACAGCTAACTAAGGCTAGCCTAAATTACTTGCCTGGCACCAACGACATACCCTAGGCTAGGCTAGGCCGTAGCCAACGGCCTAGTACTAGTATACTATTGACAGTGGACTAGCTATTGAACATGGTTTGGCATATTGCCAAGTCTAATCTAGTAGGCTACTCCCAACTAGCAATAGGTACTAAGGCCTATGCTGTATGCAATAATTAATAATGTGTGTGTGTGTGTGTGTTTATATATTAAATTTAAAAAAAATAAAATTATTTTTAAAATTAAAACTAAACACTAGTACGTGTAATACTTAATATATATAAAAATTAATATACACAATTACAATAAAAAAATATATTATAATTTGAATTAAAAATATAAATATATATATATCTATTTCATATGAAATTTTATAAAAAAAAAAGGACTAAATATAATGCACATCAATGCAATACCAGTTGTAGTAACATAAACATAATGTTAGTCACTCTAATTCGGTCTAATTCAGATCATCACAACTCTAAGATTTAGTACCATCATTTCGTATATATCAATATTTATTTATACTTTTTTCACTTTATCTTGAATACTCATTTACATATTCTCTCAATCTTTTAAGTACAATAAAATTTCTATAATATCTTGATATAATATATTCTTTTTATCTAAGAATATATTTATGACTACAAAAAAAATAAACTTCAACAAAATATCAGATACTGAGTAAGTCAGTAGATCACATATTATTTTAGATAGCATATTAAAAATATATTTATATAATTTTCACAATATATTTATATTTTTATATCATTATGAAATATGATAGAATATAAAACAACTAATCTTAATTTCATAATATTTATATAGATTATATGATTCTTCATAAATATAACTTAATTCTAGGATTTTAATTGGTTCAAATAAGTAAATATGTATTTTATAGTATTTTTTATACTTCTCATCTTAATTCTAGTATTCATATAAGTGACTAAACAATAAAAAAATATATAATAGATGATCAATATTTTAAATATTTTATTTTCATCTCAATAATCATATCACTAAAATATTAGTATTCTCTATATTGGTTATATATACTACCCACATTGCACAAACACCCAAATTATATACAAATTATGAGTATGTGCTGACAAACAAATGGTAGTCATATAATAAAAGATTATTTTAAATTTTAAAAATAAAAATCATATATTACATCCTCATTAATTAATTTTTATTTGAATGATTTATTACTTACGTAACTAAATATCATATATTAATTGTCAACACATAAATTCAATATCAGATATATAGAATATCAATGATATTTGATATAATATTACAATTTTTTCTTTTTTAATCCTAATGATTTATATGACATATAAATATCTTATAATTTGCTAGATATCCTAAAATATTTTAAAATATTACGTATTTATTCTAATAAGTAAAATAATTTTTAAGTTATGTTTGCATTATTAAATTTATTATGTAATATAAAATATTTATTATCATATCATTATTTAAAATATTATCATAAGTAATACTAAATATTTTATTTTGTATCTTGTATTTTCTAAAAATTCTCAACAGTCAGTCACTTATGATATTGTCATCAAAAGAATGAAAGATCTTATGTAATTCTAATATTTTTTTATTTAATTTCCAGTTAAAATCAGCAAAATCAATAATAACATATATGTATATTTGTCATCATGATTAGTTCAAATGGTGGACTTCACCAAGACTACTCCACTTTATATTCTAAAATCATTAATAACTAATTATTTTTCTATTTTAAAATTTTTTATTATGTCATTCATACTTGTCGTCCCAAGGATCCTACGAAAGTTGGGCTTGAAGTATTTATGTAATAAATAAATTAGAAAATAATCTTTCAAAAATCTAAATATAAGACTCATGTTAGCAATGAATCTAATTTTGGTTTCCATTACAAACACATAATAATAAATAAGCAAGATCATTTAACATACAGAAGATGTAAATTCAAGGACCACTTTGTTAAGTTAAATTCAATATATCATGTTTTTAGTATATTATTTGGCATATCTTCTATGTTATCCAATCTCAATAATACTCCTAAAAATATATTTTTATATAATATATATATTATATCAAATCTTCTTTGACACTTCAATAATTTTCATTTTTATTAATCTTAAAATAAACTTATATTACAGATATTCATTTATTCTTAGATTTTGGGTATCAAGATTGAGACAGACCAATCTCAAACATTTCTATTGGGGTGTCATTATATAAATTATTATCTACCTCATTTTCATAATATTCACTAATATTTTTTTATTTTTAAAATTTTTAAAATTTTTTTAGGAGAGAATTTTATTTTTTTAATTCTAAATTAATCTACAAAAATAAGCTATAATAAAAAACTATGTGTACCTTACAAAAATTCAAACTCAGCTCACCTAAATCTAAAGATGAGAAACTGCAAGTCTGAAATCTAGCAACCACAAGGCTCGCCTGCTAATATTTAATTTATACAATTATATTTTATATAAGATTAAAATAAACATTTTTAAAATATATAATAAACAACCTACAAAATATTCTAAGAGTAGAGAACTTAGCTAAGAAATAAAAAAATAAAAAAATTACAATTTGATTGTGAAAAACAATAAATATTAGATTTTTTTATAGATAATTTTTTCAATTAAAAAATTAATTTTTTTTGTTATTTTTATTTGGGTAGAAATTAAATGGCAGATATTAATACATATTTTTTATTTTTTTTTTCTGATAATATTTTATTACTCAATCAACTTATCAACAATATAGCAAAATGCATCATTGTGGTGTCGGCTGAAAGCTGGTTGTTGCCTTTGCAACAGCCTTTTTAAAATGGAGTGTATCCACATCAAGTACTCCATTTATTATAATATTAATTAAGCATGTGTGTGTGAGCTTCACATGCTTTTTAATTTAAAAATAAGCATGGACAGGCATGTGGAGTGTCATGCTGATTGCTTTGAATGGTCCATGTCATGTAGTGCGTCGACACACAGAACATTTTGCACGGCCCAACAAGATACGAAGCATGCCACGGACCATTTTCCCAACACATGGCATGGGTCGTGCCAAGTGCTAGTCAAAGAACATGGCAGGCACAACTCATGCTCATGTCATGTCATGCCCTACACCACTTATTCGGGCCATTTCATGCCCAACATGACTTATCCAGGTCATGTGTTGGGCCAAGCTCAAGTTGTCTGGCCAGATGAACACCTCTAATCCAAGATAACATTAAGTTATGATAGAAGAGATAAATATCAACCATACTAACGAAACTTGAGAACTAGTACCTTAATATTTAAAAAAATTTATCGTTGATTGCAAGTAAATATCTATTATGAAGACCTATGTTGCACGGACACGGATACGGACACGGGGATACGACACGGCAGGATACGGGTACACGACAAATTCCAAAAAACTAGGATACGGATACGGCTAGGACACGGCATGAAAAAAAAATTAAATATAAATATTATCTATTAACATAAATTTAGATAAATAAAAAAAATGCTAAGATATTTTGATAAATAAAAATTTAGAGGGCTTAAATAAAATTAAAATAAATTATTTGTTTATTATATTTTGTATATATATTAAACAAACAATAATAATTAAAATATAAAAAATATATATTTAAGCCCTCTAACCCATGCGGCCCTGCCCCCTCCCGTTACAGCTTCTAACTCTCTCTAACATATATTTTAAATATAGTATTTTAAAATAATTTAAAATATAGTATTTTAAAATAATATAAGATACAGTATTTTAAAATAATTTAAAATTCTATTTTTTAAATTAATTTAAAAAAATTTAAACCTCTAACATCCTCTCTCCCTCCCCCTCCCCCCTCCCCCCTCCCCCCTCCCCGAAAATCCCTCCCGAACCTTTTTCCAGAACCTTTTTCCCCTCCAGAACCTTTTTCCCCGAAAATCCTCTCTCCAGAACCTTTTTCCCCCCTCCCGAAAATCCCTCCCGAAACCCCCCTCCACCCCCCTCCCAAAAATCACTCCCGAAACCCCCTCCCGAAACCCTCTCCCCCCCCCCTCCCCCTCCCGAAACCCCCCCTCCCCGAACCCCCCTCCCGAAACCCCCTCCCCTCCACCCGATTTTCCGAAACCCCCTCCCGAAACCCTCTAAAGACGCGTTGGTAGGTAAACGCGCGTCTGGAGTTTTTCGGAAACGATTGTTTCCGAAAAACTCGTCGGATACGTCTCCGACGCGTATCCGATACGCCACGTGGCGTATCGCATACGGATTTGTGTCCGATACGCCACGTGGCTGGTCGGACACGTATCCGACGCGTGTCCGACGCGTGTCGCCGTGTCCACGTGTCCGACACGTGGACACGGCACTCCCTAGCCGTATCCGTGCAACACAGATGAAGACTAATCCTAATGATAATTTAGATAACCATACAAAGAAGACTTATTGAAAATAGATTCCCTTAGATTTTTGGATTTGACTATTAGGATATCTTTTTAGATTAAGATTATACATTTTGAAAGCATTTATACATTCCAAAGTAGTCACAAAAAACTTATTTTGTGAGATTTTGTTAAAGAAACTTCTTTTAGTTTGCAAATGTGTATTCATATTATTCATTATTTTATCAAATAAATTTCAAATAACATATTATGAGTTGAAAATCACGTAATCAAAGAATACCATTTGTCACAATTTCAGACAAACTTTAAGAGACTAAGATGTTTTCTCGTAGTTAGGATGACATATAACATTAAAAGTATCATCTTATAACATAGCAAAAATATCTTGTATACTTTCTCGGATATTAATCTTTTGAATTATATTTCAATAGATATATGAATTTGAGCTAAGTATAAATCTTTTATTTCATATAAGTCATTAGGTTATTTCGATTATGTACAAAATAATTATAATAAAGATAAATTATATAATTATTATCAAATTATATATAATTTATATAATTAGTATAATTAATCATTTCTCATTAGCCCAAATGGTTAAGACAAGATTTAATTGAATATAATAATGATAATTAGTCATTTTCTAAATTTCCAACAAACTCACCTTCAATAAACTCTTGTGAAACTTAGATATGTAAAAAAAAAATTATGCTTAGGTATCTCATTCAGTAATAATGAAAATATTTAATTGGGCAGATATTAGATTTTAATTAAACATCAACTTGCATAGATAAAAGATATACTACATTGTTGACGTGTAGTATATCTTTTTTGAGATATTTGGAAACTATCTTTTTATATAGGCATCATGTAAATATTGTACTTTTATTGGAGACAATTGTTTAATATTCTACGTACTAACTTTTTTGAATTATTTGGTGAGTAGATATTATCGTATTTATATTTATTCTAGTGTTTATTAAAAAAATTTATAAATTTTTTATTTTGAGAAAATAACAAATATTAATAAAATCATAATAATTTTATAAAAAATTAATAGCCTCGATGGAAAAAACTTGGAAAGAAAAAAAATAACAGAGAATCATAAAAACTTTCTTGTAACAACTTGAGTACACCTTGCACGTTCATTTTTGTGTAATTACAACATCATTTTTTGGCCATATATCTACAAAAATTAAGCATCACTTTCTCTGTATATCACGACTCTACCACCAAGTTGACACAGAAAATTATTTTATTATACAATACAATCATTAAAGTCATTATTTTCTTGAAGTCACGGTTGCACAATCTCTTAAATATTTAATGGTCGCGATGTTATTATTTTCTCGTCAAAACTATCAAAGTACCCTACTATTACTAATAGTCACGGCAATTTTCAAAGCTGTGACTTATTCGATGCAAAGCCAAAACACTATTACTTAATGTAGTTAATTATTTTCTGTCATGACTCTTTGTTATAGGTATATTACTATGGTCGTGACTTTTTCTAATATCGTGACTTTGTGCTCTAGAAATAAATTATCAAGGTCACGACTAATTCAAGCAACACAACTTTATATTCAGAGCTGTGACTTATTCAATGCGAAGCCAAAACACTAGTTTTTTGAGTAGTTTCCTAATAATTTTTTTGCTGTGACTCTTTATTATAGATATATTTACTCTAGTCGTGTATTTTCCTAATAGTGTGACTTTGTGCTCTAAACATAAAATATCAAAGCCACGGCTAATTCTAGCAACACAACTTTATATTACAGAAAACAAAAATATCTCAATCGTGGCAATCCCAACACTATGCCGCTTTGTTCAGAAAATGAAAAACAAAATTACAATCAATCTCAACATTAGAGCTTTATGTTATAGAGTAAAAACATCAAGTATGATCATTCTCAATACCATGACATCATGCTCCAGAAAAATATTTGAGTCGCAACATACAATATCACCACGACTTTAGTATTCAAGTAAATATCAAATAAAATAATAAAGTCACAATCTCAAGTCAGCACCATAACTTATAGATTAAAACATCACACAAATTCCTAAAATATAAAAGTGACACTTATAAAAAATAAAAAAAAAATAAAAAAAACTGAACCACACAAGCCAAAAAACTTAGACAACACAATTTTGACCCCTCTCCCATTTAGGGCAAATCCAAGATGAACGTAAACAATTTTTTGATTTAGATTAGAATTTTATACTTAAATTTTTACTTATGCATTCATTTGGAATTCTCAAATCCATGAGATATCTCTCATCTCGCATAATTTCAAGTCCAATGTCCGACTAACTTGAGATCTAGGATTAGGGAATATATATTATATCATGATAAATTAATGATTATATGAGTTTATATTTCAATTTATATTATTTTTAGATATTAATAAATATGAATGCAAAGTTGATCCAAAAATTAAGATTTTTACAAATACATACATTTATGCATATTGAATGTGCTGGATAATGATAAGTAACTCACGAGACACACTAACAAGATATAATAAACAAAAGATAATAATCTTTTTAATTTTAATACATAAAATAAATTAATATGTGAAAACTCAAAATTAAGATAAGTTACAAGTATTACGCTTATAAAATCAAAAAAATGAATATATTTAAGACCAGTCCATTATATAATTTTTAAAAAAACTAACTTTCAAATAATATAAAAATTAAATAAAATATCAAACTTACGAGTTTCATCATAATTATGAAAATCATGTGTTGACAATGACAAACAATGACACTGTATCACAAGATACACAATTGGGAGACTAGTATAATTGGTGGTGACAGTTCTACAAATTATTCTCTCTTATATGATTTCTATATATGAGATTTGTAAAAAGACATATAATAATTATCACAAATATGAAACTTATAAAACCAAAAGCATGACATATTTAATATCATATTATTTGATATCTTTAATATATTTTGAGATTGAAGAATAAAAATACATATTCAAAATAATCATTAAAAATAGTTGATGGATTGCCCATGAGAAGTAGATGTACAAATGACTCTTACGAAATGACATGTGATTTCAATATAAAAATACTGATAGAACAACTATGAGAAAATTATTTTTGGTTGTGATAGTCCAAGGATGACGACTATCATGTATGCCAAGAGGGCACATGAATATTTTAATACTAATATATCATTTATCTATCAACCAAACATGATATTAATTAAACACAAAAAAAAAACATCATCACACCCAAAAATATAAGTCAATCCTATGGTCAAAATATATTTTTAAAGGCCAAAAATATAATTATTCAACTCGAGTAACTATTAATTTACTATTTATTAATCTAACTAACTACACAAACTCTATGAGATCAATATATAAACTTATATCTAATTTATTACTTGTACGACTCTTATACTTTCAAAACTACGTTAGACAAGAGATCTTCACCCAATAAAATTTGGGGACCATGTCAATTAACAATAATTTTGACTCTATCAGAGTAGCAACAATAATCTAATATCTTAAAAAAATAAAATATAAAAAATAATCTCAAATTTCAGTATAAAGGCATAATATATGATGATTCTTATAATTACCTCTAAGATTCTTTAGATCGAACATATACTTGAAGAGATTATATTTTTATTTCTTTTCTCCTACTACTCTTTACAACATAATAGTCAGACAACGAGACATATAATCTTCAACATAATATTTTATAATTGACAAAATATATAGAAGTAAACTATTATTTTCTCAATCAAAAGATTCAAAATAAAACTATTATCATACTTATATTCTTACAGTAAATATATTAACTTACGAATTCATGAAGATTTTCAAAAAACCTTTGCTTATTCTTCTTTTATCAAAAGTTTATATCCCGGATATTTGTATACCAATTAATGGAGATGTTACCACATTTTTTTGTTATTTTATATTTATGATAAGAATACCCAACATGTAAGTTGCTCTAATCAACTACTTTTTTATATAGGATTATAAAACTCATTTATTGTGTAATATTTATTTATATTTACTATATCATTTTTCATTGTATGATTTTTATTATAGAAAATTTTATAACCTTATTATCTTATATCATTTTTGTTCACAAAATTCAATCATAATGTATTAAATACACTAAATACATGATATATAAGTTAGTTTAGATGATAGTTCACAAAATATTACAGCATGCAAAAAACTATATGATGTATTTGTCGATTTAAAAAATGAAAAACATAAATAATATTCTAGAATAACCTCATAGTAAGTAATGATCTAAGATAATATTGATTTGAGAGTTGGTGTTGGTTCGAGTTTGTAGTTAGCGTTCAAATGTTAATTCTACAACAATTACCTAATCAAAGTATTAGATTTTAGTTGCACACAACCAAGTGATTGCTAAGTGTTGTATGCAATGAATAACCAAATGAAGTCCAATTGGCTAAGGGATGACTAAGCATGTCATAGTGAAGCAATGCAATCCTTATATCCATGAAAAAACCAAGCATCTGACTCATATACTAAGAAAGAGAAATAACCTAACTAAGCTATTTTGAGCGGCACGAATTTGTACCATGTCACCCACCACAAGTTTGGTATTGAGTTTATTTATCATCACATTAAAATTAAATGTGTCAAATGAGCAGGTCGACACAGGCATGGCCCGAGACCAAGCCCGGTTCAACTGTGCCTGGCCCAGCAAGGCACAGTCTGGAACCATACCTCAGATCGGGCTAGGGCTGCCCTTTGGCATGGTTCGAGTCATACTATAACAGCACAAACCATGCCTCGTGTCAGGCCAGGCATGACCTGTGTGCCTTGTCCGATAGCATGATAAATCAACCCGAGTGACCGCCCGACAGAGATTTAGCTTTTTTTTAAATCAATTGAATATCGACCACCCCTTCATGGGACAATCAATTTTTTTAAACAATATGATCACGTGACTAATTTTAATTGGTTGGCAATGTGCCATCCAACATGAATAATCCTATAGGCCATACTCTTATTTATAAATAGTTATCTCAACTTTACACCTATTCCTAATTTTGGCAACCAAGTGTTGGAATAATATAGTTGCACAGAATATCATATGAATAATCCTATGCTCCACAAAAAAAAAATCAATCTCACAATATATATTTGGTCGTTATTATTTATTAATATTTTAATATCAATATCATATTGAATTTCAATTATTTTATCAAAATAAGAACATATAAAACATGAGTTTTAAAAAATATAGAAATTCAGATGCAACAAGACTAAACATCTACAAAGACAATAAAATAACAAAAAAAATAACATAAGTATTAGTCCTAGAATCCCCAAAAAACATTTTAATGTCACTATTAACATTCTCTTGCCATATTAGATATTTCTATATTTTCTTTGCACTTTAAGTCAATTAAATAACATTTGCTACATGCTTGCCTCCTTATGTTATAATTTTGTTAAGGTAGTATGACCAAATTCGAAAAAAATAAAAAAAATTAATAGCAAAATATTTAGTAAGTTTTCCAATTGTAGGCAGAAATAAATACAAATTATCACATTCATTTTCTATAAAAATAATTTTTAAAATATTTAGATGTGATTTTATGTTCTTTTTTATTGTTTATTTTTTTTATTTTTATTGTTTGGTAGCACCCAACATGTAAACTGCCCAAAATCATATATATATATATATATATATATATATATATATAATTGATGTATTTTTCAATATAGTTTATTTTAATTAATAAATTTTTTTGTCTCCTCTTCTCTCACCCCTTCCTCGAAATTATTGTGACCAAAACCTTAATTTAGCTATAGCATGGTATCAAAGGATTATTTGGCAGCATGAATAGTTGAATTGGGTTACGCTTGTGATGATGGATCTCCTTGTAGTGTCAGCGAAAAGTATATGTCAATGTTTGACGGCAACGACTCTTCCAGTAGCATCACCATACTATTGAGGTGGAAATTCACATACAATGTCTATGTTTTAGTATATCATGATTGTCAGACTTTTGTTATCATGATTATGTTAATCTAGAATCTATTTCTGAGAAATAATGATAGTTTGCAAGGTAGTTGGCAAAATAGAACTGATACTGAATAGGTACCATAAGTGTGCACATATTTAAAGTGTTTAGAATCTCTATTTATGAAAGTTCTACATTAGATCATGATAATTTGTGCAAGTTTTGTCTATGCTTGATATTAGTATAAAAATTTATCATATGTAAGTTTTTTTTTTTGAAATAAAAAAAAATAAAATGAATGAAATAAATATGGAATCACGAAGAATAACTCAAATTGAAAATAAATACATATCCCAAGGGTGTCACATTGATGATGATTTAATTTATGAACCAAGATTACATGAATTACTTGATGGAAAACTCATCTCAAATTAATACTGATAAGTGAATTATGATTGATACACAACTACTATCGCATCTCTGACAATCAATTGATCCTAACATATCCAATATATTTGATTAATACAACACGTACAAGATTTCGATCTTGATGCATCGATATATACTTCAGAAATGTTTTATTTATATGATTATGTTACTCAACAATTAGCATGTAGATTGATTAATTAGAACGAATAGACTCATTATGTAACTTAGATATAATTGTTAATGAGAATTGTTAGTATGATATATATATATATATAGACAAATCATACATTGAGAAAATTTAATGATCAAATTTATAATATTCTTTATATTTTTGTGTTAGGAGAGAGATGTGTTATTTTGATAACATTAATTATTAGTGAAAATCAAATAAAATTGATATAATCAATCATAATATTATAACATCTTCATCACATAGTGATAGTAAGAGTTGACATAGACACTCGGAGAATAAGAAATCTAAAAGTAATCTATTCTTTTTATGAATATTCTTCATGAATATTTCATTTATATGATACTATTATTCAATTGTTGACATATAAATTGATTGATCAGAACGAATTGACTCATTTTGTGACTTGAATAGAATTGTGAGAAAAAATTATTGGTATGATAAAAATACATATGTTGATGAGTCAGATTGTATTGGAAAGATTTGGTCATCAAATTTTATAATATTCTATTCGGAGAGGTGACATCTTACATTCATGCATTGAGAGATCAATATGTTATTTTGTGGACATACATTTTTGATGAGATGTAGCTCCTTTCTTTCAAAGATTTATTAGATGATAACACATATATACATAATTATATCTTGATTGAATAGAGTTGGTTTGATTAGACATACCATATATGATATCTTCATCAAATTATAGTAATGAGAGAGATAGTAGAAATATTCCAAGAAAAAAAAATATAGAAGTAACCAATTCTTTTAGTATGAGATTAGGACATACTCAAAAGATATGTTGAATATTGTCCCTTGAGTTACAATGAATGTTTCAATTATTAGAAATTATACAATAAATTATTGGGCCTACTCAAATTGATTCCTCTACAATCACTTATACTAGCCTTGTTATAACTATGTTTCCTCCAAAGAAGTATGTCAGACTTGTTTCTTTAGGGTGCTACTAGCTCAGGCCAAGATATGTCTACATCTACCACTTTTTTTGTTCATTACCTCATTCTAAATTCTTGAGTTATATATTCAAAAATTAATACTCATAATAAAAATAATGATACTATTTTACTTTTAAAAAAAAATATAGCTTCTAATATAGTCATGGCCAATGATATCATTGTACAAATCAAAAACATGACAATGTTAATGTTGAGTATTTTTTTTCTTGACACGTATTTTATATATATCAGTCTCATTATAATTTATTAAACAACAATATTATAGTATAGTATTATTTTTTCATCTTCTAGTACCTATAAGAAAAATTAGCATACCAAACAAATAATTTCTCTGAAAATTGAGCACACTAGACACATGAACCCCTCTTGATGCATGTCTTTTATTGATCTACTAATGATACATTTGACTTAAACATTCATCATTAAAAAAACTAAAAATTTTAGAGCTAAACATAAAAGAATTGACATAAATTAATTATAAGGCATATCAAAAAAATATATATATTAAAACTTTCTATCCAACATATCAAAAAAGTATTACGATGACCATTTATGATAATTTAAAATATTTTATCATGCTTATTGATATATACTTAATAAATATGAATTGTCAATATTTAAGATAATATCTCAAATTTTTGTATTCTTTATAAAATTTTATAAAATAAATAAAAATTCAGTCTAAATATAATATTAAGATATTAAGAAATAATAATTTTTTACAATAGACTTCTCATTAATTTTTTGATTTTTTCAGAAATACGAGATGATTCATCAAAGATCATGTATTAGTATTCCTATATAAAATCAGATAACCAAGAGAAAAAACTGACATCTAATTAAAAATAATTAAAGCACTTTTATCACTTGTTAGCTCTTAAATTATCACATATCAACTTAGGAATCGGTAAGTTTTTGTGGAGGTTCAATAGTGCAAGTGTTTGTGGGGGGCTTTGATACTATTAAGGCATGTGCACCTACTTCAAACATGCCTAAGCAATCATTCGCAAATGGGCACACCTCTCCTCAAACAAGGTGTATCGATAAGGGCATTGCGTCACTTGAGCTTTAGGCATGCCTCAGGAGCACATTTAATAATTATAATCCCTCTAGACTTGACATGTGAGTCCCTCCAAAAGAAAGAAAAATGAATGTTTAAAGATTTGATGATCTCAACTTAAGATATATATTATATGGATACATCTACCATCTTCCCTAGACAAGTCTTCTATTGCATTAGTTAATCTACTTTGAAATAGTGACTTAGACCTTTCAATTACATTACAAAAAAACCTATGACATATTACACTTAGTACTTGTTGTCTCTAGTAGTTTTTTACTCATTTTAATACTATATATTTTAATTTCTTATCATCTCATAATAGTTACAAAATCTTAAATATTTTTTGAGGTATTTGATCATTTAAGATAACAACATATTACAATCACTTCTGATTAAAATTGAGATCTCATTCTAAAACTTTTATGTAAATTAGTAGTGAGATATAGATAAATATACATTATAAAAATGAGATTCGAATGAAAGATTAATCAACTCAATGTCAAACTTGCAGCAAGCAAATTTACACCAAATTATAGTATTGACTAATGTGATATCTTTATCATTATGGCCAAAATAATAAGTATTAAATTGTTATTTTATATTATTATATCTCACATGTAGACTACATATCAATTACATGTAAATAATACATTATTTCATAACAATTTCAAGGAAAGATTATTTATATAGTAATCACAAGGATTCACTATTTCTAGGAGCTTACATATGACATATAGATTGCGGAAGATCCTTTATTGCCTAAAGAAGTCTCTTAGAAAATGGTTTAGTAGATTTTCTTTAACTCTTACTATCTTTAATCATAGGAGATATATATTAAATTATTCTTATATTTTTAGATATGCATTAGAAGATTAGTATGTAATATTAGTAATAAAAATCAATATTATTTTTATTATAAGAGGTGATCAATTAATTATATCATAACTAATATTATTACTACAAATCAATTTCTAGATAATGGATTTAGGATGTCTGAAATATGTTATAAATATTGAGATTGGATGCTCCTAGTGTATAATATTTCTTTTTTAAATAAAATATGCTTTAGCTATTTTGTCTAGCATTGATATGTCAAGATATATACCTGTTAACTCACTACTTAATTCTAGTATAAATTTGTTTATGGATAATAGATATTGATTCGCTAATTGATTTACCATTTACATTATTATAGTTAGTAATTTAGTAGATTTTTATATACACATTCCTATGAGCATAACTTTTAGAATTCTCTAGTATATGAAAAAACTCTTAGACATAAAATTAGATTTAGAGATTATATGCATGACAGCAAAGAGGCATATTCAAATTGCAGTTGAGCTCCACAATCACAAATATGAGATCTACTATAAATTTTCTTATTTTTCTTAGATACAATTTCATGATCTCATCTCTTAAAAAAATAAAAAATAAATACTTATTTCAAAATTCAATATAAATACAAAGTATAAAATTATAGTACTGGATACTTAAGAACTCGAGTGGATCGGTCATTTTTTAAAAAAAAACTTTATTTACAAGTTTAAAGATCACTAACACATTACTATGATAGAGATACAGCTAATACATTACAATCAATATGATATTCCACAATAAACAAAATATATTATAATTAATTACCACTTTATTTCGAAGATATATGCCAATTTGATAATCATCACATATGAACCTATCAATAAATAAATTTTAGACATCTTCACAAAAATACTTAGAAAATCACATGTACTTTTTGTGTCCTCCAAGTTGTATGTTTATGACATATACAACACATTTTAAAAGAAAGTTTGAGATTTATTTCATGAACTCAAGTGAATCAGTCAACAATAAAATCTTTTTCATCTCATCACTAGAATAATCCTCTATCTAATGGTAAAATTTCTTTTGACTATAAATATATATGAACTCCTACAATTAATTCTATATAATTTGATGTCCTAGTTTTTATATAGTAATACACAAAATTTCCAATTCCTTCACATAATCTCAATAAGTACCACAACAAATTTCTTTTGACTAAATATATATATATATATATAATATATGAACGCCTATAATTCATTCTAAATAATTTTTATGTCCAAATTTTATTTAGTAATAAACAAAATTTCCAATTCCTTCACATAATCTCAATAAGCACCACAACATATCAAAAATAGATATTATAGTAGTAGCATGGTATGTACAATAGAGGCACAGCAGCAACCCAAAAAAAGGCTGCAACATCACAATGCCATAGTCAGCAATCAAAATAGTACCACAACACAATTCAAAAATAAATTAATATCATCATCAACATAGAACCATGCACCACACACAATATCAAGTGCCGCACACAATACCCTGCATGGAATACATCATATGGAACACAATATTTTGTCCCATAGCAAACAACACACAACTCCACGCCCATAATAAGCATCGTCTTTCACCATGCACTACATTTTCTATCACACCACACAAAGTCTATCGCTCCACGTACATCACGCACCATACATCATGCACCACACACATCACGCACCACATATCATGCACCAAACTGCTAGTGCATAGTACCTCTCTCTAGTGTATGCAGAATATAGCTCTCTCTCTCTCTCTCTCTAGTGTGTGTGCATAACTTTGCACTTATACACGTGGAAAAAAGACATTGATGAAAAACTAATACACTAAAAAAGCAAAAGCTCATACATGTCTCACACATCATATGGGTTTCGTAATTATATATATATATAGGTATCACTAATTGGGACATGACCATTGACCACAAGTTGGGTTCTCTTATTATAAACATAAAATAATGAAAAAATAAATATTGTAATAGTTACAATATGAAAATTATTTTTACAAATCTAATTAGCGGAACTACTGCTTACAACCTGGTTATTGAAATCTGGTTGAGTTTCAATACCAATTAATTAAGTATGTAACCCTCCGATCTCAACATTGCCATTCACTAAACACTTTTTTACAAGAAAGTTAGAATAATGATTCTCGATCAGCTCATCTGATAACATTGCAGAACTGCTCAAAATAAGAGATGATATAACACACATAGGCAGGCATACTCGGACAGTTTTTGTTGCGAATTCAACTCCAATGGTTGACTTGGAATCGAGTGTAAAGTCATTTTTGGTAAACATAGAAAGAATGTTAGATTTCCCCACACCAGAATCTCCGATGAGGACGATCTTGAATAGGTAGTCGTATTCGTGATCTATATTGTAAGCCATGTTCATGCACTGCCTCTATTTCATCCCCTCTTCCCAAAGCTATGCAACTTACAGGATCCTTACAGGAAATCGAATAGTTAGGCGAGACCCGACAAGTGGATATGAGACTGATGGATGGTAACTTTACCAAGCCGCGAACAGACCGAGACTCGTGAAGAACTGCTGAGTGCTGACGTGGTGATTGTTTCCACAAATAAGGAGAAACAAATACTTAAAATAATGTTACCAAAAATAATTAATTAATTAATTAATGTTTTTCGGATTTAACTTTGATAAAATTATGTTTTAGTATGCAAATTCCAAAACAAAAATAATTATATTTTCTTATTTTTTAGAGGGAATTATGTTTCGGTGTGCTCCCCCATAAATATTTAAAAATATAAAATTAATCTTTTAATATTTGAAAAAAGGTCATCAGACTCTTAATAATTTGAAATTTAGAGAACTCTATTGAGTTAATCCTATATTGCCTTCATTAAATCCCATCGCCCTTCACTCTCTCCCGTCGTCCCTCACCCTCTCCCATCGACGAGCTCGATGAAGCTTGTGGTCTAGCTCTAGGAGCTCGTCGTCGAGCTCTATCGAGCTCGTGGTCGAGCTCCTGAAGGTCGATGAGCTCGACAGGCTTCCATCAACTCCTAGAGCTCGACGGGCTCACATTAGCTATATCGAGCTCCTGGAGCTCATTGTCGATCTCCATCAACATCGCTCATGAGCTCCAGGAGCTCGTAGTCGAGCTCATCGATGGGAGAGCACGAGGGGCGAGGGGAGAGAGGTGATGTGATTTAGTGAAGGGTAATCTAGAATTAACGCAATAGAGTGCCCCAAATTTTAATTTCTTAAGTGTTTAGTGACTTTATTTCAAATATTAAAAAATTAGTTGTGTATTTTTAAATATTTCTAAGGGAGCACTCCGAAACATAATTCCCCCTTTTTTTTATTTGTCAGTTTGATACACCAAACTAAAAAAAATCATATTTTTATACACTCTAATGTAATAATGCACAAATATTTATCCTCATATCCATGTCACCATTTGAATACTTCAAGTCATATTTCAAGAAAAGAAATATGGGTCAAATTCAAAAAAGTCAAACCTCTATATGATTTGATCTAATTAAAAAAAAAACTTTTCTCCTAACAAAAGGTATCAACTGGGCTAAGCAGTTCGGGCATGGCCCATGATGCAATCTAAAATCATGCCTATAACAAAGTCGTGCCAACCCATGAACCAAAGTCGTGCCGACATGATATCTAGCACGGCCACATTTGATAAAAGTGGCCTTTTTAAATTGGTTAGTTTTCACTAGTAGGTTAATGCATGTCGTGGTCTTACGATCTAAATTTTATAAAAAATATGTTTTTTGTTATTTCTAAAAAAATTTTTAAAAAATATGTTTTATCTTTAACCTTCTCACTTTATCTCTCATCTCTTGACTTTCATATTGGCATTATATTTTATATATGCTTATTTTTTTATTTACATTTCTAATTTTAATTTGGTGGAATATCTAAGTTATTTTGGTAATGAACTGACATTTAGGCACGAAATAGGAGATAGAAGTCAAAAAAGTGTCTACTAATGGTGCTCACACAAGTTAAAGAAAATATTGTATTAAAAACATTTTATTTATTTAATAATTTTTAGATAAATAAATATATTAGCAATAACGAGTAAAAAAATTCAAAAACATTATTCTCTTTCTCCAACTTCCAGTCCAGTCTCTTAGATCAAAAAAATAACTAAGTGTAAATATTGTGAAAATGAATTAGACCTAGACATTGAAAATAAATATAACCAAAGTGAAAGGTCAAAGAATGAAACAAAGTTTTTTATGATGGTATCAATCCTCGTAACTAAAAAATATAAATATAAATATAACCCTAGTAGTATGGACAATTTGTAACATAACTAAAAATAAAAATATTATGGGTATCAAAGAAAATGTTTCACAATACATATATATAATAGAAAAATATATGCATATAAGAGCAATGGTGACACTATCCATATTAAAAGACATGCTGATTAATGTAAAAAAAAATGATTATTGGATCATAGGTAAATCCAACTTAGTAGTGGGGTCCTTAAAGTTGGATAAATTTTAGGTTCATTTAACTCATTTATTTATCACATTTAGCTTGAAAGGGAATTGATAGCGAAATTGATTGCAAAACATTACATTGGTCTTCTAATTATTTTTTTTGAATATCATAAACTGGTTTATATTATAGAAATCTACTTACAGCCTATTTATCATAGAATTTCTAGTCGACCAATAGCAAAGATATAATAAAATATTTTAAATTAAAAAAATAATTAGTAATTAATGAACTCAAAAAATATAATGAAGTAGCCTCTATGACATTCAATATCTGGACTAATTGTGACATCAAGTGTGATCTCCATAGCCACCTAATTTTTTTCAATATGTCAGAACCAATAATCAACTATTATTGGGTCCTCTTATCACATAAATGTTGGAAGATGATACATCTTAAATATTTGGATGTTACTTGACCTCCATGGCCTACCATTTCACTAGCCTATGTAATTATAGTAGTCACGTTACTCACTTGTGAAATGGATGTTGTAGTATATAATTTGTTTTGTTATTTATTTAACTATTTATTTTTTTTTGTTTCTTTATTTTATTTAAAGGTGAAGGTACTAATATATTGAGAGATTGGTCATGTGGCACTGTGATAATAATAGTGGTCACATTCCCTGGTTAGTGACCTAGAGAAAATTCTGGAGGATTGGAGCATGACCTAGTCTACTCTATTGATTCGACTCATTCCATTTATAGATTCATTGTATGCATAATTTGTTCAGCACAATCTATTCTTCATCTATCTATCTCTCTCTTTCTCTCTAATTTTGTATAATAATATTTGGTTATTAATCTTTAAGCGCTAAATACTTTTTTGGTGAACGTAGTTAGTCGTGTTGAATGATTAGCGAACCATGTTAAAACTAGTGTTTGATTATAGTGGTGTGCATTGTTTATATTTCTGCACAATCCAATAGTTTCGCAAAGCACTATTGAGAGATAAAAAATCTAACGGATGCATTCGCAACACCAATAGCTTCCATGAAGGCTTGTTGATTGATGGCCAATGGAATTCAAATGTTCCCCTCCTCTCTTCTTCCTTAACTTTCCATCGACACATATCAAATAGAAAAATTTAGATTTCCTTTTTAGTCTTACTAATAGTACATATTTCAAGTACTGATAGATATTACTTCATGAACTATTTTATTCTACTGGCCTATGTAATTTTAGCGGCCCCAACACTCACTTTTATAAAAGGAGTGCATAGAGAATTCTATCTAGAATTTGGTCAATGAAAGTAAGCGGGTAGTGATCATTCCTCATTTCTTTATTTAAATTCTAATAATTCATTCATATGTGGTATCGATTACAGATAAAAAGATTTCTTTATTATTTAAAGTTATCACCGCCATCAAGCCTCCCTTCTTTAGAACTATATAAATTGGGCTAACCAATAGACTATTCGATATGATATAGATAATTCCTACTTTGAACTATTTTAGAATCTCACCTTCTATCATATTCTTTATTATTGAATTCAGCCTCCATTGGTATTCAATTATTAGCCTTACAATATCATTTATAAGCATTTCATGCATGTATATTGAGGGATTGGTTCCTTTGATATCTTCAAGTTGCCATTCTCAAAATATGTATTTATCATTTTTATCATATTCACCTTCGTCTCTTCAATCAATACTGCTACAATAATGATTGATTTTGTCTTCTTTTCCTCCAAGAAATCATAACAAAGATGATTGAATAGTATCTTAAAGATACATCTTCCTTTATGATTGTTAAACTTTGAGAGTAGTTGTAACTTTTATTTTAAGTATTGTGGCATTTTATGAAGTTATAATATTGACATTTACTCTTTCAAACTTTAAAGTCATGGATTTTGAAATAAATCATGACTTCTCCATTAATTTTTACTGCTTTGGATTTTCGAATAAATCATGATTTTGGAATATTTCATCAATATTAAGACTTCTTCTTCAACCATGTGTAAAGTCATGACTTTTATAAAATTGTGACTTTACCATGTGCATCCCCTTCTTTGGTTTTCTCTTTGGTTTCTAACCATTCTAATTTTGTACTACTTCTATGTGTGATGGACATGTATAACATTTGATTCTACTTGGTACCGCATGATAAAACATTGATATTTTCTCTCTTATCATTACTGCTAGTTGCCTAATTTAATTCTCGCTAATCTTCATCATCACATCCCAGTAGTTTTTCTTGTTTTTGTATATCTATTTCAATCTTCTTATACATCAATACTTTCCTTTGTCTCAATTAGTAATATAAGAATATCATCTTCAAATGATGACTTATCTATCAGATATAGATTATCATTTTGCTATAATTTTTCTTGGCTCCCATTTGATAGATCGTCATGGTTTCTAATGTTTGAATGATATTTCAGATATATGTTGTTGTTAAGTCTTAAATAAAACTTACTACATTGTAATGAATTAATTTCATCCATATGATAGATTGGATCAAGATTAGTCATCTCCCATTGTTGTGAGGCTAAAAATTTATTAACAAGGGTATCCATCGTAGTTTTCATTTTTGATAATCTATCAAAAATGTTCTAGTTTGTCTCATTCACTTACCTTGGTTGGGATGCATTCTATCCCATAGTAGATGCTAATCTTCATATTTTTTCTATCTGCTCTTTGTCTCAGAATTACTTCATATTATTCTCTCAATTTATGTCCATAGGTGTTAACTCATTCCAAAATATTTGGTTCATGCAAGTATGGTAGCTACAAAACAACCAAAAAATAAAACAAAAACAAATATAAAATAAACACTAAATAAAAATTATAATCAAATTAACTAGAAATAGAACTATTCTTTTGTAAATATAGTTATGTCAGCTCAAATTAATCATTTAGATTAAAACAATCAATGGAATTAAGTTAGAAACTTATTGCAATTTTTGATTTAATACAGAAACTTATCATTTATGATATGGTCCCAAAAATTTGTTAGACGATTGATTTCGTTCAATAAAGATAAGTAAATATATGAGTCATATATATAGTAAAGATTGATGTAAATCTAGATATCGATTTAAGTGTGAACAATTTGACCAACCAACATAGAATTAACTGTTACTCGAATTGAATCGATAAACTTGGGTCTAGAAAATATATTTAAACTCTAAGGTTGACTTTGTTCCTTATATAATAAGATTTATATGTTATTGGGATAGTATTATATTCATTTATCAAATAAAGTATAGATTGATATTGAAGTGACCCATTGCCCTCTTTTAATACGTGGTTTTCAATATTAAATTGTCAATACCATAATCACTTGTGATTATGGTATTGATAAATGCCCTTGATGATAATAATTACATTTATATTGTCAAATGCCCTTGATGACTGCTTGGAGTATGCATTTCAATTCTACAATCTCGAAAGTTATAAAAAATGTGAAGTAATGTGATAATAATTACATTTATATTTTCAACTTTATAAATATCATTTTGACATCAATTAACATATGTCTTCTTATTGATTTTATCAACAAGAGAGTGATTTGCAACTTGCAAGGCTATCATCACATTATAAAATACTTTAACTTGCATGGATTCCATGACTTGTATGTCATGATCTGTCATGGAAAATACATGACTCTTAAATTATGATGAAATTTTTAGGTTAAACATTCTATATAATACCCACATCATTTTAAGGTTATTATTCTAGAATATCTATAATGGCATGATTATAAATTTGTGTGTTCTTTCCACTTCATAAGCATTATAATAGCATCAATCAAACATAAACTTAGGATTTTCATGCATAAGTTTATCTAATTGAATAAGAATCAAAGAGTTATCACTTTCTTCAGGTCGAATCTTATTAGTGTGTCTCATGACTTAGCAATTATCTATCATGCCAAACATATATAAATTTATATTATGTTACACAAACTCAATCATCACAGACAAATATAATAAATTAATCTTAGACCCTTATTTAGCATGATATTTAAGAAGAATTCATATGAGATATTTCATGGTGCATATCATCAATTCAAGAGTTCTTAATGACAGCCAACATGAGAATGTAAGTCTCAAATCATATCCTCAATCAATCATTGCTTGTATTTGCCTTGAATTCATACTACCTATGGTTTTGCATGTTATTGAACTTGAAATCTAAATCCCTCTCTTTCCTTCTTACAAATTTTCTAAGTCTCCCTTTTATACATCAGAGTCTCATTAAGCTTATGTGCAGCTTTTCAACTTGGAAGTCACAACTTTATGTTGAAGTCATGACTCATCCATCTCTTTGAATCACATCCAGGGTATAAATGTTAGAGTGGTCAAAAAATATCTCAATTGAGGTAATTCTTTTTTGGAACTCAAAGTCACCATAGAAATAATATAATGACTGAGACATTTGTTCTCTGGAACACAAAGTCATGGCAGCAAGAATATAGTGTCTGAGACATTTTCTCTTTGGAATATAAAGTTATGATGACAAGAATATTATGTATAAGATATATTCTTTTTGGAACACAAAGTGGCAGTAACAAGAAAGACTATGACCGATGAATAATTTCTATGAAGCACAAATTCATGATGGCAAGAATGATCGTGATTGACATAATTATCTTCTTGAACAATAAGTTTCAATATCATGGATGTTATAACTAAGATATTTGTTCTCTTGAAGACAAAGTTATGACAGTAAGAAGGGTGATGACTTAGGTGTTTCCTCTCAGGAGCATAAAATCATTGTGACAAAGTTTTTCACAACTAATATTACTTAGTATTATGTGATTTTGGCTTTGTAACAAATATGCCATGATGTTAAAATTTACTGCAACTTCTTGTACCATTGTGGCATTTAGTTGCCATAATAGGAAAATAAAGTTGCAACAAAAATTATATATTAGTAATAGTGCACCATGACTCCATGGAAATATTATGACAATGAAAAATATATTATATAGTAAAAAAATTGTGATAACTAGATGGTAGAGTAGTGGGGAGTAAAGATTGTTACAATTTCATGGGTAAAGTCATGACTAAAAAATATTACTGCGACTACTCACTATCTTGTGCTAATGTAACCAAGTCATGATATTTGAAATGTCACTACTTTTCATTATATTTTTGCTCTCTAAGTTAAGTTTTCCACAAAGTTCTTCTTTCATACTCATATTATAGCTGATTTCACTATTATTCATCTAATTTCCATCAAAATTACTATTTTATAAATTCTTTTCATTATAAGCTCATGTTTCATACAAACACTTTGGCATAACAATACAAATCAACCCAAAAAAAGTCAGTACATTAAGTTTCAAATATTAGACTATTATAAGTTACCAAATGTATATAACTTATGATCAATAAGTAATATTAAATAGTATGAGGAATAAATTTGTTAGGATGCATTCACATGTGGTAGGAAAGCAATAGTTATAGTTGCATTAAGTCTTTTATTGACTATTTCATTATTTGATAATTTTTAATAATACTTAAGTATATATTTTAGTAATTTCATTTAAACTAGTCTTCCCTTTAAAAGAGAATATGAGGTGACAAATTATTACATCTTCATTTTTTTTCTCTCTCCCCAACTTTATCAATATTATTTTTGATTCATATGTGAGCCTCAGTAAGATCTCCATCCCAACAACATGATAGAGAGAATGGATGTGCGTATCAGATATCCATGAAAATTAAACTCGTGCCCCCCAATATTAGTACATAGCCTATTTGCCAACAAGACAAACAAATTATTGATAATTATTAGGTCTTCATATGAGATCACAATAACCCTAGTAGAAATAGAAAAATTAGTTTCGCAATTGGTTTTTGATGTGGGTCGATTTCAATCATTTTTTATTCTTTCTCTAAATATAAGTACTAGTATTTAATTCTCATATATTTTATATTCTCACCAACATGGATATAGCTTATGATTAATTAATTATATTTGTTGGGCTTGGGCTTGGCTTGCAATATATATATGTGTGTGTGTGTGTGTTAAAATTAGTTTATATATATGTTAAAATAATTGTGTATGTGTTACATACTAATCTTGATCTTAATTAGAAATTTAATTTTGTTGATGACATATCCATGATATAGATATGTCATCAAATATAATAAGATATTAAAAATTAAATATATTTAAATAAAAATAATAAATTAATCAAAATACATGGAAGGTCATGCTTTAGCACAATATGGCAAATATATTAGTCAAAATAGAATAAGTATAAAGTTCAATATTCATCACATCCAACCTCTCTTACTTAATAAAAAATAATGTCAATATTTTTATCTCATCAACAAAATAAAAATTTTAATTTAAAGATCAAAATTAGTATTTAACACACACTAGATCATTTTAATGTGTGTGTGTGTGTGTGTGCGTGTGAATGTGTGTACATATATATACACGTGTTATTATAAAATATATACAATTAAACTAACACTAACACATTCTATCTCATAAAAACTCCTTAATTTAATATATTTTAACAAAAATAATAGTAACATAACTAATCACATATTATTTACCATAATTAATCACATATTACATGCAATTAACAAATTAATTTTTTATGAAAAAAATAATAAAAAAATCAGAAAAACCTTTGAATAATCAACATTGAAAATTATTTGTCCATCACATAAACAAAGAAAAAAAAATTAATTATTGGCCAAATTCCATCATTGTGGAAGTGTAACCAATAAATATTTTACCCATCGTGTGCGTCTTATTTATAAATAAATATATATATAAATATATAAATATATAAATAAATATATATATATATATATATATATATATATATATATATATTGCTAAACAAAAAATAAAAAAAGGATGAATGGAACAAAGGGAGCTAAATTCTTTTCTGCTTTTTATTTCTTCGTTTAGGCCTGGGAGTGCTTTCGAGAAGCTTGGACTGCTGCAGCGAACGGATTTCTTGTAACTTCACTTTCACATCGCGGAAGAGAGCATCTGATCTAAAAGCCATCAGTTGCTGCCACATAAAAGAGTGCCCACGGTGGCAAGTTAAACATGGAAGAATACTCCACACACACAAAAAAAAAAGAGGTTGATAAATTTATGCACCGTAAGATGGTCCATTGCTGCCAGATTGAATCCAACGGTGTCTTTTGATTCCTGAAACAATGACCACAACATGTCAGACAAACGGGGCACCATTACTCTAATTTATCAGAAATAACTCTTTCAAGGATGATTATTAAGTTCTTATTATTTAATGATAATTTTTAATATGATGGGAGTGTTTATAAATTACATGAATCAATTTACATCAAACAATAAAAAAATTAAAATCTAATCTAAATCATTTAAATAAATTATAAAAATAACATCTACCTCACCATTTAAAATAATGTATACTTTCTTAAATATTTCACATTAACAAGAATGATAATAATTATAATAATAATAATAATTATTATTATTATTATACTTACATCAATATAAAATTAGGGTTAGTCCATAACCATCCAAGTTCACTCATGTTGGCCAAGTTCGAACCATAAATTTATAGCTAGGTTCGAACCATGAGTCCATAACCACAAGACCATACCCATAAGTCCATAAGTTTAAAAAAAAATAAAATATAAAAAATAAAAAGTCCATAATTCTATAACAATAACCAACCAACAATATAGTACAGTAAAACCATCATAAATTACTATAATTGGCGCCATGAAATTTATTATTTTACAGAAATATTAAATAATTAATAAATTAATATTTATTAATTTAAACACTATTTTCGAAATTCAACAAAATTAAATTTAAATCATAGAAATTAAAAATGTTACAAGCTAATTTAAGTATCATATTTATTAAATAAATATAAAAAAAATTCACTTTATTATTTATTATTAAAAAACAATAAATTATATTTAATTATTAAGAATCAATTAATATTAATTATTTAATAAACAATACAATAAATATTACTCAATAAATTAAACCTCCACAAACATTAAACATTAGTAATTTTAAAGAATTATTACTTTATAATATTAATTAGACCATATATTTATATAAGAATTTTCCAAATATATATTATCTTATCAAAATTGATGATTTTTTAACTAGTCCAAGTTGGGGGAAGTAAAAAAAAAAAATATTATTTTTGAGAGTTCATGAATTTACACAAATATTAATTCAAAAATATTATATGCGAGCTTGTTCTCAGGGTTGTCGGATATGTGCCCTAGAGTGTCCTTACCAGCTCTGGCCCTTGGCCCCGGGCCCCGGGCCTCATATTCAACCACAGGTCCACAAATAGCAGAGAAACAAGAATGCGAAGAAGAATTACCTTAACTCTTGCGTGGAGAAGGTCCTTGAGAGGTGTCAATATGGCCCGTGCCGAAGGGGTGGCAACGAGCTGATTATGATGCGTCTGCAACAGCAAGGTAGCAACCCGGCACACGATCTCCACCTGCAACACTGGAACACGATTCAGGAATGTTCATCACGATGAAGAAGCCAAGAGCAGGGCCCACACACCTTATCTCGGTAGGCCGTCCAGCCTCTCAGATAAGACAGGAGAATCAAGGCATCTGAAAATGGCAAAGCCTGGAAAACAATCACCGGGCTCGAGACTTAACCTTTTAGGCAGCATTATGGAATCATGAAATTGCACTATTAGATTCTTCAGCCAGCGCCACTTACCAGCAGCACCTGCTCCAGGTCGTTGCTCTGAACACCAGAGACTGCGTGGAGGACATAGTCAGATGGAGAGAGCCCTAGCATCAGTATATTGGGCTCGAATTTTGTGGCCATCCCCTCCTCCATCTCTTTCTGCAAAAAAAAAAAAAAAACGTATCAGTTGAAAGAATGCGTTGATGGCGGCGGCGAACTCATTATCATGCTTACACGCACGCACGCATAGATAGATATACTTAATTTTATTTAATTTTTTAACATACTAATAAAAACCATATCTATCTTTTATTTAATAATAATTAATAATTTTTTTTTTATTTTCATTAGCAAATTCGCATGAATAAAATTCTACATGATAAAATGTACTATCATCCAAAAAACAATATAAAATACTCTATAAAATCATCATATGAACAAGCAATTATAAAACGGACAAATAAGATTAGGATAACCCACAAGTTGGGCATTTCCATAAAAAAGACTAAAAATAATAACAAATAATAAAAATATAAAGTTATGAACTACAACACTGGTGAAACTATTGCATAAAGGTCTAGAATACCAATCTTGGAGAATAGAGATAAGTTAAGGCATCTTCAAGACTCTCATAAAAATATTGACTGATTCTTTTGTTGACTGAATATATGGGTGTAACAAAGGCCTCAACCTGTAGCCTCTCATAGAATAAGGATCAGTCCTCCAGTATGTGTGTCACCTGCTCATGAAATATTGGACTAGAGACTATATATATTAACATCTAACTATCACAATAATAACTAGTGAAGAAGAAAATGGATATACAATCACTTCGAGTACGTGCCATATGCAAAATATCATGAGAGTGACATGCAGATAAGCAACTCAAATCTAAATATCCGACTGACTGCAAGTATGCAAAAAACTACATAAAAGTGAATATGCCAAAGATGATTTAAAAAATGCCTAAGTATACTAATTATATACATTATATTTGATCTAATCATAATTAGATAATTAATCTATCATATAATTCTCTTATAAACAAAAGTCAACTAGAGTGATCGAATCAAAAATAATAATAATATCTGGCTTAATAGAAATATCTACTAAATCAAAATCCAAAAATTCAACCTCAATGATAGTATCAAGCACATGTGTCTAATATATAATTTATAATCGATACAATTTATTAGACATAATAGTAAGTGATGTGCAATTATATTATCTACAAAGTAAATAACAAATCTATCTTATATATATATATATTAATGCATTATCATTATTTTTTTTAATTTTTTTATTAAATTAATTTTTTATTATTTTATAAAATAATTAAAGATAAAAAAAAAACATGTGATCTATCATGAAATAAATATACACATGTATATCATGAGTAGTAATCAGTATAAAATACCAAATATAAGTCTTCTCTAATTATATCTCTACTAAATCCTCATATGCTTGAGTATATTAGATAAGAAATTCAAGTATATTTCTCTAATTAACATCCTCACACTTTAAGAAACAAATACCCTTAAGATTATAATACAATAATCTCAGTTTGATCAATAATAAATGATCAAACTCTAAGAATGCATACATGAAGGATTCAACACACTTAAACATATAGAAAGAAAATCTACTATAAAAGAAAAAACATACAATCTATCTTAATCAATCTAAAATAAAATATTTCTAAAAATCTTCTGATACTAAAAATAAATCAATAAAAATTAAAATAAAATCAAAATTAATTTATCTAAAAAAATAACAAAGAAAGAATAAATTAAAGTAGATTATGAAATAATCATTACACATTTCAAGTAACAAAGAACTAATTTGAATATATTCATATCAAATAACTTTAGAAGATTTGTCATTTGTCATAAAAATATTTTAAAAGCAAAAAAATAAAAAATAAAAAATAGGACATGACTATCAATAATGTGAATTTTGACGCATATATTAATAATCTAAAAATTTTAAATGCAAGTAAAAGTAAGATAATCAACAATACTTGAAGAAAATGAATGCTTGGTTCATATCATAAAAAGAAATTTTGTATAATCTCGATACTTTATATTTTGTAAATGTTATAGTAAATAAAATCTGTAATAACTCATAGATAATTCTAATAATCAACATATCTCTCTCATTATTATGTAAAGCTTTAAATTGAGGCTGAGACTCTCCTAACAACTATCTATGATATGACTCATCATCTTATAATGTATATACTGAACTGAGACTCTCATATCTTTCATGAACATGTCGTCCAAGCAAGCCAAAAAACCCTCCAAACAATCCTAATATGGGTTATGTTCAAATTAAGGACCCTAAAATATGGAGTTTCCCGAATTAGAAATTAGGGTTTTGGATCACCCAAAACCATGCTGCCGGAAATAACCCAATTAATAAAAAAAAAAAAAAGGGTTTATCCACCTATTGTAATCGGTGCCAAACACCAGCATTCACCATCGGCATAGTTCAGCGATCAATTCCTCTAGAAAGCTAGGGTTTCAGGTCCCCCAAAATCTTGATGGAATTAAATCGAACCATAATTTTTGGGTTCGGCAGTTTCTGCTGCCACCAATCAGTGGTGATTCAAGCCACCACAATCACCAGAAACTTACCTTCTGCATCACATACGTTGGGTGTGCCATGTGCAACTGCAATACGGGTGGCGCACAATAACGTGTGCTTAAAACATATAATGCATGTATGCACGTATCTCGCCTCTCTCTGCACTGTATACACATACACATACATTGAGCTGATATAATGTATCTCTTCTCTCTCTGCACTTTGTAAGCCTCACATACCCTAGAAATTGTTTTCCCTAAAATAATAGCCCTAATATTATGTTCAGAATTCAAATCCAATATCATACAAAGAATAATATAAAATTCTCAATAGAATTATCATACAAACTCTTGTAAAACATGTAAATATGATTGACACCCACGAGTTGGGCTCCAATCAAAGAAAATTCTCAACTAATCATCATTTTATTACAAAAGGTATTCTGATATAAAATTTTATATTTTTATAAAAGATATTCTTGTCGTTATAAAAAAAAATTAAAAATAATATAAAAACAAAATACATGAACATAACTTCTTGTGTATTCATTTAGATCATACACATACTAGATGATACTAATAACTAAGTTTTACATCATATGACTCATTATTATAATGATTAGCCACAAGATAATTTTAATTAGATAAATTATATTTTTGGACACTTTAAAAAATATGTACACAAAAATATCCAAATTATACACAATTTAAAATATATATACACTAAAACATAAAATATTTACATTTTAATTCACTTTAAAAATAGGAAATCTGAGTTTGCCCATGTCATGTACATGTTAACTCTTTAAAAAATAAATTAAAACATACATATATAAACATATTTAAGTTTATATGTAAAAACTATATATCTAAATGCATATATAGAAATCTTATATCGACACACACACACACACACACATATATAATGATAATTAAATATATATAGGTTTATAGAAGGTTCATATATATAAGTATATATATACATATATATAGGTTATATGAAATAAAAAGTGACAAAAAAAAAACCAATATATATGCCTCCTTTTATGTACTCTTGCATTTTTGCAATACTTTATCATTAAATTATTTATGCTTTTTATGTTGATTTTTTGTTATTTTTATTTATATGAATTTGATTACCTTACTTGTGGTTTATTATTTTTATTTTTTATTTATTTTTATTTATATGAATTTGATTACCTATCTTATTGGTTACACAATCCGACTAGCTCCTTATATACAGACTTTCCTTGTATTAATTTCATATTTAGGATTTTCACATTTCATTTTATCATTTTTAGTTTGCAATTCAACATGATATAATAGCCAAGACCCTATGAGTACAAAACCTAGAGTTTTTGAGTAAGTACATGTATTGTACCAGCATAATGCACGAGAGAGTGCAATATAATGACAAAAGAAAAGACGCACAGTACTATGCACCATCATCCAACGTTGATTAACATTGCACACCCACAGTGCATGGCGAGCATTGAAGTTATGAGTGCTGTATCATACCAAAATACATGACTGTAATGTGGGAATTTTGTTTTCGGTTGTGTTTGGGCATTGAGTATTTTTTGAGAAGTTTGTGTGAATATTTTATCTAATTGAGGTTTTAGAATGAAAAATCCTAATTTCATCTCGGTGAGCAAAAATCTTCTCTAAACTAGATTATTTGATTAAGGAACCCTAATTTAAATTTGAGAAAATATTTTTTATTGTTTTTTTTATTCATTATTTAATAATTCTAGATATTACTCTTTGAAATCTTGTAAACCAAAATTATTCACAAAGAGTAATTAAATTAAGAATGTAATTCTTTGGTCAGGAGCTACTAAATCATCTAACAAATAAAGTATCCAACAATGACACAAAGGAAAAATAACTAAATTCACATTCTCATTTTTTGTGATGATATAACAATTTATCAATATAAAATTGAATTGAGCATTTTCATTTTGCATGACATACAAAATTTTGTGAGTGTTTGTTCTATCACTATACTAGTCTCAGATAAGAAAAGTATATAATAAAGTTGTTCAACTTTTTAAACTATGACTAGAGAGTTTCAACGAGCCCAAGTAAATTACTACTCACTTTACATAATTCATTTCGGTTAGCTACATGATTCCTAGAGGATATAGAGAAAGTGAGACAATTAGATAGTTTGGGTGTGAAATTCCTATATTCATTGCCAAACAAGTTTTTTGAGTTCCACATTGAATTTTAGATGATAGAGAGTTTCTCATTATATCAGAGATGCATTATCATGTGGTTTAGTTTATACAAGGAGAAATATCTTGTTCTACACCTACTAGAAGTCGAGATGGTACTACTCATCGATGAGACAGATACAGGAAAATATCAATTTAATGTATACACAAGAAGAAGATGAACAAAAGTATAAATAATTATTAAAATTTATTTCTAGAGAGAAAACCAATATCATTATAGATATTTAAGAAAAAATGGTCATCTACCAAATTCATGTAGGAATTCTCATAGAATCTTCCCACCATAACTATTGTTGAAGGGAGTTATTTTGGATTCCTGTCCAATGAAGCAACAACATATCTTTACCAACCTTAAAGTACTTTAACTTTTATGTCTCATTCATCCACTTCAAACTCACAGATTATTGATTCAGGAATAAATGCCCACGTTACATGTCATTGATCTCTCTTTACAGCATGTTTTTTTTATTTTTTGAATATTATGATAGGCGATAACTATTCTTTAAAAGTCATCTGATACAATATTATTCAGCTTGTTTTCTTATTTATTTCATGAGTTTTGCTTTGTTATTTTTTTTTGATGAGTTATCATTCAAGACAACTCAATCATGATTTTATTTTTACTTCTTTTAATATTTATTTACATGATCGAAAGATTTTGAACAAATTTTTCTTTAGAATATATAAACTTTTCTTTTTTATAATACGATCTCAAAATAAGTATTTGAGTGTGATAAATCTTTTGTTTGTATATTCTTAATTTGGTCACTCATTACTGATCAAGTTCAACATATTATATTTAAGTCTTAAAAGTAATTCTATCCAACAACGTAAAACATGTTAGTTAGAAAAAAATAATAAGAATTCATATCTTGTCGGTCAAATTAGTACGAGTACAGACTCATTTAATTTGATACAATCACATGTGAAAACATAGTAGAAATGAGATACGAGAAAATTTTATATATCTAGTAACTTTTATAGATTATTATTCACAATTTACAAAGATATTTTATTTTCTCATAATATCATAGATTATTATAATTTTTTAAATATTTTATAAAATAAATAAAAAATTAATTTAATAAAAATATATTAAAAAATAAGGAACTGATAACGTATTATGATATAATTAAAACAGACTAAATACTTACCATATAAATCACAAAATTAAATATTATACTTTTTATATTAGCATACCCCCCAAAAAAAGTTAGTGTATAAAAAATAAAAATAAATATCTAATTGAAATAACTCAAAATATTTCTAAAATTTATAAGATATTAATCACAACCTACCTCAACCAAATACTTTCGTCTATCATTTTTGAGTAATCTTTTAGATTATATATCTTGAAAAAAGATTATTTAGTAAGCCTCCAAAAATTTTTAGAAATATTTACTTTAATCATAATCTCTCCATAGGATAAACATAAGCTAGCAATTATAACCTTAAAATATATCTTCTTACTTAGTCTAATATATTAAAAAGATACAAATAATTTTCATCAAAATTTAATAAGATTTTAGTGAATACTAGCATTTACTTTTTTAGCCAAACTCATTTTTTAGTAAGTTATGAAGAGTGAGACTCCAAAAAATACATTTGAAATCATTATTTTTTTTACTCCTCTATAACCTTACTTTGACCTCCAACTAAGATGAATAATCAACTATCAATTATATCTGAACTTTTTGGTCAATATTATGATAATACTCATATAGAATAATCATATATACTAACAAGTACAAATCAAATTAACTTTGAAAAATAAGATTTACTAAGAGAGAAAATCTCTCTCAAGTCAATATGACCCAATAACCCATGAATTACTTTGGTTCGAACTCATGATAAGCCAGAGACTACAAGAATTGATGACCTAGTACTTAAAATATATACTATAAGAAGGTGATTTACATAGCTTGCTCAAACCAAAAGCAAGTCTACCCAAAAGTTAAATAATCCTATAACCAACTCATCTAACTTGACCTAATAATTAATTGCCAAAAAAATAGAAAACTATATTCAATACTCAATCTCATAGATTTTATATTACTCACATATTTTCTCTTCCTTTCCATTTTTTTAATATTTATCTTGGTTATATTATGATACTCAATCTCTTTTTAAGACATTATCTCACTAAAGATAATATCAAATCACATTAAAGAAATAAATACTCTCCATTCTAATGAGACTTTGAAACTAAGTCCAAATGAAAACATAAATAATCTTAAGAGAGTTCATTTAAAGATTTGATTTGGATTATCAAAATATTCTCTATAATTACCAAATTAATAGTTATATGAATTCTTATTTTACCTATCACTTCTCGTAGATGAAAAATATACCAATCAAACTTGAAGAAATATATTTTTATTTTACTGGTGACCTTGAGGAGAAGGTGAACATATAACAAATATCTAGGTTTCAAGCTGTATAATTAATCATTATTTATAAATTAAGAAAGGCATATTGGATAGCATAAAGAATCATCTAAAATATGATTTATGAGATTTTTACTAATAGACATTTCATTAAGTTTATACATAATAAATCTTTTTTTGTTTTACCAAAAAAAATTAATGACATAATAATTTTATTTATTATGTATGTGAATGATATTCTAATCACTAAATATGACGAGTTAAGAATCACTCAACTAAATAAGTACCTACACCAGTAATAACTTCGTTTGGTTTACACGTATAATGAATTTTTCTTTATTTTACCAAAAAAATATAATAAGATAATAATTTTATTTATTATGTACGTAAATAATATTCTAATAAACAAATAATAACGTGTTAATAATCACTCAATTAAATAAATACCTTCAAACATAATGCTAAGTAAATAATTTTAAGAGAATCAAATATTTTCTTGTAAGAAAGATAACATATTCAAGATGAGTTATTTTGCCACATAAGAGATATGTGGTTGATAATACTATTACAAAAATTGATCTTTTGAATTGTATTCCAATAAATATTTTTATTGATCCAGACATTGATTTCTCTTCCAATACAACTAATCTAGTATACTTTACAATTTATAGGATGATCATAGAAAAAATTAATTATTTAACTATTACTAGACCGAATATAATTTATATAATTATTATAATTAATTATTTGCTAAATTATTCTCATCATGTTCTTTTAGACACATCTCTTCGCATACTTAGATATACTAAAAAAACTCTAAGACTCAAGATCTCTTTCAGTGATTGAAAAGTACTTACAATTAGCCATGTATTTTGATTCCAATTAGGCACGAACTTGTGTCGAGAAAAAATTTATGATAAATTTTTATCTTTTTCTTAGAAGCACTCTTCTTTTCTAAAAAAAAGATAGATGATTATTTTGAAATCTAATATAGTGATAAAATTCAATATGATGATGACAATTATATATATGACATTTTGAATCTAGTACCAACTCGAGAAGATTGGGTATTCACTTTTTTCTCTCACTATTCTTTCATATGATAATTAAGCAACAAGTCATATAGTTTTCAATCAAATATTTAATAAGTGAATATAACATAAGATATGAATTACATTCTTCTGATAAAAAAATATATCATAAAATCATTATTATAATTTATATTCATATAGCAGAATAATCAACAAAGATCTTAACAAATATCTTATGGATGCTTTAGTTTGGTGTTCTAGACTTTTATGCTCCAACCTAAAATGATGTGTTATAGTTTATAGCTTTTATTTTTTATTATTTTTATTTATTTTGTTATTTATTTTTATTTTTTTATATCATGGATAAGAACACGCAACTTGACAACTTGTGAGTTCCCCCAATCCAACTAATCCCTTATATAATGGCTTACTAGTATACATTTCATAACAAAAATTTTCATTTTTTATTTTATTATTTTCGGTTTGAAATTCAACAAAAATATGAATATTTTAAAATGATATCAAATCAAACTATTTAACAATGACATCATAATTAGGATCACTATCAATGACCATGTTTTTATTTTCTAAAAAAAAAAGTTTTTAAAATGTTTTGTAATTAGGAATATTTTCAAAATTAAATCCAAAGTTCAAATTTGCTGTTTTTCAAGTTGTGCGTACCTCAAATATACATTGTTTGTGATAAATTTTAAAAAAATAAAGAAATTAAAAAAACCTTAAAATCAAATTTAGCATTTTGGTACATGAACAAAAATATCTTCAAACAACTTTAAAAGAACCTACTCCATTAATAAAAATTAAATCAAGTCTTACATTATTATTAGTACAAGTTCTGAAATGATCACCCACAAAAAATGTAATAATAACAAAAATAATGTCAATAAGAGATTTTATAATAAAAATTGCTAATATTACCTCAACACAAAATAAAAACATTCAAGAAGTTCTTGTTTCATACATGATTCAAAATACAAAAAAAAAACAAAAAAAAAAGATAGTTGAAGTAAGAAATTACAACAAATATTAGTCTAACGAGCAAAACTGACATATGTGTGAAGATAAAATAATAAATATCATCACAATGCTTTGGATTAACAACTAGCAAGGTGGATGAGTTGTGAATCACTTGCACTATTTCAAATTCTCTTTAACCATTCAATTTACATTTTTCAATAACATAAACAAAAAATAATCTTAAAAATTTATATTCATATTATATTTATATATTCCAAAATTACTTGCCTATTATGCACCACATCTTCCACTCTCATTTTGACCTTTTTTTAAGTAAATAAAAAATTCAAATTATTTCAAAATTTTATAATATTTACCCATAGATAATTTGCAATAGAGAACAATTTTGAAACATTCATGGATATAAAAAACAAATGATGAAAAGATATGTGTACAACATGTTAAAAAACAACAAAATTAGAAATTCCAAATTCAACCATGCTTAGCTTGACCCTAACCAATAAAAAAAGATAGAAATCAAACACAAAAAAAAGAACATACCTCATATTCAACCATGCGCTTTAGTTCTACATCTGCTAGATCCAAAGCATTAATAACTATATCAGTTACTGTGAGAGTTTCTTGGGTTTTCTTCCCAGCTAAGGACACAACTCCCTCCTCAGGAAATTCTTCTCTAGGGGCATACATATTTTCATTATCAAAGTTGGGCTCAAACATTTGTTCCAGCCTTTTCTCTTTCTCATCCTGAGCATTAAAAGATAACAATTTGCTTGCACAGATGAGCCTCAAGCAAAAGCATCATGTAAATTAACACACACGCAAAAAAAAAAGACACCTCAACGAACAATTGCTCTTCTGTCCGATCCCAGCGCCGGATAGATCGGTCATGAGATCCCGTGATAACAAAATCACCACGGTTGCTAACTGTGAGACAAGAAACATCAGCATGATGTCCCTCAAGAGTTAAAAGAAGTTCGAATTTATCAGCATCCCAATACTTCACAAGTCGATCTTTCCCAGCACTGAACACATAATGCGTCTTGTGCACAAATTTCACTGCTGTAATACTGCCACACAAAGAGCCATCAAAGCTGATGTTACTGTTCATCAAAAAAATGCCCACGTAGATGACAAGCAAAAGTGTTTTATAATCAATTTTAACTGTAACCTATCAGCATGAGCAAAGAGTGATCTATGGCAGTCCCCAAAATCCATACCCCAGATGTTGAGATTTTTATCTGCAGAACCAGTAACAATTAAATCACCATCTGATGAAATATCCATGCATAGCACAGGCAGCTTGTGGCCATATAATGAGAGAAAATGCTTGAGTGAATCCATGAAGAAAACCTGCACGCAATCATAGCAAACGCATTGGAAATTAAAAAGATAAGGTGCACTAAAGAGTGTAATAATATTGTTGATAATACATTAATATGGATTTGCTTTCGTAAAAATAACAAGTAATAACATAAATTTAACTCATATATATATATTTTAAAATTATTTTCATTCGAATTTTTAATCTATTCCAATTATACAAATTGGAAAAAAAAACAAAACAAAATATCTTCAAAATAAAAGGCAAAACTATCTTACCCAAATAATACTAATTTAAGTACACATTATGGCAAAGACAAGACATTGAACTATTGGGAGTTGTTCTCCCTTTATGCATTTGTATTATTCTTTATTTAGTTGTAATGAAAGACTCATCAGATATAACCTAATCAATTTTCAGAAATAAGACTATCGATATATTAATCTCTCCTAGACCTCACGCTAAGCAGAAACTTTATGCACTAGATATGACTTTTTTATTTAGTTATAATGGAATTTCTCAAACAAAATAGCATCTATTTTGTTTTTTTTTTCCTTTTTAGTTGAGATATATGTCATCTACCTTACCTTCGATGCATGAATGAATGGTGATTTTCACTCTCCTTATGTCCTATAATAAGGCATTGGAGAGAGGTCCACAAAAAAATATGTCATTTCAATGGTACTCATCAGAGCACATTCTTAATAACATAAACTCAACTCATTTATATCTTTTTCAACTATTTTCATTCAAAATTTTAATTTATTCCAATTATACAAATTGGAAAAAAATGAAAAACAAAAAAAAAAAATCTGCTAAATAAAAGGAAAAACTATCTTACCCAAATAATGCTAACTTAAGCACACACTATGGCGCTGACTAGACATAGAAGTACTGGGAGTTGTTCTCCCTTTATGCATTTGAATTTTAATCTTAGGTTGTCTTTTATATTATTCTTTATTTCGTTGTAATAAAAGATCATGTTTCTTGGTGCGATGGCAAGTTCCTTAGTATAAGGGCAGTAAGTTCGAATTCAAAACTCATCAAATACAACCTATTCAATTTTCAAAGATAATATTTTTGAAATGTTAATCTCTCTTAAATCTCATGCTGAACAGAAATTTTATACATGGGAAATGGCCTTTTTATTTAGTTATAATGAAATCCCTCAAACAAACTAACAGCTGTTTTGTTTTTTCCTTTTTAGTAGAGATATATGGCATCTACCTTACTTTCGATGCATGAATGAATGGCAATTTTCACTCTCCTTATGTCCTATAATAAGGCATTGGGGAGAGGTCCACGAAGCAGATGTTGCTGGTGCTGACCTTCAGCAGTACTGTTCAACACGACTCTATCGCTGAGTGCTGACCATGGCCAGATTGGGCCCGGTCATATCCGTTCCAACCTAAAAGCAAATTCTGAGTTGGACTCATCCAATTATCCCACATAAAACTGACTACATCAGGTATTCTATTTTCTATACAAAAAATAATTAATTTTGATTTTAAAAATACAATAATCAAAATTTATAATAAGGATTAAGTTGTATTGACCTTGCTCAAATGGACTCATTTTGCAAACATGAACTTCCAACCATGCTCAACCCAATGGTCTAAATGGCACAGAGATCCAGGGTCTATGTCTGAACTAGGATTGGGCCTGATAAAAAAAAACAGCAAGTCATGGGTTGGGTCATTTAGCCCACTTGAATTGCATCCTTTGACTGCAGCCTAGGATTCATTTGAAAACTAACTTTGAATTATGATAAAAAAAAGTGTTAATGTTATTCTTTTCAAATTTTTGACTCGAGGCATCATCTATTGACTTACTGACTCATGGATTCGGCTGGTTCAAAGTCCATCATTCAATGGAAGCTGACAGGAAGAACTTTTCAAAGTGAGACATCTTCAATTATAGTTCAGTTTAACAGCTAATGAAAATTGAGCCACTTAGCCTCCAATCTGTTTGATACTAATGATCAAGAGTGAATGGCCTTGGATGAAAATTAAACATCTTTATACTTGGTAAGCTCTTTGTACCCATCATATACTTTTCATGTGTGTGTTGTCATCACATAGTTTTTCTTTATCCCCTCCAAACTTAACCCTTATTATCTCTTGGCTCATATATGGGTTTCAGGGTCTCGAAGTCAGAGCAGGTAAAGCCCATGTTACAATAGTACGATAGATACAACTAACATACACCCTATGAAACATATCCAACATTCCAGGAAATCAAATTCGTTACCCCAAGATAAGAGTATTTATCATCTATATACTTGGTAAGTTGTTTGTGCTCATCTTATACTTTTCGTGTGTGTGTTGTCAATTGTCATCACATAGTTTTTCTTTATCCTCTTCAAACTCAGCACATATTATTATTATTATCTTTTGGCTCATAGATGGGCCTCGGGACCTCAAGGCCTCAGAGTTAGAGCAGGTAAAGCCCATGTCCCAAAAGTATGATAAATACAACTGGTAGACATCCTATGGAGCATATCCAAAATCTTAGGAAATCAAATTCGTGACCCAAAGATAAAAGCATTTATCATCTATATACTCGGTAAGCTCTTTGTACTCATCGTATACTTTTCATGTGTGTTGTCATCGCATAATTTTTTTATCCCTCCAAATCCAACTCATATTATCTCTTAACTCATATATGGGCCCCAAAACCCTAGAATCAGAGCAGGTAAAGCTCATGCCGTAATAGTATGATAAATCCAACTGACAGACACTTTAGAAAGCATACTCAACATCCCAGGGGATCGAATTAGTGATCCCAAAGTATAAGCATTTATCATATTTACCAATCAGACTGCAATATTATTGATATATGCAATCATCACATAGTTAATGAACTATAAACTAACAAATAAAGATGAAACTATATTCAGTTAGCAAATTTCGTATGAGAATTAGTGATAATTATAACTAACAACTTTATTTTCATATAGAGTAGTTAATTAAAATTATTATCATCACTGTGATAAATTCTATATAAAAAAATAATATGAAGAATCATGCTATCACAACATTGATTGAAAAAAAAAAATGGGACTTTACTTGAATCATTCTCATTCTTTTATGGGAAATTTCATATGACAAGAGGTGGCACGTGTTTGCTCATTTAACAATGGTAGATAAACTGACCACTAGACCCACTAAGTTCTGATCTCTAGAAGAGAGTGCTCTAAACTCCTTTCTAATACCATCATAACCTCTTCAGGAAGTTTAGGTATTGGAACTATCTATTCTAGCATGTACTACATTCTCTTTGATATTGAATTAAAAGTTAACAAAAATGTTACAGGTCATCGTTCATTATTTTTATGTTTCTCTCTCTAAAATCTTTTAATGTTGCCGTAATCATTTTTATTGGCTCGAGGACAACTGAGTTGCATTACTAATCATTTTAATCGTAACATTATATTTGATTATTTTAATAATTATTTGCAAGGCCAACAAAATTAGCGACTGGATTTCCTGAAAAGTAGCCCATCACTTTGTGTAGTTCATAGAAAAGAAACTAAAGTTTACGAAAATCATTTTCCAGAGATCAGTGGGAGGATATGAGAACAAACTAGCCATGATATTGAAAACCAAAAAGGCATCAAATGAGCTTGAAACATGTTTTTGGAAGGACTACTTCAATTTCCACAAATTATCAACAGGATTGAAATTCAATCCGTGTGTCTGTTCGAAATTGTGAGAGTAATAAATACATTAAGCAATGTGTAATGAATGTTATACAGAAGTTGACAATATAGAGAAATTTGATCCTGTGTTGTATCCTGACATGGGTGCAAGGTAAAGAAATGGCGACCGTAGGTGTGAGTTGACTGTGAAATAAAGTGTGTATGGTATCGTGGTCATACGGTGCATGTTGCCATGGGCAACATGGTCAGACAATGCCTGGTAACACTGCAATAATGAGTGCCGTTGGTGTCGTGGTTCAATAGTGCATGTTTCCATGGAGTTAACCCGTGGTTCTTTGTTTATAGGCTTCGGGATGAAGCTGTGCCGTGATAACATATACGTGCAAGGTTTGGTGTTGAGCAAGTGTTTGCTTTTTTGTAAGTACTACAGGCTTCAGGTTTTCTTTTGTTTTTTTTGATTGGAGGTTTGTGTTTGCAAGTGAGTAGCATGGTATCTAAGAATAAAATGTCATTACATGACCATAAGGAATAACCTAGTGAAAAATGAAAACATATATGTATTCACTATGTATCAGTTCAATAAGCATTTAGTTTTTATGCAAAAAAGTATATGAATTATTTGTTAGATAAGCCACATTATCTTGATTTTGAGGTAGTTTATTGAGTTGAGCATAACTAATATATTTGATTCATGTCAGAAGCACAAGAAAATTTATGAGTTAGCAATCTCAATGTGTTTTTCTGAGATTTTTTACTTATTTGACAGTACAACCTAGACACGATTGTATGAGATAATTAATGAGTTGATACTTGTATGTAAAAATATGACGGTGCTTAGAATATGAAATAATTAGTTTCATAATATTTTTTATTTATATTCATTAGTAGATTATTTTGTAAACATAAATTCTCAGTAAGTGAGTGCATCATGTTTTTCTCAAGATTTATTAGATGGTTATCCATATATCTACAGTTACACCTATACCTAGATCTAACAAAATTAAGGTGATCAATCAACCTATTATAGTATCTTCTCCACATGATGAGAGTAAAAGTGCCTAGAAGAGTGCTTGTGATGTGAAAAAATCGATAGTGACTTTGTTTTTTTGTACGAATTTAAGACACGCTCAACAGAGTTATTGGGCATTGTATTTATTGCTATTTATAGCCATACGTTTATCTTTTTTGTTGGTGTTTAGTTTATACCTTTTGATGAGAGAACACAAGTAGGCAACCCTAATCAATTTTTCCTATTATTTAAGAGCAACACTTGTATGATTATTTATCATTAAGCATGATTATATTTATTTTATGCTATGCGGCTTAATACTTAACATAGTATCAAAGTAATACCCAAGGAAAAATAAATTTTATGGTGTGTGGGTAAATGCTACTAACCTTAGATAAATAAACACATGAACTATGCTAGCATAGTCCATGCATGCGTGATCTAGAAGAAAGAAGAGTGCTTGGTGATTGTGTGCCATCAATTAAAATCATCACACACCTATTGTGTGCAATGAGACTTCCAAGCACACTATATCGATGCCATGAAAGAGATCATATACATGACCGTTAGAAAAACATATCAAATTTTCGTATCATTGACGATAGTTTAGTATAAATAAGGACTCATTCAATATATATATATATATACACACACACACACAGACACACACATACTAATAAATATATATTTATTATATCATAAAAAAATTAAGAATTTTAAAAATAAAAATTGTCTCTAAATCATATTTAATTATTAAGACTAATAATATTATTTTACAAAAATCAGATAAAACATAATGGTAGCCAACAAAAGATTTCAATATTAGGTATGTTGAATTTCAAAAATATTAAATATTGAGTTATACTTTTTTTTTGATCTATTCTATTAAGTAACATAAATAATGAAATTTTATAATTTACTAGAGATGTTAATAAATTTTATAATTTACTAGAGATGTTAATAAATTTTATAATTTACTAGAGATGTTAATAAATTTTATAAAAACTCAAATAATTTCTGACGTGTGGGAGATTAATTTTAATATAGCCCCCACTATTAAATTTATAATTAAAGGTGTCAACGAGTCGGACAGCCATAATCCAATCTAAGGCATAACCCAAAAAAGTCATGCCAGGCATGACAACAAAAGTAGGAGTTGCCAGCACTGTGTGCATGTCTGCCCAAACCGCCTAGATGCCAAAGCACAAAGCATTGACAAGGCTTGATGCCTTCGACATAACAAGCACGAACAAGTACAAAGCATGGACATCACGTGCCTATTCGTCCTAAGAATAAAAAAATAAAAAAGTAGACTTCACGTGTCAATTTTTTAATATATTATACTAATAGATGCACATGAAATACCCATACTGCATTTTATATATAAAAAAAATAAAAAAAATGTTACCTTTACAACGGCCTTCGCCTAACCAAACCATTTGGCTAGTATGCACCCCATATATATATAATTGGAGCCCAAGTGGTCAATTCACCTATCTAGATAGGGCTGATGGGCTAGGGGCCTTACCATTAGCCTATAATTGGCAAAGCTAGCACAGTAGTGCTAGCCTAGCCAGTAGCCAATGCTGGTTGTGCAGCTAATCCAAGCTAATATACATTATCCACAGGCAGTCGTATCGGATTTCGCCTAGGTCAAACCTGACCTGACATGGCTTGGCACATCTCAGTTTCCCCAATCGAGTCATCAGTTCGTGTCGGGTCTCCCTTCCTTGCTGCCAAGCTGTCCCAACACGGTCTAATGGGATGGAATATTTCATGCTCGACATAACACAATGGCTAGGTTGAGCCTAAAAAAATAGGCCGTGTCAAGCCTACAAGTCATCACAACCCATTTGACACTTGTATTAATAATGTAAAACATATATATAACATGAAATATTTCAATTAAAAAAATATTGTAATAGTTCTTATGAATAAATTTATTATCAGATCATTATTTACTACATTATCGAATATAAAATTAATTATTTTATTTTAAATTTCATAATCTCTAAAGAAAATGATCAAACACTCATATATGGCAAATCAATTATGAAAATAAAATAATTGACAAAACTCTCATAATTTCTTTTTTTGTGTCTAAACTAAATTAACATAGTAGACTATGACGCATAAAATATATTATTTTGGACTATTCATACATATGTCATCATCAACACCACACTACTATAATTTCTCAGATATTAAATAATTACATATATCAAATTTAAAATATTTCATAATATCATTTGAATAAGACAACCTAAAAAATTTACGATATGCAAAATAAGCATGCTTTTGCATAAATATACTAACATAGGATGTTAGCATAAAATATGCTAACATACGAATTTAATAAAAAAAACACATTAGAAATCAATCTAGGCATCATTTGTTTTAGAAACTCATGATTGTACATGAAAGATGATCACTAAAATTGAAGTAAAATCAATTTTAGTAATGTTAAATTGAGTTTGCAAATAATCTAATATATCATATTTTTTAGTACATTATTCGATACATCTATTAAAACATTAAATCTCACAATTAGTTTGGTAACTATCTATTTTTTTACAGTATCAATATTAAGCAGAATTTTCTGCAACTTTACTAATATTTTTCATTTTAATATATTAAAATAAGTCCTTACAATAAAAATTTATCTATTAAACCTAAGTTTTTTTAGTTGTGTGTGAAGAGTTAGGATTCAAACCAGATGCCCCTTAGTTCTCTAAATCTAAATCCTCAAAAATATTAAATTTATTTTTTATTAATTTTATTAAAATCATTTTTAATGTTAAAAAAAATTACTAATCATTGGATACTCAATTAATCAATACAAGAGAAGCTCTTAAGTGTGTACTATTTGGATTGGGCAAAAACACATGTTGGATATTCTTATCTATAATATAACCACAAAAATAAAAAAAAAATTATAAAATATAATACTCCCTCAAACTGGTACATAAAAAGTTAGTTAATAAAATTTTTTAAAAAAATAAAATCAACTCTCTTCAAAGCCTTGATGAATATTGCATGCAAATCTATAATAAGAAAATTGATTGTAGCAAAAGACTAATCATACATCTTTTTCCTGAAGAATAAATAATTCACTTCTATGTATTTCGTCTGCTATGAAATATCACATTGGAAAAACAAAATCAATCCTCTTCAAGGTCTTCATGAATATATTGTCTTAATCACAATCAAGAATAATGGAAAAACAAAATAAATATATGATCTCCTTTAAAAGTATTTAATCCAAAATATCTCATACGTGATAGTCACCATCACTCTTTAACATAATCTCTATCTCTCACAACACTTAGCAGTGCTCTCAACATTCACTCTAAAAATACTAATTAAAATCAATTTATCATATATCCTTTATTCCTACAATATGTGCATTATATAAAAAATATATTATGTTTGCATAGTAATATCATATCACTACCCTCTCAATTGATAATAATGAATAAACACTGAATGAGATGTCTCTCCGGATGTTAATAAATCTATGATACTCCTCAAAACAAGCCAACTAATCACAATTACTACACCCATGATATTATACTCATTGTGCACCTTCATTACACCCATGGTGCACCATATTTTATCCATTATACACCTTCATTACACTCACAGTGCACCTTCACCCTTGTGCATCTCATTGCACAAACAATGCACCTTACCGCACCCATTTTGCACCTTCACCAGATTTATTGTGCATCGTAACTAGAGGTGAAAAGGTGTGTCGGTCCGTGTCGGGCTGGTATGCTATGGGTGTCGGACCATGACAGACTGACATGCTATGGGTGTCAGGCCATGTTGGGCCAGCATAAAATGGGTGTCGGACCATGTCGGACCGGCACACTATGATTGTAGGGCCATGTTGGGCCAGCATGTTATGAGTGTTAGGTCATATCAAGCCAACACACTATGGGTATCGGGCCATGTAGAGCAAGCACACTATGGATGTCGAATCGTGTCAAGCCAGCATGCCTGAAAATGAGAGTGGTCAAGCATGGCCCATAAGCATAGTTTCAACCTAGGTCATGCCGGGTCTAGTAAATCTGCTATGAAACCCGGCATAAAATGGCTCATGAGCATAGTTCAGGCTGGTCAGGCATGCACCAAACCTAGGCTAGCCTGAGGGCAGTGCAATGCAGCAACAAGCTAGCCTGGGTCCTGAACAGGTTAGCCTGGTCTAGGTTGTCTCGACCTGTCAAACCTACAAACCAGCCTGGACAAATCAAGCCTCTAGGCTAGCCACATGGGGTACACGCAAAGAACTCTCAGGTCGTGCCACGCCAAACCACACCCAGCATACAAATTGAACCACTTGACTCGGAACGGCACAAGTCATGTCGCATGCCAGCCAGCACATCTGTCAGGAATGAGTCCGAGCATGATATGTCGTGCCTGGGCTACATTATGCAGGTCGAACCTGGGCCACCTGGCCCTTCTACCTCTAACAGTAACTGTGCCTACACCATGCACCTTCCATCACATTGTACACCCTTAATGTTCTCACAGTGCAGCATGTAGGCCAATGCAGTTTACATTGACATTCATCACCAATGATGGAGGTGTGATGGGAATGCACGATCATGAGTTTAGTAGTCAAGTATACGCAATGCGCTCTTGTGCATTGTTGCGCAAAGTGTATATGTGCAACACGCCACCACTTTGCACGCACGATCATGCATATGTGAGTTGCCTATACACAGTGCACCCTCAGAATACACAAACACTATGCTGTAACAGTACATGCCCCTATGCATGTCTCTATCTACCTGGGGTTAGTTTTTTCACCTCGAGTTTGGCAATGATACCATATAAACATTTAAATCACAAACCATTAAAAAAAATCATAGAAAACTCATTGAAACAATGCACAAGCTGACGGCCTTTAATAAGGACTATTCAAATTGGGGCGGCACACTTGTAGAGTGCTCTAATCCATAATGTAACCCAAAGAAAAAAATAAACAAATTATATATTATAACATAATGAATAATAAAGTGGAGGAATAAATTCCTAATTTAACAAATAAAAGATACTTGAAACTTAGCAGATAATATAGTCCATAGTCCAATTGTACATAATTAGTATGAATATAAAATTTTCATTGATCAGACACCGACCAATTGATGTTAAATTTAAAATTAACAAAATAAAAATTCTTAAAAAATTAAATATTACAAAGGTCACAATAAATGAGAGCAAAGAAATTTGTATAGAAATAAACTTTAGTTTATTGTATTAATAAAAAAAAATTAGTTAAGAGTTCTTTCTATAAAAGTTTTTCTCAAGCTTTCTTTTATTTCAGTTGACTATGACCATTGGACATAATCGAACAATTCAAACACTCGGGTTGCTGCTAGTTCAAAATTCAAAACTTCTTCAGACAAGTCTATCGAGACAAGGCAAATTCAAAATTCTGTCAAGTAACAATACAAGAACTTCACCTTCACTGTGAAATCCAATAGAGCAACAGCAATATATTTACCATCGGGGCTAACTGAAACAACTAAAACATCCTCATTCATCTTCATTGTCCTCATATTGGACACCAAAAGTTGCTTAGAATCCTGTGAAAGAAACACAAATTGTTTAGGCAAACACATAGAATACAAAATTCTGCAACTATCTAGGCTCATGCATTAACACATTTTACAGAAGAATCAACAATAGAGAAAACCATACAAAGTCGTAAGATAACAAGTAATATATTTCCACCAATACTATATTGTTTAAAACTAAAGATCAAAAGAATCTTCATCACTTGGAGGTTATACCTAGTGCATAATGCTCCCAGTCCCACTTAGTATATGATCTATAAAATATTATAATCTTGATATTATTATCTCTAAGAATCAGATATGCTAAATCTAATTAATCTCAGACAAGGAACCTCCCACCATTAAATGAATATATTTGTCATTGCATCAATGTATGATCTCCAAAACAATTTTCATAAGATGAAGATCATAGCTAGTGCATAATGTTCTCACTTAGTATATGATCTATGAGATGTTAATATCTTGATAATATTATCTCTAAGAATCATATATGCTATATCTGATTAATTTCAAACATAAAATCTACTATGATTAAATCATTACACCAATATATGATATCCAATACATACATATAACAGACGAATTTCTTAGGTAATTAATCATTCTAATATTATTCTTGACTAAATATTTTTAATTTTAGAGTTCTTATGAAATTCAATATATTAATTTTTGTGTATTCACACACAATCTAAATAACATGCAAGCAAAAACACACATGTATCTGAATATCATGCCCATGTATTAAACTATACACGCACAAACTCATTAGTATCATTGTTGGTATCAATTCCAATAAGCATTATTATCACAAAATATATTTGTGTATATCTGTATTTGTAAGTATTGCATCAATATGTTAGTTTTTAAGCATCATAAAATATGCATGTGTTATTGGATGCATGTGCATGAAGATCATACCTAGTACATAATGCTCCCACTTAGTACATAATGCTCATGTGTAACAATCATAATATATTTCTACCAATACTATATCATTGAAAACTAAAGATCAAAAGAATCTTCATAACATGATGGTCATACCTAGTGCATAACATTCTCACTTATATATGATTTATAACATATTAATATCTTAATAACATTATTTCTAAGAATCAGAGATGTATCTGATTAATCACAAATTTAAATACAAATTCTACTACAATTAAATAAATATATTTGTCATTGCATTAATGTATGATCTCTAATACATATATATAACACGAGGACTTCTCATATGATCAATCATTTCAATATTATTCTCACTCAAATATTTTAAATTTTAGAATTCTTATTAAATTTTATGTGTTAGTTTTTTTGTATTTGCACACAATCATCATAACATACAAGCACAAATACACATGTATCTGAATATCATGCCTATGTATTAAACTATACAGACACATACTCATTAGTATCACTGTTGGTATAAGCTCCAATAAGCATCATTATCCCAAAATATATTTGTGTGTATTTGTGTTTGTAAGTTTTTCTTAAGTATGTTAATTTGTAAGCATAATAAAATATGCATATGTTATTGGATGCATGTACATGGAGGTCATACCTAGTGCATAATACTTCCACTTAGTGCATAATGCTCATGTGTATCTATCAGAATATATTTCCATCAATACTATATCATTGAAAACTAAAGATCAAAAGAATCTTCATAACATGGAAGTCATACCTAGTACATAATCTCCTACTTAGTATAAAGTTTATGAGATGTTAATATCTTGATAATATTATCTATAAGAATCAGAGATGTTATATTTGATTAATCTCAAACATGAAACCTGCTGCCATTAAATGAATGTACTTGTCATTAAATGAATGAAACCTGCTGCCATTATTGGAGTTCAATATATGATCTCCAATAAATACATATAACAAGAAAATTTCTCAAGAAATCAATCATTCCAATATTATTCTCACTCAAATATTTTTAATTTTAGAGTTCTTATGTGATCCGGTATATTAATTTTTGTGTATTCATATACAATTTTAATAACATGCAAACACAAATACACATGCATCTGAATATCATACTTATGTATTAAACTATACACACACATACTCATTAGTATCATTGTACGTATCAACTCCAATAAGCATCGTTATCACAAGATGTATTTGTGCGTGTCTATGTTTGTAAGTATTTCTTTAAGTATGTTAGTTTGTAAGCATCATAAAATATGCATGTGTTATAGGATTCATTTGCTTGTGTATCTATCAAGATTATGCACATGTGCATGTTTATGTATACCCAAGATGCAATGTATGAATACGCATATGTATCAATATGTCAGAACTTATACGCATATGTATAGGATTTAACTATTGAGTATCTGCATGTACCTGGCTCATATTCTGCTGTATTTGATACTGCCAGAACTTAACATCATGGTCTGCACTGACTGTGACAAAACCATTTTCATTTGGAATAGCAACAATTGACCATATGGATCCAAGGTGTGCATCAACTTTCTCAATGCAAGTTCCACTTCCAATATCAATTACTTCAATCTTTCCCTCTTTAGTTCCCACAATGGCAAACTTATTATGCGGGAGAAAAAAACCACACAGCCCATACCCGGAATCAATAGTTCCAATGCACCAGCCCGAAGCTGGACTCCAAATTTTCACCGAACTATCACTTGTAGACATCAAGAGGGTGTTGTCTGAACTAAGTGCGACACTTCTGATTACAGAACGGTGTCCATGGAGTTCAATAGATACACTTTTTGTGCTAGAACTGTTTGTGATGGAGTAGAACTCCAAGAGGTTGTTATTCAAAGACAGAGCTAAAGTAGCCAATGAATTTTTTGGTGCATTAGGGCTAAATGAAATAGAACAAATTTTCCTACTAGCACGAACAGTTTGTATCAGTTTAAAAACATCTGAAACTACAACCAATAGAACACTTCCATCAACACTTTCAGTTTTACTTTCAGCTGTCTCAACATTTCCCTTAGAGGATTTCTTCTCTCTCTTCCTGTGGACCCTTCGTTTTGCCTTTTTCTTTGCTTCTGCTTCATCAAGCACACGGAAGACATTCACAAATTTACCGGCTACTTGACAAGCTAGTAGTTTTCCTGACTCATTAAATCTCACAGTGGCAACTCTATCTTTATTTTGCCTTTGTATTTCACCAAATAAGCTCAAAAACTGCCACTTTCTTTGGGTGGGTTCAATTCCTTCTTCAGCCGGCACTGCTTCTCCATCATGCAGCTCATGCTTAACAGAGTAAAATCTAAGTTCTGGATCTGCAGATCCAGTAACCACATATCTTTCATCAGGATCAGCATCTACGGACCAAATTTCACTATGATGGCCACCAATTATTTGAACGCAATGCTGTGTGTCAATATCCCATACTCTCAAAAACTTGTCTTTGGAAGAACTAATGATTTTTTTACCAGAATACAAAAAAACCAAGTCTGTGACCTGCCATGCACAAACAATATCCAGCATATAAAAAATTACCATATAATAAAACACTTGATTTGCTTTAAAAAGAAGAGATCATGCATTAGTGTGATGGAAAATGCTTTTATCCAAGAGCAGTAAATATCAGGTCAAGACTCATTAGATGCAGTCTTTCTGATTTAAGGAGGATCAGGTTGTCAAGATATTAACCTCTCTAGACTCACACTAAGCGGGAGCATTGTGCACTAAGTATGTAAAAAGGTGTCAGCCATGCCAGACAGCCCAGCACGGTTCGTGCCGTGCTGGGTTAGCGCGAGCCATGCATCTTGCCATGCTAGGCACAATCCATGTGCCTGGCCCAGAGGCACGGTCCACCAATCCGGGGACCCATGACTGGCTATGGGTCACGGGTCAAATCTCATCGGGCTATTGCCCGATAGAGCAGAAAATTTAAAAAAAAAAATCTGGCTACATAAATCTGAGCTTGCTTACGTGGCCAATTGTAATTGGCTGACCACGTAAGCCAGCCACCCGTTGCATTTTCACACAATGGGTTCCGACAGAAACAGCCTAGCACGACTCTGCACTTCGTTGTGCAACAGTGTCATGCGTCCCAACCAGTTAGTTACTATGTCGTGCCAACCGTACCTAGCATGACATGAGAATCATACTGGTCTGTATCTGGCACAGCATAGTGGCATGGTTGTACCTCGCTCAGACAGGCAGTACCAACATGACACGGCCTATTTTACACCTCTAAGTATGGACTTTTTTTATTTGCTCAAAAAACAAACCACAAAATACAAACCTGGCCTACATGGCCACGTAGACGAAAAAGGCCAGCCTCCCCAACAACATCCCACAATATGATGTCATTATCCTTGCTTCCAGATGCAAGTAACGATCCAGTATTGTTGTACCGTAGTGCAGTTACTGCCCCTTTATGACCATTCAATGTGGTCTCACACGTTCCTTTATCACTATCCCATATACGTATACTACCATCTCCATAACCACTCGCAACCTGCATACAAATTCAAAAGTAAGAGCTAGAAAATATGATGACGTTCTCCATCGCTGCTGTTCAACAGCCGCCATTATTCGCCATTGATATTGCCATGCATTGTAGCATTCTACCATCTCTTTTCACTATTAGGTGCATCTCTCGATGATCTACAATTTGAAATCCATTTGCAATTTTTTTGCATAAATATTTCAACCTCAAAAAAATTAGATCTAACAAATTGATTACTCAGATTACTTTAGTAGAAAAGATAATGATGTAGGCAGCCGAATCATGTTAGTCGGGTGAGTTCGGATTGTGACAAGACGGGGTGTTTGACCCGCTAAACTTTTTGACAGATTTTATAATATATATGTACTAGTATGAGGAAAAGTGTTAAGATATCTACCATATATTATATTTATTATAATTCTTTATTTTTGATATTTTCATTCAACTTATGCCAAGTTTGTGTATCAGAATGTTTATATATTATAATGATAGGGTACTCTAATCAAATATATATATATATTTATATGTACCAATATGATTAATATAAAACCATGCTTGCATTTTATATCATATATGTTTTTTATTTTATGACAAGCAAATACATGTTTTATCTTCTCATACAAGCCCATGCATGTTTGATCTAATATAAAAAGTAAACTTTTAACATCGGAAGAAATAACATATATGGGCTTGTATAATGGCACTTATATAATTTATGGTATAATCATTCTTTGTGTTTATTATCAATATATTGTTAAAAGTATTATCAAAATTATATGATTCACGATTCAATTCATAATTCAAAAAATAAATAATTTGACTCTTTAAAAGAATTAAAAATATACATAAATCAAAAACTGAATTACTGAATCACAAATTGATTCATATGAATCAATTTAATACTGATTCTCAAATGACCAATATCCTCAAAAAATTACAAAAATTAAAACTAAAATATAAAAAAAAATTACCAACTATAAAAATTTATTAACGTGGAAAAAAATAACTTCAAACTTTAGTATTACAAATTTAACATAAAAAAATAAGAAAATACTAAAAAAATCACAAAAATAAAAACTAAAATACCAAAAAAAAATTATCAGCTATAAAAAATAAAAAAATAATTAACGTGAAAAAAGTCATTAAAATTTTGATTCACGATTCAATTCTCGATTCTCGATTCATTAATCAAGCATTTTGATTATTGATTTAAATCTCAATAAAATATGAAAATGAAGATAAAAAGAAAAAAGATGTGTTGTGCAAATATAAAAATATGAATTTCTAAAAATTTTAGGAAATACTCATTTATAATTGTGTAAGATGTAATGTTTAATCTATATAATTGAATCATATCAGTTTGAAGAATATATCATAGCTTCTTATCCAGAATGTCAAAGTTGTGTGAATAAATAATTATTTGATCTAATACACTTAGATAAATAAAAACCTAAATAAATATGAAAATGTGTTGTGCAAATATAAAAAAGTGAATTTATTAAAATTTTAGGAATTACTCATTTATATTTGTATAAGATATAATGTTTAATCTATATAATGGAATCATATCAGTTTGAAGAGTATATCATAGCTTATTATTCGGAATGTCAAACTAGTGAGAATAAAGAATTATTTGATCTAATACACTTAAATATATAAAAATCTAATAGATAAAAAATTCAAAAAAATTATATATTTTGTTAATTTTATTGAAAATTTCATAATTTACATAGTTATTTTTTCTTTTATCTATGTCATCATTTTTATATTTTTAATTATTTCATAAAAAAATAAAAATTTAATTTAATAAAAAATAAATAATAATATATTAGAGTATATATCAGATAAATTCAATATTGAGTACGTAAATAACAAAATTATATACTAGATTCTTATACCAACACACTTCACAAAATAAGATTATTAAAAAAAATAAACATATGATTAAAACAACTTTGATAATATTATTTGATTGAAGTGCTTCAAAATATTTTTGAGAAAAAATAATATTAACTACAAACAACATTATCAATTAGATACATTCTTTCATTATTTTTTGGCGTGTACTCTTTCAAATCTTATATCCTGAAAACAAAGTTGTTCGTTCTGATTCCTAAAATTTTAATAAATAATTATTTTGTTTATTATCTTTCCCTAAGATGATATTCAATGACACGTAGGACCTTAATATATACATTTCTTAAATATGCCAATACTCAAAGAGAGTACAAGTATTTTTTTAAGTAATGATAATATTCTAATAAATATTGATATTACCTTTTTAAGTAAGACACATTATTAGTATGCCTATAAAAAAAAATCTAAAGGATACATAAGAACTTATTATTAGTAAGACACATTATTAGTTTATTACTCTATAATCTCATTTTAACCTCTACATTTTTAAAATATTTCAATACCTAAAAAAAAATACAAGTATTTTTATTAATAGAATATGATATTATTCTAGTAAGTATTGATATTACCTTTTTGAGTAAAAAAAATTTTTTATAAGCCTAGAAATATATATATATATATATATATATATATATATATATGAATTATTATAGTTTTTTATTCTATAATCACATTTGGACCTCTAATTATAATAGCTAGTCACTCATCAATTATATTTAAACTTATTAGTTCATATTATAATATTATCCCGATAAAATCTTCATTAGTATCACTGCACACATAATAATGATTTTAAAGAAAATATGTTATATTAAACAAAATATCCCTCTAATATAGATAATATGATAGTTTATGATTCTACTTCAATATTAATTCATAAAGACTAAGTGACCTGATTGCCCAGAACTTATAATTTATTATATTAAAAGAAAATATATGCAATCTTCACGAATCATAGAAGAGTCCACTAGAAAATTAAATAATCATGTAATCAGCCCATTTGATCTTGATATTTCATTTGCACACTAAAAAGAATAGATGAGTTATACTAAAAACTCAATCTCATAAGTTTTCTCATATTCATGTTTTCTTTCCTCTTAACTTCTTTTATTATTTTTTTCATACTGAGAAATCAGATGATCCTGAAGTCAACTCATCTATTCTTTGTTTTACCAAGCAAAAAATAAATATTCAAATCTTCTTCTAAGATATTATTTCACACATGATAACATCAGATCATGTTACAAGATATATATTCATAACTTTAATAATAATTAAGAATTATTATCGTGACTTCCAAAAAAGTTTATTGTTAGTCATATGTTAGTATTTATTATGAAAATATATTCAAATGAGAAAATATATCACCTTAAGGTATTACTTAAAGCAAGTACGTTCAATCAAATGTTTGATATGAATTATCAATATATTTTTTTTTTGATAATCAATATAATCTCTCTAAAAATTCTTATTTTATTATTAACATCTCCCTAAAAATATAATAACCTTAAGCAATTAACATAAATCTATTTTATAAGTTTTTTACAATTAGTCATCTTGTTTTATTGACATATGTATGTTCAGTATTTTATATAATATTTTTTTATTATGTAAGTAAATAATATTCAAATTATGAAAGATAATAAGTTAAAAATCATTCAAATAATAAAATATTATTAATTATAATTCCAAATTAATGAATTTTAAAGACTTAAATATTTTCTTGAATAGAAATTATCTACTCTAGAAAAAATATTATTTTGTCACATAAGAGCTTTATGGTTACTACTCTTATAGAGATTAGTTTTTTGAATTATGTTTCAGTAAATATCCCGATTGACCTAAGTACTAGTTACTTATTCAATATGACTCATACATATAATTAATATCATCACACTATAAATAGCTTATATAATTAATATAGTTTGTTATTTATTAAATTCTCTCCAACAAGTTTTCTTAAAGTTAACTCTTCACATTAGTGAATGATATTATCCCGATTAATCTAAGTATTGTATGTGAAGATGCCTTCAACACTTGAAATCTCTTTCAATGATTACAAGAATTTATAATTAGTTAGGTATTCATATTTTGATTATGTAATAATTTATATCAAAAAAAGATCTATAATAATTTTTTATATTTTTCTTAAATATAATCTTATTTTTATAAAAAATAAATAGATAAATAATTATTTTGAGATCCAATACAAATATAGAATTTTAAAAAATTATAATAATTAACTACAAAATACTTTGAATATGATACCTACTTGAGGAGATCATGTATTTACTTTTTTTTCTCTACTCTTTACTATATCAATCAATCAACAAAGCATATAATATCCAATTTAATATTTCACACACAAATAAAATATATAAAAATATATTATTTTATCATCAATAATAAAATTCAAGATATAATTATTACTACATGATATATTTAGATAAAAGATCAACCGATAGGCATCATCACAAAGACTTTTAAGATACCTATATTTACCTTTTTTCTTCAAATTTAACTTTCTAGATTTTTATACATCAACTTCAAGGAAAATGTTACTATTTTAAGGATATTATCATGATATAAACACTCAACATATAAATTACTTTAATTCATTGGCTTATTATATAAGGACACAAAAAACAAACCATGTGATAATAACTAAAATTAATAAAGATGCATTGAATGGAATAATATTATAGTCTATTAGCATTACATATCTAGGTAATGAAAAATTAACATTACCATGAGTCTTCAAAAGCTTGTTGTAAGTGAGAAAATTCTTATAAACGTTAAGAAATCATATGAGAAGTATAAAGAATTGAAGTTGATAATAGATTCATTAAGTAAAGGGTAGCTTGAAGACCACGAGGTCAATAAGAAATAAGAAAAGAAACCTTGACTAATCAAACAATCCAACCTTTATGACATAAGAACTTTCCTCTCAACAATCTCATTTTGCAAATTTTACTAGAAACATGCATATTAACTTTGTACACCAAGGGAGTTACAAACATGTTAACATTAGGTATGCAATAACCAAGTAGCATATACAACAAGAAAATAAGGAGAATCACTAGATAAGATTGATATTAGATTGTCAAAAGTGATGATTATTATAAAGATATTGAGTTGATTTGTTGTTGAATTCTAGATAATGAATTGTGATTGAATTTCAATTGAAACCTTTGTTGGTATTGAAGATTTTATCGGTGAAAACAAACTAGGTTTTAGTCACCGATATTGTTACAAACCTTACATTGCATGAATTTTAGTTGATTATTCTACTTTGGCCATAGAGAAATTGGGTAGAAATTTGGATTGCCTAACATGTTAGGATAATTATTTGAAAATTATAAAATTTCCATAATCTTCATTCTAATGCAATTTAATTTTTTTATCCTTGTTGTTAGGATGAAATTGAGAGAGATTTGATTATACACAGCTAGCTTTAGATCATTTGAGATTTTGGTGGTCGCCAATTTATTATTCCTCAAGATGATAGTCCAAATTTATAAAAAAGTTGTTGAACTCTTCCACAAAGAGCACGCGAATGATTTTATCTTTGTAAGAATGATTCTCCAAGAGCAACATATTTAATAAAAATAATCTAGAGATGATCAAGAAGGCTGGTTATCATGAGGCCATCTTTCATAATATTCATGAATTGAGTTTTCAAGCACATGATGATGATGGCAGGAACCAGGGGCGTTTGAAACACTTGGTTACATGAAGTCGAGATTTTCTTTGCAGAGTTCATGTCAATTATGCATCCCATCATACTCTCCCTGAAAAATGAGCATATGCAACACAAAACTACCCTATTGAGACATCTCCAATGTGTGAACTTTAGATTGAAATGTTGATGCTATGGATCTAAGAATTTCTAAGTATATGAAATTGAGCCATTCATATATCCTTCAATATCATACTCAGTTATGACTTATGATATTCAGTATCTGGATTTACCAAAGCAAATACTTGGTGTATCAAGTTTAACATGTATAAGTTGATTCAAAGAAGAAAAGCTTGGACCAGCCAAATATATCAAAAAAGAGAATTTCTTTTAATCCTAGGGGCTTGCTCATTTATATGTGTCAAATACACCAGTGGCTCATTGACTCTTACTGTCACTAGCTGGGTTGTGTACCAAACATAGTTAACTCTTGTTGGCACTAACTTATTTAAGCTCTTGCTTATACACATTTTTCATACATTCAATACACAATACTTTAAATATTTCTACATGGTATCAGAAAATACGAATAGGTACGGAATGAACAAGAAAGTGTTTGGTCAGTAGGTAAGAGAAGAACTCATATACATGACACTTATCAGCAATGGCACAGTCATGGAGTTTTTTTTTTTTTCAATCTGCAATACTCTTCTTGTACCCAATGATTAAAATATCAGTTTCTACGGAAATATCGGTACATAGATTTTACGGATATATCAGATATATCGAATATATATCGATGTGTATTTGTAATTGAACATCAATAAAGAATAGATATATCGATATTAATAGATATATCGATATTTAGAATTTACGGATATATCGAAGATATATCGGTAGATATATCAAAAATTTTTATCATTGTTTGTACCTTGTTGTTCTTCCATCTAACTCTTCTATTTTGAAACCAAATAATAAGTTTGACCTTTCTCTCAGTTTTTAACTTGTGCTCCATCACAAAATTGAGTTCCAGGAGTTTCACTTGTTCTGTGCTAAGCTTTCTCTTTCTTGTTCCACCCACCTCTTCTCCTCCTCTATTCTTCCTTCTCCTTCTTCGCTGTTGACATTCTCCTTGCTTTGGGATAATATGGGCTCGTATTCCTACAGACAATGGTGAAGAGATGAGAGCAGTGTTATCTTCTTCCGATAGCGTGTCACCTTTCTTGGTGTTGGTGTTCATCCTTTATCACCCGCATAAGATGTTTAGCCTGAGATTGAACGAGGTCAAGATTCCAAGTAAGCATTACAATCTCTCTCGTTGACTACAGCAGTCAAAGATAACGAAAAATGCACAGTTGAACTGCCATGCAAGGGGAGGACGACGCCATGCCTGTTCAATCCTGAAGGTCTTTTACTTCAGTATCAACACATTTGAATCTACATTGGTAGAGTTTTCCCCCATGTTTCTCAACTTGCAAGTAGTCATGGAATCGGACACTACAACTACATGCTTCTCAACTCGCCCTCCAACCTAGCCAATTCTCTCTATAGCTGCTTCACCGGTGCTTTATCAGACACCACTATGGTAACTCAAGCATTAGTCGTCACTTCCTTGGCACAGCTGAAGAACAATTGGGTGTTTCGTGATTGATCGACGTGACTTCATCAGAACATTCTAGCACTGCCAAAGAATCCTAATCAGAACAATCATCAAGTTCAACTATGTAAAAGATTGTATATCCGAAACGATAAGTTTATCTAACTCAAGATTAAAGAAGCACCACTTTTCTATTTTGCCTAGCTTGCTACCTGATGCAACCATCGTGCCCTGCACGACTAAACGCAAGCTGTGCGCAGGTGGAGAAAACCCCAAAACCAGGCGAATAACCCCAAAACTCTTACCTATTAGACCAACCAGCCTCCTATCTTTCACATCTTTGTATTTCTTAAAATAACTGCAACATCCAGAAAATGATTAAGATTCTTCGGTGGATTAGAATCTCTAGTTCTAAATAACTGCATAAAATGCTTGGGGATAAAATTTCTCATCCGATTCATATTATTTTTGATGGAGATAATTTTAATCAATGGTCTCGAGTCATGTGAAGCTACCTCAAATGCCACAAGCTATGGCTTTATGTATCTGGTGACCATCCTATTCCATTAAAAAGAGACGAAGAAACTTACTCTGCCTATGCCATTTGGATTGAAGACTGGGAAAGTGATAATCATCAGATCATTACTTGGTTCTAAAATATATATATTCAATCAATTATCAATGAGTTTGACGATCATGATATTGCCAAAGAAGTTTGGGATTTATTAGTTACTCGATATACTGAACCAAGTGGTGCTCGCAACTTTACACTCACACACCCCCTTTATTAGATTCATCAGAAACTTAGTGAGCAGATTACTGTTTATCATAGTTAGCTGAAACACATTTAGGATCAACTAACAGCATCTTAACTAGTTCTCTCCAATTCTGTTGACATCAAACTTAGTTCATGCTCACCGCAAACAAGGACGCTTGTTTCAGTTTCTTATGGGGCTTCGTGATGAGTTTGAATCAGTCAGAAGTCATGTCTTACATCAGGATTCTTTACACACAGTTTCACAGGCTATTCATAAGCTAGTAGACGTTGAGACACTTCTTCAGATGAATCCCGTTGCTACTTGGCTGATGGTGCTTACTACTCCAGCAGCTATTTCACAGGCTACTCCCATATTTTCCTCTACCAACTTATCTAAAGGTAAAAGGAATAATATCCAACGCCATCAAAATAAAAAGTTACTACTTATTTGTAGTTTTTATAAACACAAAGGTCATTATGTTGAGACTTGTTACACTCGTTAACGCATTTTTCAGGACACTGCTGCATTGACTAAGTCTAAATTATCAACAATAAAGTATGATTCTTCCTCGTCCCTCTCTATGACAGATCTTCAAGATATGGTCACTCGGGTTCGATTTCCATCTTCTAGTGCATCCAACATTGCTCTTTCTACAATGTCAAGCATTTATTCTACATGGCTTCTCGATTCTGCTTGCTGCAATTATATGATTTTTTCTATTGATATTGTTCCTTCACCCACTCTCACTTCCCTCCCTACCATATACACTACAAATAATTCTCCCATGCATGTCTCTCATCTTGGTCATATCTCTACACCAAATTTATCTATTTCTAATATCTATCAAATTCTTCAACTTACAAATAATCTTTTATCTATTGGACAACTCACATAACTTGGTTTTACTCTAATATTTTCTTCTTCTGTTGTTATTGTGCATGATTCTAAGATGAGACAGATCATTGTGACCACGCGTAAGATCGGTAGACTGTTTGAGCTCATCTCACTTTATCTACCTTCCTCTAACTCATTGCTTCTATCATTTCAGGAAAGAATATATCATCTCTCACTTTATGACATTCTCGCTTTGGTCATGCATCTATTTCTAAGATTAAACAACTAGTCTCTAGAGACTTGTTATGATCAATTTCAGACAAAAATTTTGATTGTATGTCTTGTTAATTAGGAAAATAAACTACTTTACCATTTAATAATAGTGTTTCTTATGCTCTTTTCCTTTTTGACCTTATTCATTCCGATATATGAGGATCTTCTCTCATTACTACTCAGGTGGATCATGTTATTTTGTTATTTTTATAGATAATTTTTCACGATATACTTAGATCTATCTCTTTAAAAATCATTCTAAACTTTATCAAATATATCATGACTTTACCAAAATAATTAAAACACAATTTTCTAAATCTATCAAAATTTTTCGGTCCGATAATGCTCAAAAATATAAAACCAATGAATTTACTGATATTTTATATCATTTTGATACTATTGTTCATTCATCTTGTGTTGGTACTTCTCAACAAAATGATAGGGCTGAGCACAAAATTCGTTATATTCTTCATGTTGTTCATGCTACCACTATTATTGCTTCTACTCCTCAATTTTGAGGGTAAGTCACTCTTATTGCTGTTTACACCATCATTTAGTATCCTTCTCCTATTATTCTGAATCAAACTCCTTATGAACTGTTTTTTGGTTCATCTCCCTCTTAAAACTTACTTAGAGTCTTTGGATGTATATGTTTTGTTCTTCTTCGTGATCATGAACGAAACAAACTTCAATCTCATTCTTATTTGTATTGTATTCTTGGGTATGAAATTGGTCAAAAAGGCTATAAGTGCTATGATCCCATTAACAAACATCTTCGTATTTCTTGGCATGTTATTTTTTGGGAACACAAAATGTTTCACAAATTATCACATGTTCTTGTTTCCCCTGTCTCTCCTATCAATCCTCTCCTTGATCTTTTCCCTAAGGAGCTCCTACTTCTATCTCAAATTTATCCTCTCATACTTCTAATGAGTCTCCAGCACCAATCATCCATGTGCCCACTGATACTGTTCTAGTTGTGGATCTTGCCGGTACTTCAGACTCTCATGAACTCCGTCATTCCCATCGGGTAACTACTCTTCCTTCTCACCTCTATAACTACCATTATTTTTCTAACCTTGTGTCTCTTCAGGAACCTCAAACTTTTCATTAGGATTCCTCTAATTCTTTATGGCAGCAAGCTATAAAAGAAGAGTTAGATACACTACATAAGACTGATACATAATATCTAGTTGATCTTCCCCCTAAAAAATTTACTATCAATTGTAAGTGAGTTTATAAGATCAATACTCAATTAGATGACTACATTGAACATTACAAGGCTCACCTTGTTACTAGGGGCTTTACTCAAGAATATGGGATTGATTATGAGAAAAATTTTTCTCTAGTTGCTCGACTTTTCTCTATCAGAACTTTTATTACAATTTTGCGGCTCGCAAATAGCCACTCTTTCAAATGGATGTCATAAATTCTTTTCTTAATGGAGAACTCTCAGAGAAAGTCCATATGCAACTTCCTCCTAGTTATTTTCACCGACATGGGATTCCTCATAAGGTATGTCAACTATGATGAGGACTTTATGACCTTAAACAAGCTCCTCGAGCATAGTTCACAAAATTTAATGTTATTATCTATCAACAAGGTTTTTCGTATAGTTCTTCTGATATAGCTCTTTTTCAGAGATGATCTAACCATGATATTACTATCATTCTTTTGTATATCAATGATATGATTATTATGGGTGATGACATGCAAGACATTCACGATCTAAAGTAATTTCTTGGTCATAAATTTAAAATGAAAGATCTTGATCTACTTAATTATATTCTTGGTCTAGAAGTCTCTTCTGCTGCAAATAGTTATTATCTCACTCAGACTAAGTACATTTCTGATCTTATTTCTCGAGTCAAAATTACTGATAACAAGATAGTCGATATATCTATTGAGCATAACTATCACCACAATTCTCATGATGACGAATTACTATCTAATACTACTATCTACAGATAGCTTGTTGGGAGTCTAGTTTATCTCACTGTTATTCATCCTGATATTTTCTATGTCATTCATATAATCAGTCAGTTATGGCTGCCCCTATATTTCCTCATTATGCTGTTGTTCTCATAATTCTTCGATATCTAAAAGGCACCATATTTGATGATCTTCATTTTTCTTCCTATTTTTCATTAATTCTTCATGCATATTCAAATACAGATTGGGTCGATAATTTCACTGACCATCAATCTACTACAAGATATTACTTTCTTCTAGAATATTCTCTTATTTCTTGGTGAAATAAGAAACAAACAGTTATTACTCATTCCAACACTAAACAAAATATAAAACATTAACAGATACAATAGCAGAACTTATCTGGCTATGTTAGTTACTTCAAGATCTAGGTATTGATTATTCCACTGCAACTACACTTCACTGTGATAATTAAAATGCTATTCAATTGTTTATAATGATGTCTTTCATGAACGTACCAAATATATTAAGATTGTTTGTCATTTCATCCGCTATCATCTACTTCAAGAACACTCGTACTTAGGTCTATTTTCTCTCGAGACTAGTTAGCTGATATCTTCACCAAATCTCTTCCTCCAGAAACTTTTCAAGCATTAATTTTCAAACTCAAAATGATTTCTTTTAAAACTGGTAGCTCATTGACTCTTACTGTCACTAGCTAGATTGTGTACCAAACATAGTTGACTCTTGTTAGCACTAACTTATTTAAGCTCTTGGTTGTACATATTTTTCATACATTCAATACACAAAATTCTATATATTTCTACAATATGCATGAGCAGAGATGCTTATATGTGTGTATCACAAAAAAAATAGAAACGAATATGAGTGTTTTTTAAAAACATAAAGGTTTGCTCATTTATATGTATGCTCATATGCACACCACACATGTATGAGCATGGATGTTTATAAAGAGTTTAAGACATGGATACATATACATCGGAAAGAAAACTGAACACGTTAAGAAGAGATGTACAGGTAATAACACAAAAGGCATGTGTTATGCTTAACAATGCACTTGCGCATTTAGCTTCTGCTTTTATTACGTCAATAAACATTGTCATAACACTTTCATTCATCCAAACTAAGCCAACATGTTTGCTTCTACACAATGCTATTCACTTGCATGAGCTGGAATACCATGTAAAGCAAATAAAACAAATAACTTAGTTCATTTATTACCAGATGAGAAGGGGAACAAGCTATGGAGGTGACTGCGAGGAAAGGCCCACTGTGAGAGGTAGAAGAAGGTACTAAGGTTTTCACGCATGTGCCTTGCCGGACGTGCCAAACTCCTACTTTTTCAAGTGCCGGCGCAAATAGGTATTTCCCAGATCTGTCATAGGATATGTTTGAGTCGAGAGATGCTATCACCCCAAACGACGTCGCCGGCTCGTAACGAAGATAAGCTTTTACCATCTCCGAGGTTGCATTTGCCTTGTTTTTCTGCCCCTATACAAACATATCTGCAGCAGCGTAGAATGATAGAACAAATGGAATGTCATATTAAACCCCGCGGGTTTATTTGTTTTAGGATAGGGGATATTCTGTTACACGATAGACCAATGGAATTTATCTAAAAATCAAGGTTTTCAGACCCGGCAAGGGGTATTGACCCAAGGAGAGGGTCAGAGGTTCAGTCGGGTCGAACCGGGGTTCAACCTGAGGAATAGACCAGGTCTATATATAAAATAAAATTATATTTTTTTTTTATATAAAACTTAATTGTCATTGAGTAATAAAATCAAAGAGATACATCTAATACACATTAAAGAAATATATCCAATACATAATCAAGTTCATACTTCATATAATAATAAAATTAGACAGTTAGCAAATTACATTATATTAGACATTGTCATCTCCATCTCGAAGTAGTAAATATGAATTACTTGAACATTCACTGCAAATATCACTAGCGCTGAATATATTCACTCCTAAATCATTGTAATAAAAATTTTTAAAAAATAACTTATTTAACTTAAATTAATTAAATACATGTAACAAAATAAAATAACACACAAATTTTAAAAAATTACATTGGGCGCCAACAATATTGAAAGTCTCAGTAAGCATTGTAACTAAATTATTTTGATTAATAATATTTAAAAAAAAATCAATAAAATAAAAAGTTGACTATTTGTATATATTTTTCATAAATGTTGCCGCAATATCAAAAAAAGAAAAAAAATCGAACGGGTCAACCAGGTTGACCCGGCACCGAGTCAACCAGGTTACAGGTTCAACCGACTGGTGGCTGGTTTTATTTCGGTTTTTTACTCTCCTTGGTTTTTCCGGTTCAACCGGACCGATTCCCAACTCGGTCCCCGGTTTTTTCGATTGGATCGGCGGGTCAGTCCGTGTTTCACAACAATGCTAAAAATGATAAACCAAATACTAGAACAAATGATAGACCAAATACTAGACCGAATGATAGACCAAATACTAGACCAAATATTAGACCAAATAATAAATTAAATGATAGATCAAATGGAATGTATCTAAAAATGGGATGTCCGGTACAACACATTAATATGTATATTAATTGGGATCTGGATTGTGCCAGGTTATGCCAGTCCGAGTCAAGCATAGTCGGATTAGCCCGGTTTAGTTTAAGCTTGCATGGTTTGTTCTAGGCTAGTAAAAATTCATTCTAAGCTAGCATAGATCATGACTAATCTATCATGTTTGACCAACCATGCTAAAACTAGCCCACACGGATCATCGTGCTGAGTTGTGCCATCTTAGATGTTCCATGGCATGAACTTTGGGCTGGTATGCCTTGAGCCATGATGCGAGTATCCAAGCATGGCTTTGAATTGGCCGTGTCATGCAAGATATGGCTAAACTATAATAAATATCCTAAATTATATTTTTTTTTATGAAAATATCAAATGTAGCCTTATATGAATAAAATAATGGAAGATTTATATTTTGGTATTCAATAAACAAAAAAATTAAAAAAAAAACTTCATTTATCAAATTTACAAAAATATGTATTTCTAACTCAAAAATAAATAAGTTTCTGTATGCTAAAATATATCAATCCCATTTTGTCGCTTGAATATTTTAAAAAAACCTTGAATTTTAAATTTAGAAACTACTATTTAAAATTCAAAGATCAATTTTTAATTTTATAAATCATTTTCTTTTTTTGTTTCAAAATATTTATTAAACTACAATTGAAGGGTCTAAGGGCATGTTTAATAAAACTGGAAAAATTAAATGCTGAAAAATAAGTGTTAAAAAATTAAGACTGAATTTTATACGTGTTGAATTTGTATTGAAAAACTATTTGATAAATTACTGTTAATTGAATGCTGAATATAAATATATTATTTGATAACTATAAATGTTCAATACTGAAAATGATATATTTTACATATTTACCCTTATTATCATTGCATTATATATTATCCAACATAAATTATATTTCTAATGAAATTTTTTTTTTCACTACAATCATTAACTATTAAAAAAATAAAATCCCTAAAAATATATCCATAAATAAATTATAAATCCAAAAAAAAATTTAAAAATAACCAATAAAATTTAAACTCTTTAAAACTATCAAAATTTTTATTCTAAAAATAAAAATTAATGAACTAGTTGATTTGTTATTTCCTCTCTTGAATTAAGTATGAAAGAGAGTTATGATTAGGGTTTGTGGTGACGGAGAAATGAGGAATAGAAAATAGATTCACAAACTGAACGGTAGCATGAATGATAAAATGAAAAAGAAATTTAAAAAAGGACAAAATGGTGATTTTTAAAAAAAAATTATTGAAAATTTTCAACATTCGGCATTAAGTAGATCTCTACCTATTTAAAATTTTCAATGAATTTTTACATAAAATTTTAAATTTTTAATTTCCAATATTTTTTTATCAAACATACTTAAATTTTCAAACCATTGAAAATTTTAATTTTTAATTGTTTGAAGATTTTAAGTACGCTGTCAAAAAGTCCCTAAGATTTAGACCCAGTCACCAAAAAAAAAAGCTCGCTATAATCTTAACACATGTACAAATCAATTGTTTTAGGATAACTACATATATATATTAATATTATTATATATAAATACATGTAGATATATGATTATATGTGTGTGTGTGTGTGTGTGTATTTTATGTAGATTGTATATATATTTTTATTTATTTATGTATCTACGTATACTTATATATATTTTTATGTAAATATATTACGACTAAAATTCACTAGATTACCTACCAATTATTTGGTCGGTAATTGGTATTTTTTGGTCTGTAACCCAATTATTGATAATTTACCGACAAAATTATTTAATCACAATTTTGCTCGTCGGTAATTTTTTCACCAACAAAAAATTAGTTGATCGGTAAATTACCGACCATTCACCGAAAAACAATTATTGACTATATTCATCATTTTCTGACCAAAAGAAATAGGTCGGTAAATGGTCTCTAAATGGTCGGTAAATGGTCTCCAAATAATTGGTAATTACCGACAACATTACGACCAACAATTACCAAATATTTTTAATATCATTAATTTGTAAATGGTCTCCAAAAGAATTACCTACCTTTTGGAGACCATTTAGCGACCAATGATATTAAAAAATATTGATCAATTTTTTGTCTCAATTGGGTCGGTAAATTAATTTTTAAATATTTATTTTTGCCATTTTGAGTTTGATATCTTTCTTATATATATATATATTACGAAACAAAAGAAAAGTACAATAGTGCATGCATATTATATGAAGAGAGTAAAAAATAATTTAAAACAAGCAAACTAATATATATACTGCATATATATAGTAAATAAGTCAATAGAAAATAAAAACATGAATTCTCAAATCTAAGTTTAGACATAAAAAAGTGGGTAATACACCTAATCATCCAACTTAGTGTCATAATCGTGATGCTAAGATGTATCTGATTCATATGGTGAGATGTCGGGTACTGGGATAGAGCTGTCTACTGCAGTTAATTCTGATGCAGTTGCTGCATGTACTACTTTAGGTGATGGAGTAGATCCAGTAGCTGAAGCATTATGCCGAACAATCTGAGGTAGATCATCATGGTTGAACTACAGTCCTTCCTAAAACTTCTTTGTAAGCTAGTCATAATGCAGATGTAATTCATTATATGGTATATATGTACATATACATATATACTGATATATATGTACAAGTATTTACATAAAGTAGAGCGTAAATACTCATTGTAGAGCATGAAGATCAAACAACTAGATATTCTGTCATGAGCATATAAAAAAGGAACACTTAACCAGGGCTTCAAAAATCATGTTTGTTTATTTGAAATTGCATCGAACCTACAAAAATAAGGCACAATGAATTTGCAACTAGATTTTACTGGATGAAAGTTAAATGCATACATACATACATACATTATATAAAGTATAATCTATCCATGAAATTGAAGTTGCTTTCTCTCCCTCGGCTCCTCCAGTCACCGTCTTTCTATTGCGACAAAATTGTCCTAGTCACGGTATGTCATGTTTAGTGAAAAAATTCTTCTCTTCTTAAAGCTTCATATGAAAAACATTACAGTACTAAATCTCTACGAAAATTACAGTACTAAATAAAAAAAGTTCTATTTTGATAAATATATAATACTGTAGTTTATATGTACATATATACTACAATATTTATGTACATATATACTAGTGTATACATATACACTACAGTATATATGTACATATACACTGTAGTGTTTATGTACATATAATATAGTGTATATGTGTACATATACTGAGTATTTATATGTACATATAAATATATACTTATACTATAGTGTATATGTACATATATACTAGTATATATGTACATATACATATATACTAGTATATATGTACAAGTATTTAAATGTACATATATACATTGCAATGTATATGTACATATATACTAGTGTATACATATACACTATAGTATATATGTATACACTGGTATGTAGTGTACGTATACATCAAGACCCACAACATCACAAACCATTCAATGGTATGTTGTGTGATTCATATTATCCAAGGCCATCTGATCAATTTCACTTGTTGACACCTGTACTGAACTTGAATACCTATCGTGGACTTGCTTCTCACCATAGTATATTCAAACATAGTAATACTGTACAAAACCATTTCTATACAAATGCATCTTCACTATCTCAACATTCAAAAACTTATTATTCTGACATGTAACTAAAGTGCAATGATACCTTATATCTGTACCACCATTCATACACTCAGGATATCTCAGAACAAACTCAACAAATTCATCAATTTTATCCCCCCATTCATTAGAGAACATTCCATTCACTATTCGACCCTCGTACATTTATTCACGATTATCTTCCATAACTAGTCACAAAAAAAATCAATTTAGTAAGCAAACGTGATTGCCCTAAATTAATTGTATGTTCATTAACAATTTATTGTGGTTTCGATAAAGTTTTTTTTTGTGCATGTGATGTGCAACCTACTACACATCCACCTGTCCACCAATTATTTTATCTTCAATAGGTTTGGTCCTAATCCATAATGAAGAATTAACATCAAATAGCTAGAAATTCTATCATAAGCATAAAAAAGGGGATCAAACACATTAACTAGGGCTACAAAAATCATCCTTGCTTGTTCAAAATTGCGTTGAACCTGGAAACACATGGCACGAGAAATTTCCAACTAAATTTTACAGGATGAAAGTTCAATACATACATATATACATTCATGGATATATACATTCATGGATACATACATATATGGATACATACGTACATATATGACATTCTTCTTCTCTTCTAATTAATGCAAATTGTAATATAAAAATAACATCTTTTTTTATAACTTATTAATCTTAACACATCGTGTCTAATTTGAATACCAAACAAAGTTTTTCAATCAACTACAAATTAATTTTCCATCCGTTACATCTTAACATATAACGAGAAGCAACTTACAAGACTATACAATTTACTTGTTAAACTTCTAATTGCATCATAAAAGACTACTAGACCAAATACATGTCTTGTATGGAGCCATTGTGCTTTTTCTCGAGGCTTGAACATATTGTATGGGTTGGTATCATTAAAAGGTGGAAAAGGTTTCATAATCAACCACGCCCCATTACACCAAACACTTAGGAAAAATGTCGGTAAGATGAAAATAATTCAAAATGCAAATAAATAGCAAGCAGGCAATAGATCTATAAAAGCAACTCCTATGATTCATCAATCACTGAAAATATTATTTATGAATAATGTCTAACATAGAGGAGTCAAAATGACCATGTTGTGCCAGAATGGCCTATTACCATGTGGCATATATGTATAGTTATATGTTATTATACATATAGTATATATAGTTATAAATAATTATATATAGTTAAACATATAAGTATATATAGATATATTCATACAAGTAATTATAAGTAATTATACGTAAATATATACAAAGTTATAAACAAATACATAGATTTACATAAATGTATACATATATGTATACATAGTTACAAATATAGTTATATTTAATTATATAGACTTTTATAAAGTTATACAAATATTTATATATAGTTATACACATATAGTTTAACATAATGTTGTATATTGTTATACATGTAATTATAAAAATTCATTTAATTTTATATATTTATACATATAGTTATGTATAGATATAGATTTAAATAGTTATATATAATTAAAAAAATAGTTATATAAAGATATATTAATAAAAGTAGTTATAAGTAGTTATACATAAATGTATAAAAAATTATAAACAAATGTGTAGATTTAGATTTATGTATACATATATGTATACATAGTTACAAATATAGTTATATTTAATTATATATAGTTTTATATAGATATACAAATATATATAAATAGTTATGCAAATTTAGTTAAACATTATGTTGTATGTTGTTATATTGTAATTATAACTATAGTTACATGTGATTATACATATAGTTATGCATACGATTATACTTATATTTATACATGTAGGTATACATAAGTTTTCATTTAATTTTATATATTTCTACATATAGTTATGTATATGTATAGATATTGTAAAATACTTTTTTATATAATAATATATATAAATATATAGTAAATATAAGTTGTAAATTTTATATTTAAATATAATTATGTATAAAGTTTTTATAGTTATACATATTTTAAGATACAATAATTTAAAGTTTTATATTATTATACATATAATATTTATAGTTATAAATAGTTATATATAATTAAACATATAATTATATATAGATATATTCATACAAGTAGTTATAAGTAGTTATACATAAATATATACAACGTTATAAATAAATATTTTGATTTAATTATATGAATACATATATGTATATATAGTTACAAATATAGTTATATTTAATTATAGAGTGTTACATATTAATACAAATATTTATACATGGTTATACACATATAGTTATAAATATGTGTGTAGTTAAAGATATAATTATATATAACATTTATATGCTTATACATTTAGTAAAATACAATTATATATAGTTATATATTATTATACATATAGTTATACATTATTATATACTTTAAAATTAATTATGTATAGTTAATAATATAGTTATAAAAATAGTTTACTCTATTATTAATATAGTTATAAATACTTTTATATATAATGACCTATGATTATATAATTAAATAAGTGTCTAGATATAATATTTGTGATTAAAATATTTTTATAAATGTTACTTATATATAATTATATATATTTAACACTTTTATAAATAATATATAGTATGTATATCGCATTTATATAAACAATATAAATATTATATATTTATATAAAAATTAATATGTAATATAAATGTTTATAAAATTGTATAAACATTTTATGTTATATAATCGATATATAAAAAAATTATATAAATGGATAGTTTTATGTAAATGTTGTATAGATATTTATAAATCTTAATACATATCTATAAATATTTATATATAATTTTATATGTTAATATAAACATATTAGTGTTTATATATAATGTAATATATTTATATCAATTAATGTATAAACATTTATAAATAATATCATACGATTATATAAATGTATAAAACTTTATATATACTATTATATGTTTATAATTTATTCGGAGACAACAAAAATAAAACTCATTAACAAGTTAAATTTTTTTTAAGTTACAGAAGCAGAAAACATCAAGCATTATATATTTTCTTAAGTTACAGAATAAGAGAACAAAATACAAACATTTAGTATTTGAATCAATAAAACCCTAAAAATTCAAACAGTATGAGAATAAAGATTACACTAGTAATTTATAGTTTTTAATCGCGGAGAGTCAAAATCATATAGATGATATAAAAATAAAAATAAAAAGAAAGAAAAGTGGGCGAAAATTAAAAAAAGTTAATACCCGATTATTCTGTAAAAATGAAAACCCGCTAGTACTAATAAAATTGAGAGAGACAGAGATATGTATATAGCATTTCGAATGAGAAGAACAAAGATAATATTACCTGGTAACAAAAAAATATTAATTTATCGAATGAGATATGTATCTAGGTTGCTCCCGTGTAGTCACGTTTCGTCTCTCGTTCAAACTATGAAAGATATAAATTTTGCTAAGTATTAATGACTTATCGAATTTTTTTTTTCAATATAAAGCATATATAAATACTAAACCGCATGTAAATATATATATATATATATAATACAATAAAATAAGACAAAAATAAATTTATTAAAAATAATTAATTTAAATAAGATATTTGAAATATATTTTTATTTAACCATATATATTATTATTTAATAAATTAATAAAAAAATATTATATAGTAATACAGTATTCACACACACACACACACACACACCCACATATATATATATAATATGGTTCTAAATATATAAGAATTCAATTTATTTTTTAGTAATATAAAATGAAATATTTATTAAAGCATAAAATTTGAATCTCTAAATCATTATAAATTTTGTAGTTCGAAGTGTTCAATTAATAACCATACTAAAATAGTAATTATTTAAATCATCAAAAATTTTGTAAGTAATTAGAACATCAATATATTAATCTTAAATATAAACTTATTTTCTTTTTAAATTTATGAAAATTTTAATTTTTTTTAAATCAAAAAATTTAATATAGGAATTACCGACCAAAATTTTGGTCGGTGAATGATCGATAATTATGGTGTTATAAATTTTTTGGATAGTCACTTTACCAACCATTTTCCATGGTAATATATTTTTGGTCATTAAATGGTCGGAAATTTGTCGGAAATTTTTTTTTCACTTATTCACTCATAATTTATAAACCAAATTCTAACCAAAAATATTCAATTGGTAAATATGGTTGGTCTTTGGTCGAAAATTTAGTTGGAAATTTTTTTTTTCGAAATCCTTTTTTAGTCTCTAAATAGTCATGATTTGGTCCGTAATTACCAATCTATTTTTTAGATCAGTAATTTGGTCGATATTATCATTATTTTTAGTAGTGTGTGTGTGTATATGTATATATATACATACACACATATGTATATATACACATAGACACACACACATATATGTGTGTGTGTGTGTCTGTCTGTCTGTAATACACACACACACACACATGTATGTGTGTGTGCTTATATGTTTATATATTTAATATATCTTTATATGTTTATATAAACACATGTATAATTAGATATAGATATAGCTATATATATATATATATAAGTGTTTATATATCAATATGTATATATATATATATATATATTTATTTATTTATTTATATAAACATGTATATATGTGTTTATAATTATATATAATTAAATATGTGTAGATATATAAACACACACACACACACACACATATATATATATGTCGACATAAACATATATAAATATATATTATTATTATATATTTATATTTGTTTATATACATTTTTATATATAGGTTTACATATTTACATATATTTATATATGAATATATATATAATTTATTTATTTATCACAAAACAAATGATTTGTTGATTGCAATCAAATGATTGTGGGCTATTTTTTGAGGTGACTGACATGAGTTTGAAACCCAGTCTCAATAGATCAATTTGATAAATGTAAAAAAAAAAGATATCCAAATATAAAAAACAAATTTTGAATTTTAAATATTGATTTTTGATTTCATAATTCGAGGTTTATTTTTTTTTTATATCTGAGAAACAAAAATGGATTGATACGCTTCGGTTCACTAAAACTTAATTAATTTTGAGTTTATGTATTTTTTATAATTTTGAAAAATAAAATTCTTTTTTTAATTACTTTATTTTTGTGCATTTAAGCACATCTCTCCCATAAAATATTTCCATTTATAACCCATCCAATTTTCACATAATGTGTTTCTGAGTAAAACACTCCCATTTATAGGTATTGTGCCCGCAATAACCAATCCAATAATTAAAAAAAAGATAGAAAAGGATGTTCAATGGAACACATTCTAGTATTAACCCTCAACACATTAATCTTCCTATTTTTCCACATGATGGAGTCATTGTAACCTTGTTAGAAATCATGGATGACTATAATAGTATCTTTCTCTCAAACTCCTTTGAATATCATGAAAATAAATTTTCCCACATAAGGAACATGTATGCTCGAGCGGGGGCATTCAAGTTGTGAGTGACAATGATACATGGTAAAGGATTAGCATAATTTATTGTATACTTTCACAAGATAGGTATGATTACCCCTCTATGATTACGTCACAACTATTAAGAATGGTCATGACAACATAATATATTAGAGAAGAGAATGCTAGTGACATGGATACCCCCAACACCATGAATACTTAAAGATATATGAAAAGAAAATTTTGTGCCGCAACCATTTTCTAGTACCATAACCATATAATACATAAGACCTTATTAGTACCATAACTTTTCTAAATACCACTGCTATATAATCATCAAGAAGGACCAATGCTAATGTCATATATTTACTAATGCACAATAGTCATAAATCAATACGAGATTGAGAAGCCATTTACCATGTTGTGGATATTTTTTTAGTGTTCTAGCCCATTATTAGAGACAAGAGACAAATGCCAGAAACCACAACCATTTTGTGGTGTAATGGCTTTATATTATAAAGATATTTCTCCCAAGTCATTATTGTTTCAAGTGTCATGACTTTGTATTATAAAAAGATTAAGATGCAATCCAGAGTTATGACCACTTTCTAGAGTTGCAACCTCATATTTAAGAGATGAAAGCTAAAATAATATCTTTCTTCTACGAGTCATAATTTTCTACTTAAAGTAATATAGAATCACATGAGTCTACAAGTATAAGAGTGAAAAATTAAAAAGATTTTTCTCATTATTCTTTTTCTCCTTTAATAAAACAAGCAAACTCATAATAACTATAAAATTCTATGAGTGAATTTTGCTTTTCCTATGATTCCACAAGAAAGCAGAGGATGCGAAACTTAATATAATCTCTAGAGTTGGGGAGCATAATTCTCAAACACCCAATCTCTAGGTTGGATTTAAAATTTTTTTCCAAAATAGCATGGGTATAAGGTTTGTATAATCTGAATATATGTGTCATTGTTTATATATGAATGAATGTGTTTAATTTATTTTGTATTATGAATATTAATGGATAATAAGTAAATAGAACTTGAACTATGATTTCAACTATTAGTAAGATTATATGAGATAATCATGGTAGATAGTAATAGGTAAATACCTATGCTCACTCATATATATAATGAGAAGGAAGTGATAGACCTTCTAATTGTAATGTGTGGATAAACCTACATATTGAAACCTAAAATTTCAGCATGTTTATCGTTGCGAGTATAATGCTTATGAAGATGAAAGTACAAATACTTTTACATGCTAATTAATTATACACATCTCAAAAGAACTAATTCTTGATTAGGATGGATATTATATAGAATATTTTTTAAGGGGTTCATCTTTTTGTGTGAGAGTCATATCATTACCAAGGAGGATAATGACAAGTAATCCTCGTGATATATGTTAGTATTTGGTGACTTACAAGTGGTGACAACCCTTGAGATTTTCTTTACTCATATAGTTCCCACTAGTGAAACTTATGAGAAGTATACAATAATTGTATGAGTATGATACATACAAAATCAATAGTGCAAATATTTACAAGCCATGTTAATGTTGTGTTTTTATGACATCTCATGCTTATATTAATTGATGAAGTTGCCTAAAAAGTATGAGATTATGAATGACTATCAATCAATGATAATTTATTGTTTTATTGGTGACATACCAAAGAGACAACTGAGAAATGATCATTATTGGGATGTGCATGGAATCATTGTACAACACTCCAAACTTTATGTTATGTTCACCATAATAGAAGTTAAGCAACTCAAACATCATCACATATATGAGATGAATAAATATATGGACCTAAGATTGTTTTAAATCCGAATATATATTTTATTGAAAATAAGTTTTCTCACTATTGAATAACTAAATTACTAATACAATTCTTATAGAATCAATACCTAAACTAAAGTCAATTTTACTACTTGTATGATTCATATACTTGTAAATCTTTATTAATAAGATATACTTATTAACAAGCTTTTGAAATATTGTCTAATTGATAAAATTATGTTACATAATAAAGTTATGATATCAACAACACTCCATGTCATTTCCTCTTTCAACACTTCCATAAGTGAGATTGGTCATTTATTAATTATTGAGTATGCTGCTTATAAAGCTAAAAGAATAAATATATTTAGTACCATAATATCTCACATCTTTAAGACAATTATATATTGAAAAATGGAAGTGCATATTTGAAGTAATCATCGATCAATGATAATTAAAGTACTACCTAAAAGAAATATATGAATTAATGACCCTTACATGGAAAGATGTGTGGCTTCATTATTAAAATATCAAAGAGACAACTGTGAGAGAATCATTATTGATGTTAATAGTCAAAGGTTCATGACCACCTTGTTTTCCAAAATGACACACGAGTATTATCATACTAATCTACTATTCATCCAATAACCAAATATTATATTAACTAAATACAAGAAAAATATTATTATTATGCACAAGGATGTAAGTATATTATATAACAAAACTTGATGTTGAAATAATTTCAATCACACGAGGATGATGTGTATGAATTTGAAAATATCAATACTTTTATAAGCTAATCTATTATGCATATCTTAAATGAATTAATCCTCAATTAATATGAAAATTTTGTAGAATGTTTTTTAAGGGTTTTAGCTTTGGTGTGGAAGTCTCATGTTGTCGTGGTGGATAGTAATAGGTTAGCCATGAGACATACGTGAGTTGAGGTGACTCATGAGGTGTCGATAGTCCTACGAGCTAATTTATATCATATGACTTCTACTAGTGATTTGAAGGGAGACATGTTTTAATTAGCATGAGTATACCATTTATGAAGCGAAAAGTATTAATACTTTTAATACTATATCAGTTCATATCTTTATGATACATGAGATTAAAGAATGAGCTATCAAAGGTAGTTGATAAGTTTCCCAAAAAGCTTGAACTTATGAATGACCCTTAAGCATGAATAATTTGTCATTTCAATGGTAAAGTACCAAATGGACACCTATGAGGGAACTATCAATGGGGAGGGCTCAATAGGTTGACAACCACCTTATATACTAGTAGGTTACTAAGGTATTTTCACAATAATCTAATATTCATTCTACAACTAAGCATAATAATAATTAGATAATTTAGATAAGCTACTATGTGTAATGAAATGAACCAACCACAAAATCTAAGCATCTATCAAAAAATCCAATTTTATTTTTCTAACTAGAGTAGTTATTGACTCATTGTTAGTTGATTAAACTGCTTACACAATTCGTGTGAGATGAATATGTAGTTAGAAAAATCAAAGCATTTTTTTGATTAGAGACTCTCGCCCAATGAGCTTTTGAGATATTGTTTAATTCTAAAAAATGATTAACATAGTAAAGTCACAATATAATTTTTATATTATTATCAGAGATTATTTAGTTTATTTAGTTAACTTTAATTGATATAACTATCATTAAAAATGATAATTTTATTTTTCATTATTTAGATAATATCTTATTTTTATGATCTAATTTTCATGATTTGTCCTGTGTTACTTTTTTGTATCTTTTCATTTAATATTTATTTAGTTACTATTTTTTTGAGCATAAACTTTAAGACCAAGCTAATACCTCTTAACCTAGGGATTGAGAGAACAAGAAAGCAATTTTAAGATAGAGACATAAGAAAGAGAACACAGGGGGAACTGGCAGCAACAGAAAAGCCCATAGAGGTGATGAGGAAGATATCCAACAACCTAACAGTCACTGCACCTTGATAAACTATTGACGGTCTACCATGAGTGTGATATAGTTAAAATGAGTGGAGTCAATCCTGATGACAATGGATTGTCTATTCTCTTTTTCTCCGAGAGACAATGCACAAAGTTGGTTCAATTGCTTATCTTGACTATTGAGGATCGATTGAGAATTGAGAGAAACTTATAAGCTTTCATCACAAAGTTATTCTCCATTCAAATCACCTTATATTCATGAAATGAGATAAGTAAATTTCATTCGGAGCTAAATGCTTTGTATGATACTTGAGATCATTTTAATGGATTGCTAATATGATGCATTCAACATGAATTTGATCAGTTATGATTTCAAGCCCAAATATTTTATAATGTGCTAAGTTATATGATAAGGCACACCGTTTATGTGGCCTCGGTTATTTTAATTATGAATAAGTTACCCAAAGTACATTATTTATTTGATGATTTAGTAAATAATAACTACCAAACTCTGGATGACTATAACTTCGAGAGAAAAAAATTAGGAGTATTGGAGTTGCACATATTTATTGTGATAGAGGCAAAGATGAAATTATTTCTTAAAAAGTTAGAAGCCTATAGGTATTAAACGAGCTGGGCCGAGTCGGCCCAGCATTGGCACGACACGGTTCGGCCATGTCCGTGCCCAGCACGACACACTATAGTACCATACGCATGCCTGACATGACACGCTACAGTGCCATGCCCCGACTCATCGTGCCATGCTGGTACATGGGCACTACACGTGTGATCGCACATCGAACTTGGTCAATACGAGCCAATGCCTGACAGGTGAGGCTCACTAAGCCCCGAAAGGGTGAAGACGCGTAGTGGCGTGGCAACGCGCCACCAAAACACTAATTTTTTAAAAAAATTAAGGTTTTGTCTGACTCGAACCGGGCCAAACACGGTGGTTTTTGGGCCTCGGGTCTATGCCTAGCCTAGCACGGTAGCCCGGTTGGGTGGCCTAAAACTGGGCTAGGCCTTGCCGGGCCGATCAATTTGACACCTCTATAGAAGCCCAATAAGAAAAGAAAATTAATGAGAGAAATCATTGTTATGCAACTGAAAAAAAGGCATGTTTTAACCTAATTTTTAAGTGACTAGGCTAAAGGTTTGAAAGGAAAATGTATGTGTTCTGACCCAATACTTCATCCAAATGTGACAAATCACAAAACTTATTCCCAAAATTCTTTGCAAGGCAGATAATTTTGGGAATATTTTCATGAGACATAATATTAAAAGAAAATTGAGATCGGATTGTTATTATTCTAATGAGGAGTAAAATTCATCTATCGATGATACATTGATAACATTACTGATTGTGCCTTTTTCAAAAGTTACAGCTCACACTATGATATTTTTAAAAGCCATGGTTCTTAACACTATGATATTTTTAAAAACCATGGTTCTTAACACTATGATATTTTTCAAAGCTAGGATACAAAGCTAGGATACACAATAAACAAAATGCTTAGATCAAACATCTAGTTGTGTAGATGAAAAGATAAATATGATGAAGAATGATGTTAAAAATATCAATTTGAGATGTTGGAATTAATTATCCATATGTTGATCTATAGAACTCTGGTTGTCCATATACTCAATTTGAATTCCATATTCATTTTTAAAATGATTAAAACATTTGTTTTATTGTAAGCCCTATGTTTATCTTCATGATTGTTGTGTTTGATATTTGAGTTATTAATATTTTGGATGATATTTATATTGTGATGCATGAATATTGGTTGATTGTTAGTTTATTGCTTAAATGTGAAAGCATAATAAGCATTATTTTAGTAGATATTGAGTTAATTTATATTATGATAGCATAATATTTTATTTTATATTTAAATATAAATATGACATACGTTGGTAGATGGTTTTTATTTTTTGTTTTTATATTTCATAGGAAACAAATTTTAGGACAGGTTCAATAAAATAAACTCAAAATATATTATCAAAATTTATATAGAATTTATATATATTTGATTGAAAATTATAATTTTATTTTTAATAATATTATAATATATATTTATGATATTATTAATCTGATAGAAGTTTAATTGTCAGCATGATCGCTAATCCATGAACTAGTAATTTTTTGTTTTGTTCACCAGTCTAGTTTTCCCATCTATTGATTAAACTAATTGTTATAAGATGTTCATGATATTGATCTATTGATGTCATAATGAATTATTATTGGAATTGAAGTTTTCAATAACAGTTCATTATAAAGAATAATACTTACAAGTGATCAAGATTTTCACATGAGAATCCTAAATTTATGTTTTATTGTTTGGATTTTAGTTTTTTATGAATTATACTCTATGCGTGAACACTTCTTTAATATGTGGTAAACGTGAATTTATGATTGCAATATCATAATGAAATATTTATATTTTGAGTTGTGATTATTAGATTGATTTCTCAAAATTTATTCTTAAGTTTAGTATCTTAAAATCTTGCTAAAATTTACAAACTATTATACTGGATATTTTCTACTAAATTATATATATAAATTCATAGTTAAAATTGTATAGAGTAATTATATATTTTCTAGAAATCAAAATCTAATATAACAACTCAATAAAAATAAAATCACAAACAAAATTTAATTTTTATTAAGAGGGTAGCTATTTTAAAACAAAAAAACTAAAATTTGGTTTTTGTAATTGGTATATCTACCATGCCCAATCGAATATATACCTAACGAAAAAATAGTTTTAGGACCACCCAAGCTTCTCAACACATATTCTAATTTTTATTAATTGTTATCATAGACCAACTATAGTCATGGAATAAATTATCATTCGAACAATTAGGTTGATTTGATATTTTTGATCTTATTTATACTATTTATTTTTTGTTAGAAAAATTTATCCAAAAATATACAGTTGAAAGTACCTTTTCAGGTTACTAAAATTTTCTATCAAACTACATAAATAAATATATATCAAATAATCCAAAATATATATATTTATACTTCTCTGCTTATATAATCACAATAAATATTATATCCCTAAAATTAGTAGAATATTTACATATACACAAAACCTCAATGTCTAGATTATACAAACAAGTAGAAATGTAAAAGTATTTGAAAATACCCGCAAAATTATATTTATTATTAACCATATATTTAATAAGAAATTCCAGCATTATTCTTACAACACGAGCATAACACAAACACAACATGAGCACGACATGAACACGACATGAGTATAGCTTGAACACAACACAATTATAATTTTGTTCAGAACACCACACTAACTTCACTGGAATTTGACATAAATTTCGTATGAATTTAACACCCATGTAAACATAATTAGAAAAATAGTAAATTGCTCCTCTTAAATAGTACATAAACTTAGAATAAGTTATGTAATTGTTTAGAAGAGTAATAAAGAAGCTAAGAACAGTACAAACAAAAAAATAAGAACAATTCTCATTTTTTTAAAGACACTCACACATGAAACTAGAAATTCAAGTATTCCCATTTTCATGCATACAACACAAAAAAAAAAAAAAAAAAACACACAACATAGTTCATGCACACACATTCCCCATGAAATGACAAAAAACACACCTTGTTTGTTCATGTGCACACACTGTTCACAAGAGGCATGCAAATGCACACAAGTTCACACACGAAAATTCATGGAAACATGGGAATTATCTCATGTTTCATGAGGTTTGTGCGCGCACCTCTCATGGAATAAAATTCCACGCTTTGCGAAAAACTCAACTTTGGGATAGATTCCTATTTTTCGCAAATAGTCACCATGCATGACTCTTTCGCGTGATGAGTGATACTCCTCATTTTCATTTAGTTTTAGCATAAGTTTAATGTATTTGTTTCTCTACGCAAGCACGTCTCTTATAATCCAAAAAATGGACCATTTTTTTTATATAGATTCATTTTAAACGAGAGCACATGCTCTCACTTAACAATTAAAAGAAACCCAAAACAAAAAAAACAAACAAGCCAAACATATAATATATTGGTCTGCCCAAAATCAGGTAGGTTCAACAAGTGGTACTTGAAAATATATCAAATGTATTGAAATACATAAAGATATTTAATAATTAAACAAAATCATTAATTATTAAAAAAAATGAATACCACTATGTCTCATTGAACATTTATCAAGAAAACATTAAATAATATCAAATTTAAAACATATGGTTCATATTGAAAATCAGACATATGTATTAATATAAAAAATCATCAAATCCTATTTATCATCATAGAAAATTTATTAATAAACATTAATGAACAAATTAACAAAATCAAAAAGTAATTAAAATATTGTTACATTCGAACATAATTAAATAGTATAAAAATTAATAAAAATCAGTCAAAAAATAATGTATTTAATGCTCAGCATATTAAGAAAGACAAGACAAAGGAACAAGATCTTTAAAGATTGAAGAGTTTTGATTGTGTTTTTCAATTTATATATTCATTTTTATTTATTTTTATTTATTTATTTTTGATGTGGGTCATATTTTAACACTATCCCTCTTTCCTAATAGTAAAAGCAACTCCAATGAGAGTTGTTATAAGGGGAGTCATCTTTATAACTGCTAAAATGATACCCAAACAACAAAATATTATGCTCTAATGGAGGTGGAATATGATGTAACAAAATATCATCCAAGATCTTAGGATACTATATTTGGCAACTTTGGAGATAGAATTGAGAGGATACAAAATAACACTTGGCTACTGTTCATCTTAACAATTCTCAATGTCATCAAAGTTTAATTATTTATTTTAATAAAAAAATATTAAATTATTAAAAATGACATTCAATTTTGGCACATATTATTAGAAAAAAAATACTATTCGAGGGTGTCAGAACACTATTCAGGATTTCAAAATAGTATTTGACACCTCATTTTTAGTAACCACTATTAGAGTTGCTTTAAGACTGTGTATATGAGGAAAGAGATGACCTCAACTATATATTAAATTTTCAATTAATTAATTGGGACAAATGTGAAATTTATAAAATCAAGTTTTCATATTGATAACACTGAAATATAAAATATGATGCGAAGAAAAATATGTATAGTCGTATAAATGTTTTTTTTTTTATTCGAGACCGAAGACCAAAGAGTATTTATCCAAGATGAATGGCAAGGAATCGGATATCTCCTTTTCAATCTTCATGCCTCTGTCATGGCGGGTGAATCATGGGGTGCAGGTGCGCGCCATCTCGAAGACGCATTGTCCGCCGAAATGGAGGACGAGGTGTTTCTAGAAGCCGAGAGGCATCAAATTGAGCAGATTCGAGAACTCGAGTTCGAAGAGTTACAGGTCGAAGAAGTCGAAGAAAACGACTCATCCGACGATGGTCGGGTTGCTACGTATTCACCTTCGCCTGATATTTATCTCGACCCTTGGGTCCATTACATCATCATCATTTCTGTTTACAGAATTCCATTATCAGAATTTTGACTTCCCAGAAATTCCCTGAACTGTTAATATTTGTCGTTAGCTGTTTATTTTCATGATACTGAATTATTGTGCATTTGTAATTTTGTAAATTTTGTATGTAAAGGGGTGTGGTGCTAACTGACGAAGTCACCTACAATACTTGTCTGGCTTCACTACATACTTATCTTGGTGGTAGGTATAAATATCATCATCATTTTTATGATTTTCTCATTACTGATTTGAGTGTACTTTTTCTAAAATTTTTGATGTTGTTTGGGAGTGACAGAGGTTGAAGATACTCATCACAGACTGGTTTTTTTGGATGGTGGTTCAGTGGTACATCTACCATTGTTCTATCTCGAAGGTATTTGGGAGAATTGCTTGTTAGAATAAAATGGGCAAAACCACCATAATAAAACTCCACAACACAATAGATATTTTAATATTATATAGAGAAATAAATGTTTGTGGCAACCCTTATGTAGATTGTTACTATCTTAAAATCAAAATAAAAAATAAATTAAAGAAACTACAACACTATTTTTCAAATTGATGCATATATATCAATAATATTGAGTATGGAAAAAAATAGAATTAGCTACAATCATTCTCAAGATTTCGTAAATATGTTGGCAACTAATATGCTATAAAAATATAAGTAGTTTTGATGTCATTATAGATTTTTTTATTTGTAAAGAAAATATTTATCTTTATATGTTGAGTTTGTTTGTAAAATAATTAATTAGATACTATATATATTACTAATTGATTATCATAATAAATAGAATTGAGAACAACAACTAAAAATATAATCTCTTCAATTAGATGGTTCAAAGAATATCACAAGTATTTGTGATTATCATTTTGTGTCCTGCCGTAATACTAGATCTAGATATTATTATTTACATCTTACCTTTTAAAAAAATGAAATTACCGCCAAGAAAAGTAATGTAACCTATTGTAGATTTTTTCTTTATATAAAATTTTATCTAACTAGAGTTTAAATATCCGACTAGTTGAAGATGTACATGATCACTAAATAAAATATTAAATCATAAAGATTTTTTCACATATCCAAGAATATAAAGAGCTATGTCAAGGTAAATGTCTTGGAAATTTTATGAAATGATTAGTTATACTAATTATATTAAATATATTTGATTTAATAATACTTTGATGGTTAACTTTTTTTTCTATAATTTTTAATATGTTGTGTAGCCAATTGATAGCTCAAATCAGAAGAATGATTAGTATATGTCTCCATATGCATTTATGTTAGAGTGTAATTCAAAAGATCAACATTTGAGAGAATATCTAAGATATATGATATATCTCCTATGTGATAATATATTATTTTTATTATCATATATTATACTTATCTCAAGAAAGTATTTGAATATTATAAGATTATTTAATTTAAACTATAACCTAATGTACTTTTTTAGGTGAGTGATTTTCCTTGTAATTAGAATATTTTCTACATATTCATTTAAAAAAATAAACTTGTCATCTATACTTCTTCAAAAAAATAAAAAATAATTTGTAACATATTTTTACAAACCAAATAAGATAAATATGATTAAATATTTATCAAATCAAGTTTTTAGGGATTATTTTGGGGCATATAAGATTTTTTATAATCTGTAAACTAAATCCAAATGAGGTAACTAAACATGAAATTTAGGTGATTCTTCTATATATATTTTTTCAAGATTGCAATGAAGAAAACTATTCTTCATGTTCAACTAATTTATCACTCATCTATGAAAAATTATAAGTGATATCATCTAAATTTAGACTATATTAGTCATCGAAGAAAAAATATTATGATAATTAATTTAAAAAATTTGTGTAAATTATTAAAAAGATATTTGTAATGAGTCTTGCATTTAGGTAATTTATATTATCAAGAATAGTCTTTAAAGTAATTATTTATCTATAATTAATAATAGACTTTTTCATAATCAAAGTATTAGTTTTTATGTTCCATTAGAATAGTGACTATTAATATTTTTCACCATTTCCATATATCCTATTGGATAAGATAATAACTTAGCCGAAGATTTGTGTATCCTAGTACCATAAATATAAGTAAAAAAATATTAAAAAAATAAGTATAATAAAACTTATGAAATAAGTTGATAAATATAATTTTTATTTTTTCTAGATACTAATATGGAGAAATATGAAGATTAACATCAGAAGAGCTAGCTGCAAGATCTTTTGAGTTCTCAAGATTTTTTTTTATTTTGAACAAACTTCTTAAGTTACTTTCTCTTAGAATAAACTTGAAGACTTAAGTAATAAAGTCTCTCAACTCTTAATTTAATTGGAGTTGGGATTAGAACAAACCAAGGGGCCTCTACCTAATCTGGACTATGATGACTTTAAGTAAAAATTATCATAATATGATCCATCGAGTTCAATTGTAACAAAAGAGTGAATCTATCTCATATTTGGAGGTTCAAAAGGGATTCTAAAAGAGTAAAATAGCATAAGAAATTCAAATATCATTTATGAATCTTTAATAGCACTAGACTTCTGAAAGAAAGTGTTATGTTCAAAAAAAAGTATTTTATCAATATTTGATGAATAACATATTTATTCTTTTTAGGTATTAGAATAATCAAGAAAGATATATTTTATTATATTGAGTATTATCTTCCAGATTTGAAAAGGCATATAATAAAAAAATTGAGGAAAATATTTGGTAGATCATGTAGTTTTTAATTAAAGTTATATTTTTTTAAAAATACTTTGGAATACCTCTATCATAAAGAAATATTTTAGTTGTTCGATCAAATATATATATATATATATATATATATTCAATAATTTTATTTTGTAGGCATATGCTAGCACAAGAAGTCTAATAAATAATCATATATTTTATACAGTAAATATTAAAGCTATTTGATATTTATTTTATAATATTGTTACTTATTATAATTTTTATATTTTTAGTAAATTAATATTCGACTCTTTATTTTAATATCTAAAAATTATAAAAATTATAAAATCTATTCTGAAAAAGAAAAAACCAAATAAAATGAGTATAGATGTAAATAAAAATAATAAAATGTTTCAAGTCATCTCAAATCATAAATGTATTAGGCCCCAAGCATATAAATGAATCATAATAAATTAGTTATTATTCACTCAAGTATGGCTTTATAGTATAGGAAATCTTGATATGCTTTTCTTTTTGACACATCTCACAATTTAATATAAATATATCTTTAATAATATGATTATAATTCTTAGCATGTTCAAATATAAATGATCATGTTGTAAAACATTAAACAAATGATTAATGATATTTTAATATCTAGTAAATCTCATAATATTTGAAAAAAAATATAAATTATCATACTCAATTTTGAAAAAGGTAAGATATTTGAATTTTGAAAAAATGATTAATGATATTTTCATAAATTTTTGATCATGCAAAATAATATTATTATGAGAGAAAATTATATTATAATTGAGTTATTTAATAAGATAACTTATAAAAAATAGATTATTTGAATACTCATAAATAAATAAAACTCAGGATAAAAATAAAATATTAAGTTGAATATTGACATAATTAAGAATTTTAAATATTTTATTACTAGATATCATAATATTTTTAGAACAAGAAAAAATAATAAAGAATGATTAATTATTTATAATGTGATTGTTTGTTAATGAGTTGATTATCTATGAGTCATGAGTGAAAAGTTGGATAGTGAGAGATGTAATAGATATAAGATAAGTATTTTTTTAGTTAACTTATTAGTGAGGCAATTTTTATATTCATCTCTAGTAAGGGTTATAATTAAAGATCCATGTGTAAATATCTAAATAAACTTAGTAGTTTGCTTATTTATCATAATAATTTGTAATACTTTAGTTTTTTTTTTTTGAAAATAACATTTAACTTTCTATAATATGATCACTATTCTTTCAATGTGTGTGTATAGCATTGAGGATTTTTGGTAGATGTGGCAAATGGGTTTTGTTGGGCTGACACACCAAAAAAATGAGTATCCTAGCATAGCTTGGTGGCCTGCTGTAAACTTGAGTCGTGCTGGGTCAGGTTGCCTAAGAGTGGACTCAGTATGACCAGTGCCGAAGGTATGGCCTTGCTTGGCCCAACATGGTTTGAATCCAGGCTAGCCTGGTTTTTCCAAGCTATTTGTGGGTTGGTTTTGGCTTGGATATGTTAGTTTTGCGAGTCATGCCATGCTGTGTGTTGTTGCGATATGTGAGCTAGTCTCCTTGGCTGGGCATAGTCCATGCTATGGGCGGATGGGCCTTGCAGACCTGTGTCTGGTCTTTTTTTTTGGGTTGTGTCATAGGCTGTGCTAGGGGTTTTCGGCTGGTAATAGCTTATTTCTCATTTCTAATATTCTTTTTTTTTTCTATCATGATTAATACTCCTCTAGGTAAGTAGTATGCTATATTTCTCCTTGGATCTTTGTGTTCCCCATTCAGACAAATATCATACTACTTGATAATAAATTTTTGATATGAGTGGAAAAGTATGATCATTCAAGAATCGGGTCCAGGATTTACAAAATCATTAGGAATAGAATGTGGTAATATAATGCCAAGAAACTTCTTTGTATTGTCTCAGTAATCACATCTACCTCCATTGGGAATGTCTCCAAAAATTAGGTGGTTAATTGTGTGAATCGAGTAACATGAGTAGTAACTTGTTCCGATTCTCCAGTTTGCTCTAGTTTCAATCCCATTAATCAAGATACCACATCATATATCTAGGTAACCTCAATAATATAAAGATGTATGCTCTCATAATATATTGTGAGTAGGATAAGATATGGGAGTTAAGGATAATTCCATTTCAATAAATTATTATAACACAATCAATAACTGATAATCAGTTAACAATCATGCACCATTCGTCTCATTACTCAGAGGGCCCTCAGTCAGATGGTTAAAATTTTCTTGACTAAAAAATATGTTAACTTAAGTGGTCTTTTACGTATAATTTTTCTATTTCAATTTCTACTTAGTAATAATTAAATTTTTTATCTTTATCTAACAACATAATAGGTAAACAATAATAATATATATGACATCATCTTATATGAGATAATACTTTAGTTGGAGATTTGAGTATAAAAATAATAAAAGAGGCCAAAAAGAAAAAAAAACTTAAGTGTAATAAAACTTATGAAATATGATGCTAAGTATAACTTTTATTTTTTTTCAGATATCAATCGGATGAACAAAAATCAAAAGAATTAGTTATAAGATTTTTTGATTTCCCTAGATTTTTTTTTTCATCCTTGATAGGCTTCGCAAGTTTCGTTCTTTTAGAACAAACTTAAAGATCTAAGTGATAAAGTCTCTAAGCTCTCAATTTAGCTAGAGTTGAGACTTGAATGAACTAAGGGGCTCCTATCTCATATGGACTAGAAGAGAATTCTTTATTTAATAAATTTTATTTTCTCTAGAATCAACATGTATTGTACTTGTTGATATCTATAATGACTTGAATGAATAATCATCATAATACGATCTAGATGTAACTATGTAGTAACTCTATCTCCTACTTGGAGGTCCAAAAAGGATTCTAAAGAAGGAAGTGTAAAAAATTCAAATATCTTTTCTAAATCCATACATAAATTGGACTCCTTAAAGAAAGAGTCATGTTCAAAAAAGATACTAGCATTAACTAGTACTTCATCAGTCTTAAAGGAATAACACATCAATTTTTTTAAAATAAATAAAATAATCTCTCTACAAAATACAAGATATGAAAAGACACATGATGGAAGATAATTGAGGAATATATTTGGGAGGCCACGTGGTTTGTGGTTAAAACTACTCTACTACACCTCTTCAAAAATAATTTGGAGCACCTATATGCTATATCATAGAGAAGTATTATAGTTTTTTTGATTAAATAATTACTTTTCTTTCAATAATTTTATTTTGTAGGTGTCTGTTAGTATAAGAAGTATTGATGTGTAATTTCATGATTAATATTTAATATACTCTAAAATATTATCAATTTTATATAATTTTTATATTTTTATAAAATAAATTTATAACTATTTTAATGAGATTCAAAAAAAAAAAAATCAAAAAATGAGATCTATTTTGAAAAAGAAAAAAACTAAATAAAATGATTATAATCATCAATAAAAATAATAAAATATCTTAGTTAATCTTAAATCTAATGTGTATTAGGTCTCTAAATGTTAAAGTGAATAGATTAAATATGTTATTAATCATAAATTATAAATATATGATAGTTGTGATTGGAAATTCTAATATGTTTTCCTATTTAACATGTCCCACAATTTAACATAGAAACATCTATAATATTGTGATTCAAAAATTTTAATTTGACCATAGATGCATCATCAAGTTGAAAAAAAAATAAATAGATGATCATTGATATTTAAATGTATATCAAGTCTCATAATGATAAAAAATACATATATAAATCATCATGCTTACTCTCAATAAAAGTCATCATCAAAAAAATATTTGATCATGCAAAACTATATTATAAACATAAAAATTAATATTAGAATTTAGTTATTTAACAAAATAATTGATAAAAAATAAATTATTTGGACACTTATGAATAAATAAAATATACGATAAAAATAAAATATTGAGTTGAATATTATTATAATTAAGAAATTTTGATATTTTTTTATTAGCTACCATAATATTTAGAGAAAAAATGAAAAAAATAATAAATAATAAACAATTACTTAAATATAACTTTTTGCCCATGAGACAATTATTCATGAGTCATGAGTGAGAAGTTGGGTAATGAGAGATATAATATATACAGGATAAGAAGTATTTGTTGTTGACTTTAAAGCAAGGAAATTTATATATTAATTTTTAGTAAGGGTTACCTAGAGAGATTTCTATGTAAACTATTAGGTATTGAAAGTATCAAGTATTTATTAATGATTTTGATGTATTTTATTTGATGTTTGTATGAGAAATGGGGATAAAAAATATAAATTTCATGAAAATAAAATTTTGATAAGTTTTAATGAAAATTAATAAAATCAACTGTAAATTGAGCACAAAAGACAGACTTGGTGGAATATCTAATTTAGATGCAAAAGAGTGAGGTTAAAGTGTCGTGATATCATTAATACTAGCACATACATTTAAAGTAGTCATAACATGCCTTTCTTAGTCGCAAGACTACATATTAGTTGTGACATTCATTATACGTTGTGACTCTATCATATTGTCATAATAATTTTTTATGTTGCAACATATTTTTCATGGTCACTACAATATTTATGAGTTGCAACCATTTTTGCTCTAAAACATATTATTTAAGTCATCATAGCCAAAACATTGAATCTAGTTGCCACTTTAAAACAAAGTCATGACAATGCTTGAATGATAATATGAAGTCACGACATACTTTTTAAGGTAACTACAATTTTGTTATTGAATTGAAATTACAATATTAACAATTGCCACATCATACTAAAGGGCATTATTAATTTTAGTTGCGATATCTTTTCACACCACGTCATCATTTTCACACATGCATAATGATATTATAATATTTTCTATGATATTTCATGATGTGATATTTTGGAAGTGATTTAACATAATCATATATCATGACATTAATTCAATATTGTAATATGGTGCTTATTAAAGATGCTCAAGAGAGATCAGGAGAAAAGAAAGAAGAACTAGTGATAGACAATATTACCATAAGTAGGGAAACAAAATAGAGCCAAATGCAAAACACATTCAATTGTGAATTAAAATTGAAACTTAGATCCTAAATGCTTATTGCTTTTGGGGATGCCTGATTCAACGAGATAATTTTTAGATTTTCTTGCTTGAATTCTTCCCAATATTAGGCTAATTTAAGAATATGGTGTTAATTTTTATAATTGTTTATGATGAAAATGATTTGTAATGAATAATTTTTGGTTTTGTGACATATCGAATATTGATGGATGTGAAATTATCTTAGAATGTCTTACATATGGTTTCACCTTGCTTATGAATGCTTTGTGTTGGTTGTGGTAAACGGTGATATGTAAGCCACATGACACACGCAAGTAGACATGTGTTGATGGGAAGTGACTGCCCTTTGAACACATTCTCTTTATGATAGATTTTATGGGTAAATTTGTTAGGATTGGTATAAGTTAATTTATGTGAGTATAATACTAATGATGTTGAAAGCTCAAATGCTATTATGATTATATCACTATGTGTTCTCCAGAAGTATTAGACGGAAAATAAAGATATGCACAGTCGAAGCAAGCACAAGGGGATCATTCATGATAGTGACAACGCATGGATGATTGTTTCTTGAAGGCTAATAAGATGATTGAAGATCTCGTATTTGCTTATCTTTCGTTCGGTATACACGTATCGCATTACTACATCATAGAAAAAATATCATCATATACGAGAAAGTAAAATAATTAGAGTATAAGTATTTTTTCGAGACCCAATATTATTATATCAATTTAAGCAGTTAAATCAATTTACAGAAACTCAATAAAAAGACAATAATAATTCATATGAGATCGATAAAAATATTTATGTGTGATAATAATCCATATACTTACGGTATATATTTAGTGTGAATAGAATACTCCTAATGAGCACTTCATGACTAAATTTAGTTGTGATATCTTTTTGTGTTACAACATTATTATCACACGTACATAATGGTATCGTAAAATTTATCACGACATTTCACGTCATGATATTTTAGAAGCGATTTAACTTAATCATTTATTGTGATATTCACTTAATATCATGATATAAAGCTCATTAAAGATGTTATAGTACATAATAAGGATCCAATGATATAAAAGTTACTTATTGAATTATAATAAGCTCGAAAAGGTCGGGAGAGATTAGGGGAAAAGAAAGAACCAAAGGTGCGACAAATGCCATCTTGAGTAGGGAAACATAATAGATTAGAACATGAAATGAATTGAATTGTGAAATTTTAGTTGATTTATTTGAAACTTAAATCATGATATCAAAATTTGAATTGAAACCTATATCCTAAATATCTATCACCTCATGGGATCTTAATTATTTTAGGAAATAATTCTTAGATTATTTTACTTGAATTCCTCCTTAATGTCAGACTAATTTAGAAATTTGAAATTGATTTATGTAATTGTATATGATGAATATAGTTTGTAATAAATTATTTATAGTTTTGTAGCATATTAAATATTGACTAATGTGGGTGTCTCATAATGTCTAACCTAGGGTTTCACCTTGCCGATAAATGCTATGTGTTGGCTGTGATATATCCTGACATGTAAATTATCGAACACACAATTAGATATGCGTCGATGGGAAGTAATTGTCATTCGACCATGTTCTCCATTTGATGGCTTCTTTTGCTAAATTTGTTAGATTGTTGAAACAATCGTCAAGGAGAGTTGATGAATTGCCTAGAAGGAGTAAAAATTTTGAGGATACTAATTGTTAGGTAATTATGTAGTTTTGGTCAATGGTGATAGATATACCGAAAGTACAATCACAAGTGGATCATCAATAGTAGTGACAGTCCATGGATGATTGACTCTTGAAGGCTAACAAAGTGATTGGAGGCCATACATCTTCTTACTTTTCATTCAACAAATATATGTCGCATCATCACAATACCACAAAGAAAATATCATCATACATTAAAAATAAATAAATTTTGGAGTCTAAGTATCTTTTCGAGATTCAATCTTATTTTATCAATTTAAACAATTAAGTCAATTTGCTAAAACTTGATAAAAAGCTCATAATAATCTATGTGAGATCGATATTCATATTTATATCTATTTTATTATTTATATTATCCGTATACTTATGAAACACATTTAACATGAATAGAATATGCCTAATGAGCTTTTGGTGCCATTGTCAAGAACTATCAAGTTTTTGCCATTGTCAAGAACTATCAAGTTTTTGCCATTGTCATCAAGGTCACAATATAAATCCCTAAATAAATATAGTAGTCTATCTCTCTCACCCAATAATCTATAATAATTTTAATTATTTGTTTGAAAATAGTTCTCAACAATTTTCTTTGTTATGATCATTATTCTCATAATATGTGTAATATACTAATACTGAGAATCTTATGTAGAGATGACAGACGAATCATGCTAGGTCTTAATGCCTAAAAAATGAACAACCTAACATTGCCCGATGGACCTCTGGCGACTTAACCTTGCACAACTCAGTCACAAGGCAAGGGTTGTGCATTGCCCTACTTAGTTTTAACACATGCTAGCAGCTAGCATGTGTTTGGTCTAGGTTCGATTAGTTCAATCCAGACTATTTGTAGGTTGGTTTTGGCCTAGACATGTTGGTTTTGAGAGTCATGTCATGTCGAATGCTTTTATGACACAAAAGTTGATCCCCTCAGCTTGGCATATCCAATGCTATGAGTTGTGCTTGCCCATGCATGGGCTGCTTTTTGTAGGTCCTATTGTGGGCTATGTTGGGGCCACCCAATTCATTTGTTATCTCTAATCTTTTGTTTCTTTCTCAACCATGACTAATACTTCTCCACCTTCAATGTAAGCAGAATGATATATCTCTCCATTAGATCTCTGTCTTCTCCATCTTGACAAGTACTACATCGCCCAATAATAAATACCTTATATGCTTGGAAATGTATGATCACTCAGGATTTGACTCTAGAATGCTACAAAATTATTAGGAAAAGATTATAATAATATAATACCAATAAACTACTCTCTCTATCTCATCCTAGTAGTCACATCTATCTCTACTTGAAATAGAAGTGTTGGATGGTCATGCCATGCATTGCCAGCATAACCCATTTTATTGTGGCTCAATTGGGCCATTGTGTCGTGTTAGGCATGACATGATATCTAAATTAGTTGGCTCGACATAACTAATTTGGTTGGCATTCGGGCATTATTGTGTTGAGTCATGCCAACTCTATTTTGAGTCATGTCGGGTCATGTTGGTTATGGGCAACCTGAATGTGGCCAGTTAAATTTTTATGAAATTTTAATTTTTAATTTATTTAAAATGATATACAATGGAACATCTCTAAATTAATATGATCCGTAGCACAAAAAATTATTAATTAACGGAGGTTTATTAATTTATAAACTCTTCACCTAAAAAAATCAGAAAATATATCAAAGATATTATATGATTAATTCATACAAGTCTCAATAAATTCAACGTCAATTTCCAAAGTTAAAAATTATGCTTAAATTAATCAACTTAAATTTTGAAATATCAAAGTTCGTGATCATGTTTCCAAGAAAGTTTTCCAGGTGTGGAATATCAAAAGTTACTTACTTGAATTATAAAGGCTAATGCATACAACAGTTGAGTTATAGATTATTTTTTTTTATTTCTTTTTTCTTCCAAAATAAAGTCTTCATCTTCTCTGAGTAATGATCAAAAGTTTAAAATTTGTCATCATAAAGCAGCAAATCCATCCATCAAACAATTAGCTCTTGCAAATTGGGCAATGCAAGAATCAAGCATTCAAAAGTCTCAATACAAGGAACCATCAGGAACATCCTTGCTAAGCGTCAACAATATGAAAGCATGAACTCAACTGAACTTACATCTAAGCGTCAAAGAGTTGTGAAGCATCTTGAACTTGATAATATTTTAACAAATTGAGTTTTACAATGCCAAGCACGTCGAGTAGCATTATCAGGTGAATTAATCAAGGAAAAAACTCGTCAATTTGCTAGACAACTTGAACTTGGAGAGAGAACACCAAAATTTTCAAATGGATGACTTGCAAAGTTTAATATTCGCCATGGATTCAAAGCTCAAAAATCATATGGAGAAAGTGATTTTGCTATTTTAGATGCAATTGACAGAAATATGTCAATAATAAAAGAAAAATTTTAAAGTTATTCACTTCAAAACATATACAATATCGATGAAACAGGACTCTTTTATCGCATGGGTCCTAATCGAACAATTGCACGACGTCAAATTGAAGGTTTTAAGAATGATAAAACATGTCTAACTTTTGTCTTTGCTGCAATGCAGATGAGTCTCACAAAATGTAACCTCTCATCATTGGTCATGCACAAATGCAACATGCTTTTAATAGATAAAGTGGAGAGCAATTGAGTTTCTATTATCACAGCAATGCAAAAACTTGGATGACTGGAATCATTTTTAGGGAATGGCTACAAAAGATGGATCAACAAATGCAAGATACTAATAGAAAAGTCATACTTTTCTTAGATAATGCTCCTTCATATGTGGTGAGGGATTTGCCTCTTATAAATGGATGCTAGAATAATAGCAACATTTAAGAGGTGATATAGGCATTTTCAACTCCAAGATGGAATTGATAGAGATGAACAACAAAAGACAGATATCTATAAGGTTAATTAATTAATAGCCATGAAATAGGCTAAGGCAGCATGGAATGACATTTCTAGCAAGAAAATAGTCAATTGCTTTAAGCACATAGGTCTTTTTGAAAGAGAAATTCAAAAAAATGAAGTGGGTTTGGAAGAACAAGATATAGAAAATGAACTTAAAGATGCTATTAATTAACTGTCAATTAGTCGCCCAATGTTTGTTCACGAGCTTATAAATCCCGAAGAAAAGCAACAAGTTGCCCATGAGGAAATTTCAGATGAAGATTTAATAAAATTTTCGTTGTCTCAAGATCAAGAAGAAGAGGAAGATGGTGAAATTATAGATGAAAATCCTCCCATGTCAACAAAAGAAAAATTAAATGTTCTTCATTCTTATATTTTATTTTTTGATCTTTCAAATCCAAATCATGTTATAGCTTATAAGGTACTTAGAAACATACAATTTGAGATATGGACTATTGAAAAAAAACAAACATACTAGATATGTATTTTTGTAAGGAATATTGATTTTACGAAGTAATATATTTTATCTATGATGTATAGTATTTTTAGATTTATAAGGAATATTGATTCTATAAATTAATATTGTTACATAGGGTATTTTTTATTTTGTATTAAATAATAGATAGTAGAATTATTAAATTATACACATTCCACGGAGTCGGTGGATTGATTTTTCATTAAATAATGGAGATTATTAATTTATAGAGTATCAATTTAGGGAGGTTCTACTGTATTTACATATCAAAATATTATAATTAAAAAATATATTACATATTTAAATTGTATTAAAAATTAAAATTAATTAAAATCAAAACAATAATAAAAAAAGTGATTGACATTTGATCGATTTTACTTAAAAATGAAAATATTTTATGAAAAAAATAATTAATAATATGATTCATAATATAAGAATTAAGATGAAATATAATTGGCATTAATCTAAAAAAATCAAAATATCATATAAAAAAACAAGCTAAATTCACATGAATTATCAATTCATGTCCGTAATATGATAATGTGGATATAGATCATTATTGTCATGTATTCATCTGAAGGTAGTGCTAGTGATGATCTCAATATTCTTGATTTCGATATTATATGAGTCATCATTAATCATTAACTCTTTTATTTTTTCTTGAATTTTTAATTTTAATTCTTTTCAGTCATTTAAGTATGAAAGTGTCTCTATGATATCTAGTCATAGTTTGGATCTTTTATCTAACATTATATTGGCTATCACAGAACAAGTAGATTTCGATGCTATACTAAATACTAGAAAAGTTAATAGATCATATATCATTTTAGATAACATGAGATAAGTGGATTCGTTTAATTTTTTATCAATTCAATTATTTAAATTCCTATTATTTTCGTATGGTAGGATGAAACAGTAATAAGTAGTTAAGTACCAAGATAGCTCGCTCCTATTCGATGGTTCATCCCATCATTTACTTCTAGTTAATTAAATGTAAAAGTTATTATTTTTGAATATGGTTTTCATATCCATACTCAAAGTCTTGTTACAACTACTATACATAGTCTCGTAATATATAAACATGTTAGTTTATTTTTTGTGATAAAACTTTCAAATTCATCTAGTTGATTCATGCAAGTTGATATATATATTTTAATATATATTTTATTTCTTTTATTTTAATCCTATGATTTATACAGATATTTAAGTAATAAAGAGTTGTAATAGATGACTAGTATTTTAATTACTTGATTTTCATTTGAACATCTATGGTACTAAATGCAGAGTATCTTCTATACTTGCTTAATATTCTACTAATGTTGTATATGTGCTTGATATAATGCAAGTGGTGAGAGTGTTACAGATGAATATATTTTTGTCATATCATAAAAAATCTTCAAAAATTTTTTTAAAAAATTTTTGTATCACGATATAAATTATGAATAATAAATTTACCACTCTTATTATTGATATAGTTAAATTTCATATATTGGTAGTCAACACATGACTCTAATATGAGGCAGATATAATCTCAATGATTTCTCATATTTGTTTGAATTTTTTTTCAGTTCACTAACAAAGATTACTAAATTCTTATTTTCTGCTAGTCATTCTAAGACATTTTAGCAAATTTTTTATTTTTTCTAATAGGTTTATTACGTGATAAATAATATATTTATTAAAAATTTCATTTCTGCTTATACTAATAGGTTTATTACGTGACACATATATCTAAAATAAAAAATTTCATCTGATGGCTTATCTCTAATGGTTCTGACAAGTATTATAATGACGACTTTGTTATTCAAAGTATTATCAAATTTAATAATATAAATTTTATTTTGAATATCATATTTATTAAAAATTCTCTTCATACATTTATATATGATAGGATCATCATGAGGATTGAAGATCTTGGGAAATTTTAATTTTTTATTTTGAATCTACATAGTGAGCGATAAGATATGCAAATGATATATTATCGAGAATTGTCTAGATATTAGATATTATGGTTATCACTTTATTTTATTTTTAAATTTGTTAATTATTAATTATTTTTTAACTTATAATATTTTATTATCTTATTCCTACTATTAAACCTATGAATCATATGATAAACAACATGATAGTAAATTTGTATAATACTGATAACCTTAGAATCATCTAAAAATCTAATCAGGAAAATTCATGATCGTAATCAACTTGATTATACAATTTCTCCTAAAGTCATTGTGATAAATGATATGAGTCAATAAAATTGAACTTGATTAAATTTTAAAAGTTGTCTCTCATTTATGTTTACATGGAATCTAAAATATCATGTTTTTTGATGTATTGATCAATATATCTCTTAATGTGCTCATTATTACATATTTTTATTTGTATATATTTTTTTATAATATATATATTGTGATGATTCTTCTTAAATACTTCTTAAATTTTTTTTATTATATTAAAATAAGTTTATACTACTAAAATTTACTTAATTTTAGGTTTTTTAAGTAAATGGGTCAAAGCTATAAAAGTGAATCTTGTTTTGACCTCTAAATTTTTGATCGGATTATTATTATTATTTATATTTATGTTTAATTTATTATTAGTAAAATTATTATTTGTCATATTTTTTTATTTTTAATTATAAAAAATCTAATAAATATCATAAACTAATAAATCAAAAAAATTTTCTACCGTAACAGAGTATATTTATTTGAGTAGCAGTTCATAGTTGTAGTTAATTTATTACCTCTCTTTTTTTTAAACTTGTTAGGTTAGAACAAATAAAAACAATGAAATTGAGCACTACATAAAATATCACAGCATAGAACTCAGAAAAAGAGAGGAGAGAGAAGATAGGAAAATAATAGGAGAAGAGCAAGAGAGAATGAGATTGAAATTCTAAACATTTATACTTTCTATTTATAGAAATTTATAATATTTAAAAAATATTTTTTAATTTTTTTTTAATTTTAAATTTGTAGAAACTTGACAATTATTAGATTTTTGTTTGTGACTATTGTCTATTGAAAAGAAATCTGATGGTTACAGATTAATAAACATAAATTTTTTTTTGACGATATGAAAGTGACATGCATGACTTGTCGCTTTTTATGTCAACACCCATTATGTAAAAATGTATTGGGCGTCGACCATCAGGGTACTGACTTAGCGTGCATGTAGACCATTAGGAGTGATGAGGTGGGGCCATTTTTTTTAAAAACATGGTCTTGTGAGTATGTGACATGTGCCCTATGCTTGGTCAGAGTTAGCATGCCTGTAGACCATGCCAATGGGATAGGCATGTAGGTTGTGTCTGACCTAGCATGACATATGAATTGCCTCGAGCCAACACGGCAGGAGCCGTGCCTCAGGCTGAAACGACCCCTATCCAAGCATGGTTATGGACTTTATCATGCTGGGCCAAACACAACTATTTCAGGTTATGTCTTGTGTCGTGCATGGGCCACATGACCACTTGTCACCATTAACTTGGAATGTCTCCAAAAATTAGGTAGCTAATTGCATGAATTGAGTAATAACGTATTTTGATTCTCTAGGCTGCTCTAGTTTTAATTCCATTAAATGGGACGCCACATCATGTATTTGGGTAGACTTAATGAATATAAAGATGTATGCTCACATAATATTTCATGAGTAGTATTGAAGATATGACAACTAAGGATAATCCTATTTCAATGAATTGTCATAATGCAATCAATAATTAATAATTAGTTAACAACTAGATATCTTTTCTCTCATTACTCGAAGGGTCCTTTGTCATATGGTTTAATATTTCTTGATTAAAGAATATGTGTATTCAAGTAGTCTATTTTGTATAATTTCACTTTACTTGTTTTCACTTAGTAGTCGCCTGGGCTTGTACCTTCATTTAACAATATAGTAGGTAAATAGTAACATCACTCATGTCACAGATTGAGAGTATCAATACAGCGACACAATTCATGCGAAACTTCATAAGCATTCCATCAAGGGTTCATTTTATGTGTAATAGCAAACATTGACTATGTTGAATTAATTTTGTACTACAATATATTCATTATATGAATGACTCTAGATTATGACCATTTAGTTTAGAGTCTATCAAAATTTTTATTTATTATTATGTAATTGACTTGCGACATGCTCCTCAAACTCAATTGGGTTGGTCTGGCCGAACTTTTGAAGAATCATACTAATTGATCTCATATGCTCCTTTAGAATTTCACCATATCTTTTATGTTTTATCCACATAACATATTAATCATTAAATGTATATTTTCATTTAGTTACAAATATGATAATTATGGGTTTATGACATTCTCTCCCTAGGGATCACAATCTTTGGGTGTCTAAATCAGCTAAGTCAAGCATGAGCAAGTAATTTAAAAGTTTAAAAAATAAAATTACAAATAATTCTGAAATTTTGAAAAAATCCAAATGAGGCTCTCATTATATAGGTTGAATTTTTTACATTAACGATCAATATCACAATAAATATCATGATCTTACATCATAAGAAATAAATTTTTTTTTTTTTGAGAATTCTAAAACATCATCTTGGACATGTGCCTTATTAGGGTCATCTTGAACATTTTTGGACATTTAAGAATCTTCTTCAATTTTCACAAAAGAGAGGACTCATCTTATTTCTCTTTTGTAAAGTGTCATAATGATTCATTTGGTTTCTAATTTACTTTGCTAGTGAGTAGTTCTTTCTATTTTATTAAGTATTCTTATTTTATGTATTTTTTTGTCTGATAATACGTTTGACAAAATATATTCATTATCTTTATGAGAATGATTGTTCAATTTTTTCTCCAATAAGTGCCCAATGAGATTTGTTTCGAGTAGGATTATCGAGATCTTCTTAAAATGATTTTAACATACTTATGAGAATGACTAGATGAACCTTATAAAGTTTGAGGGTAATTTTAGTCGGTTGGCCACCTATTATGAAAATGTCTTTCGTGTCATCATTACCAAGGCTTTTTGAACTCTCTTGGGTCAAATGCTTAATGTATTCTTACAAATACCAAATTGCCATTCTCATAATTAGAATATTGAGAAGTAATAATGTTTCATGATACATATCTAATTAATTTTCTTATTTTTTTTGAGAAGTACATATGTTGATCCATCATACATCTTGTGCTTATACTTGTACAAAATGATATCGTAAAATAAAAAAATTGATATATGATTAAGATAATCTGGAAACTTCTATTATGTCGAGGCATTCCTAGATATTTCTAGGAAGAAATATTTTTAATTATAAATTTTTTAATCAATTGATTATCATCTTTTGTTGTCTCATGTTATATCATATATTAGTTTTTATATTGAGGAGATAATTTTTTTTCATCTTCTATATAAAAAATTTGGGTTTACTTATTTTGTTCATGATTTATTTCTAAACAGAGAGAAGATAAGTTGTATATGTTTTTAAGTGCATATTTATTGGATACTCTATTACTCAGAATTAATATATTTGTTACTCATTAAAAATTTATAGGATCATTATGAGTGTCAATATGATATTTTTTGATGACATCATTTTTTCTAAAACTTGATCTAAGAAAAGGAAAACACACAATTTGGTATTATAGTGGTAGTTTTATTCTTGTATCTAACTATTTCTGATAGAAGAGTAATCATTGACCCTATGACCTAAGCCTATGTCTGTATTTGATATTGCTAGCATAAATTACTTTGAGGAGAGTAGTGAGGCCACCCTTAAAGCTTTTTGATAAGAATATAAGTCTAATGTGTGTGTCTCACTGAACATGAGATGTGAATTATCCTAGGAAAGGGAGATGAGGGTTGAGAGACTTTATAATCCCAACATAAATGTATATACTAAGCATATAATTTTGTAATCTTTCTTAGATGAGTCTTTTATTGTATTAGTTGATTTGGTTGAGAGTAGTGATTTGGATCTTTTGATTATATTACGGAAAAAATTAATGATGTGTTCTATTCAATGTTTTTTGTTGGGAGTACTCTCTTATTTTTATTTTGACACTATGTATTTTGATTTCTATTTTCTTTGATAGTTGATAGATTTTTGACATTTTTTTTGAGGTACTTAGTCATCTAAGATGATGATAATTTATGTTAATGAATTGAGTGCAGCATATTCATTCATTCTTGAGATCTTGTTTCGAAACCTTTAGATAATTTAGCAGCTTGATGTTGATTATTAGGATATATAGAGTGTAATCACATTCAATTACATTCAATCATGATGAAGACTTGACTTGGTAGAAAGATCGATCAACTCAATAAGGCGAAATTGGTAATTGGGAGATGACACAAATTTATAATGTTGATTAGTGGTATTCATGTTAATCCATGGCAAAAAATGACTACTATTGGGTTGTAGTTTTTTATTGCTGTATCCCACAAATGGATTATATATTAATAAAATATGAGGAATGCACTTTTTTATAGTGGTCTTGATGAGGATATGTTTACGCAATAATTCATATTTTATTTTTCTTGAAAGTATATATATGCTGTGTAAACTGTTGAAGATCTTTTATGATGTGGTTTAAGAGATTTTTTTTTAACTTGCCATCTTTAGTCTTAAGAGATGAATATCATAATATGTATATTTTTTTTATATGGATAATTGTATTTATATGTGATATTAGTAGTATACATTAATACTATTTTGATTATATGAAATGATCAATTAAGTATAGAGGTCGGATACTCAATAGGCAAGATTTTTTTTTTCTTAGAGGATATATAATTAGATATTTCATCTGATCTCAGTATGATGAGATATACACATGTACTCACCTTTTTATTTGAGTATAAATTTGTCTACATTTGTCAATTTTTCAGTTGATTCCATCATATATAAGAAAAATATAAGAAAATTTTAATCTGATAGTGACCGGATTTGAAATAAACTATGCTATTAGGATGATTAGTTATTTTTTAATTTTTTTCAGAGACTCATATAGTTACAGTTATCAGGATTCTTAAGTATGTGAAGATAACCTTATGATGTAAGATTTTGTTCTGATATCATGGGCATGATTGGGTCAAATGCTTATTCAATGTAAATATAAAATACATAGTTATGAGATTGGTTATTTGAGATTTATTGGATTGGTTACTTCTTGAAGGAGCTTATTTTTACTAGTTTGGAGGTTAATGATGCTTTATTGTGATAACTAGGCTGCTCGACACATTGATATAAACTCAGTGTTGAATAAGTAAATGAAACAAATTGAAGTTAATTGTTACTTCATATGAGAGAAGATCTATGGTTATATGATAGTCATTGCATACATATCTATCAATTGGCATATTACAAACATATTCACGATGCTCTCAGAGTCTGCATGCTTTAAGTATTTGTGATATGTACACACCAACTTAAAAAGGGGTGTTGACGTTTAATTTAGTTTTTTATTTATTTATTTATTTTTTACTTTTATTTGATTAGAAGCACCTGACAAGTGTGCTATTTCAAATTATATATATAGTTTTTGTATTTCTCCATCTCCTCTTTTCTTTTATGAAACTACCTATGGTAAATTATAGTTAATTCAATGGTGCCAAACAATTACAATTATTAATATGATGCAATAATACATTTTCAAAGCTTTAATTTTATTTATAATGATTACTAATGTAATGATAAACATAAATAGGAAAGGAAAAAATCTAGAGTACCCAAAATTCTTAATTGCACTCCTTGCATATATAATGAATAATAAAAAATAATACATCAAAAAAAATTATAAGTATACTTAGAAAACAATCACAATACCTGTGAGCATCTATGCTAAGTAAAAAAAATAGAATGTACATTATTAGGATCTCAGTAAAATCCATGACTATTCCTTTACATAAAAGATTACAATATGAAAAATATTAAATAACTATGGCATATTTTTCTTAACTTGATGTTGAAATAATTGGACCAAACTTAAATTGATCATATTAAGAAATAAGTGTACTAAAAGAGTGCTGGAGCAATAATACCTTAATAGGGAATAATTGGATGCATTGAATTAGATTGGATATAGAAAATAGGAAAAGTTAGTTGGATGAAAGAAATATCAACATGACCTCTAAATGACTTGAAGCTAGTTCTATGATGAGGAGATAAACAAGTACCCATAATGAACATATCAGAATTTTTTTAGATTACACATACACAAAGAGTTTAATCACTTGGGAAGTCTTTGTATTATATGTATATATTGGAGTTCATGTCTTGGTGTAATGACAAATATCTTTGGCTGAGGGCGGTAAGTCTCAGATTTAAGACTTATCAAATATAATTTTTTTGACATTTGGGGATAAGATTATGAAGATATTAACTTCTCACAGACAACTTACTAAAGTGGAAACTTTGCCTACTGGATACAGCCTCCACATGCACAAAGAGGCTCTGATATCTTATACAAAAAATAGAAATTAATACAAATATTAATTTAATATGCTCATTCATACTAAGTGGAATGCATATGAATATATCAATAAAATATGTCAGCACGTCTTATTAATAAATGAAAACTTAATTGCTGAATGGCACCATAATTGTGATCATCTCCATTTTTTCTGTTTCTCTGTTGCTCCCAGTTTTGCTTTGTTGGAGATGTTGACTCCTGTGTGAATGATAATGCCAGGAGTTGTTTTGTTCCCTGAGGCCACTCTTCCCTTAAGGGTTATTCAACCTAATTTTATATGTGCCATCGAGAGGGCATTGGCCCAAGTTGATGCTCCTTATATTATTGGAGTGGTAGGTGGATTATTTACTCTTCTGTTTCATTAGGATTTTAATCTTGTTTTTTAAAGATTGGAAGTTGTTTGATACCTTTCTCAGATCCGTGCGGGTAGAGATCCTGAAACCAGGCAAATAAGATTTTCTACTGTTGGCACAACTGCAGAGGTACAATTATTATATATATTTTCAATCATATAATGATTCTGCCTTGTTTGCAATGAAGAACATGCAACTTGTTTATGTGAAATAGTACATTAGCAGGTCAATTTTATTACCCAATATTGGAGGTGGCTATTCATGTCACATCTTTTTTCGTGGTCTGGCTTTGTCATGCCCAGGAAAAAACCAGGCCTGGAAAACTCAGCCTGGTATTATTTAGGCCATTGGGGCAAGACTGGGCATAAGAAAAATAACTGAGCAGCTTTGTTTAATGGTCCAGGACCATTGCGACTGTGACAGTCACATTTCAATCGATAACAGTAAAGAAAATTTTTGATATATCGATCAATATATCTCTGAAATATCTAAAAATTCCAAGTACTGATATATCAATCAAAATTGATATTTTTATTTTTGATTAGTATTCATGTAAAAATATATAATGATATATCTGATATATCCATTAAATTTAAGTACTGATATATTCATCAAAATTTATATTTTAATCCTTGATTGGCAGTAGCACATGACGCACACAAATTTTTCCTTATTTTTTATATATTAAATATGTAATATATATTTTATCTATGTATTACTTATCTTTCATAAAATATAAATTTGATATTCATGAGAATGACATAGTCATTGTTACATCGATAAATGAGCTAGTACTAAGTTGTAACTAGTGCCGCCAATGTTGTCAAATTCTCAGAATTGATGCTTATCCCGTTCAATAGTCCAAAAATACTTCTCATGTTAGTTTTTTTTAATCCAAAATTTAAAAACGACAAAAATTTGTGAGATGTAATATTATTTTAAACTTTTAAGTTGTGATCTATTTAAAATTTTTTTTGTTAAAATTATACCAAGGGTATATTGTATGTGATTACACTAAAACTAACATATTAGATATCATAAGAAATTTGAAATTAAATATGTTTGTGTGAGAATAATACTAAGATGATTAATCACTTGAGAAGTTCTTGTATTGCATACATATGTTGAAGGTCATGCCTCATTATGATGACAAGTGCTTTTGTTTAAGAATATAAAGTCTCAGATTTGACACTTATTAGATATAATATCTCTAACTTTTGAGGATACAGTTACCTATATATTAATCTCTATTAGATTCTATTCTAAATTGGGAACCTTTTACACTCGGGATGATCTCCAACTCTATCCATATTGAGATATTATATTATTATCAATCTAAAAAATATGTAAAAATATTAGAAGTGATATAATAAAATTATATAATAAGATGCATCTTATTCTCATTAACTAAATGAGTTGTGCAATTTTTCTCCTTAATATCTAATAGTTGGAAAAATAATACACAATAATAATTTGTAAGCATGATTATGCATTAATTTTAAATATAATGTAAAAGATATTTTTGAGCTTATTTAGAGTCACTAGCAAAATAATGCACAAAAAATTTGGAAAAATAATGATTATGAATTTCTATGTTAAAAATATTTTTAGTTTATATGGTAGTAATAATCTTTTGCTTCAATGTTGTATGTGACCGTGAGTTGTATTACTTTAATAGTAAAATTGAATATGAAATTATTTTGAGTCACTAGCAAATATTAGAAATATAACATTTCCTTGGATTTATCATTTTGGTAAAAAACAAATATATTATTGGATTGAAAGTATTTGTAAACACTGAAAAATAGAAATTATTATGAAATTAGGTTAGATTCTACAAATATGATGTTGAAAACAAATTAGCCATATAAAAATATAATTTTTGTTTTTTGTAATTCAAAAACAATTACATAAAACTATATGATATTAATTGAGTTGCAATTTAATTATATAAAAATTTTGAATTTATTTTAAATTTCACAATACAATTTGAAAGTTTAAATACTATATGAATGAACTTGTTTTTTTGATTGGTGTTATAAAGAAAATAAAAATAATTAAAGCATAAAAAGTAATATATATATATATATATAATTAAATTAAATAAAAATTAATCTTTGTTAATATGTAAACAATCTTTAAAAACTAAGTATAAAAATAGACACACACACACACACACACAAGCATAGAAAAATAGAAGGAACAATGATTGATCTTGATACTGAAAAAATATACAATAATAATAACTTTTTTGTACATCATTGATCCTCAACTACAAAAAAATACATAGTAACAATAATTGAATACTCTCTCAAGTTAATGTGCATGTCTTTAATACTTAGTTTTTAGCAAAAGTGATCGATCTAAAAAATATGTTAAAATTTGTAAAAATTTGTGAATAGATACCGGCCTATTCAAAGTCTTCGTGAAAATATATGTAAGTTGGTCTCTAGTAAACACATAAGTTGTAGTAATGAAACTCTCTTCTATCTTATCCTAGATGAACTAACAATATACCTTAATATATTTTATCCGCTCATGAAAGGTTAAATTATAAACTAAGTGTCATGCTAATTGAGTATAACAAAAGAAAATGGCTAGTTTGAAAATTGAAAAATCTAACTCATCGAATAAGTGTTTGATATTGATCCAAGGAAACTCACAAGTAAAATATATTATAAATTGTTTTTCATCGCTACATTGAATCTCGAATAATTTGTTGGATTTTAATTTTGCAAGAGAAAATTGATTTTCAAAAGTATATTACATGTAATAGATTTTTTCTTTATAATTTTTGATGCACAATTATAATCTAAATAACTAGTTAAAGTAAAAGTCTCTTATTTTTCAAAGAAATCCCAAGCTAATGAGTATGTTTTATATAATTGAATATGCAAAGAATGTGATGAAATGAATATGTGTTGGAGATTTAATAAATGATTAACCATACTAACACAATAAGTGATATATGATCTAGTAAATCTCACATAATTAAAATTTTCTAAAATCATTATATGTTTAGTAGAATCAACAAGAACACTTGTGTTTAAATAGAATTTATACTCAAATCTAGTAGAGTATCTATTGGAACACAATCTAACAATCCAAACCAAGAAAGAATATCCAATTTATATTCTTGTTGAGATAAAACTATTTTTTCATTTGAATAATCAATCTCATTCCAAAAAATGAAATATAGTGACCAAATTTTTTTGTCTGAAGATGCTGTTTTAGTTGGGAAGTACTTAATCGATTATTTCATATAATAATAATATCATCTATATAAATCATTAATAGAACAAATGTACTATCTAAATTATGTCTTTAAAGACATCTTCAAAGTGCAAAAAATCTATTTATAAACAAAAAGTTACTAAATCAAACTATTGATGATCATTTTAATTGATATAAGTTTTTTCATAATCTACAAATATAATATACTCTTTTAATATAAGTCACTATAAAAAAATATTTTTTTCACATTCAGCTAATACAACATTTATCTGTGAAAGTGCAAGAGAGAATAGCATGATAGAGTTATATTACTAACTAGAGAAAAAAATATCATAATAATCAATCTCATACATCTAAATAAAGTCTTTTGCAATTAGTTGTTTTTTAACCAGTGTATCTTCTAGTCAGGTCCAATGTTCTTTATGAATACATACTTGCATGTAGTTTTCAAGAAGTTTGGGATTCAAGTTCTAATGTCTGATTGCTAGTTGTTGCATGAATATCTTTTAACTTGACTTGTAGTCATTTTGGATTATCAAATGTCTCTAAAGAAGAAATAAGTATCTTAAAACTATAAAGACGTGAAAATTAGAAAATGATTACTCAAACACGAATATAAAAAATATCAAGGAGAAATGATACCATGTAGAACATTTCCATGCTTTTTTTTGGTAGACTAATCAAAGGTCCAAGTTATCTTTATTTGAAGGATTAGGTGACCGTGATAACTTTTACAATGAGGGGTGGAGGTTGATGTGCCCTCCGAGTATAGATATATTATGGATCATTTAGTTTTATACCTTTTATATCTCTATAGGGGTAATGATGAATACACATTTTCTTATGTGTGAACTTTTTAGTACTATCAACAATCTAAGTGGTCATATGAAGCAATGATATTGTGCAATGTGCAACTCTATCACTTTTCTTAGGATTTATATCTCATGAGTTCATTAGATTTGTATTGAGCTGTCAAATGAGTCGTGTCGTTTTGACACGACTAATTTTTTCGTGGTTTAGTCAGGTTATTGTGCTTTGCTGGGCATGACATGACTTGATTAATATTAGTTTGGCAGGCTTGAGTCTTGGCAGAATTGGGCCGAGTAGTGATGGACCATGCTGGGTCATGCCCACAGGCTGCCATCCTGGTCGACCGGTCAAGAGATTATGATTTTAAATATTTATTTTTACAAATTTAAAAATTTAAATTATTTATTATGAGTTATGATATAATTTCATATAAATCACAATAAAATAAAATCATCAATAAAAATTTTAATAATGAAAAATAATAAAATAAAATCAATCATTCAATCCAACCAAAAATAAAATAATATAATATAATACTTATCAATCATAATTAAACTCAATCCCAATATCAATCAGTGTTAGTATGTAAATGATCTTTATCACGTAAGTATCTGATAGTATCACTAGTAATCTGTTCAATATTTTTAAAGTTTCATGAGTCATCATCTGTTAGCAACTCCTCTACTCTTGTTCTAGCCCAATCTTGGATACATAATCTCGAATCCTCAATGATATCTGAGAATTTGATACTATGCTCAACATACCTCAATGATATCTGACCGTATACATTGATTGTAATAAAAAAAGTAGACTTTGGTACTATGCTCGACATCTGAGAGGTCAGTAAATTCCATGTCATCTTAGACAACATGTAATAGGTAGATTTATATGATTTTTATTTTTATAAAATATTATAATTTTGTTATTGTTATGTGATATGATTGAACAATAATCAATATCTACATATCAAGACAGTTCGCTCCTATTTGATGGTTCACCCCATTGTTTTCCACTTGCTAATTGACTGAAATTATTATCTTCGAAAATAGTGTTCATGTCCGTACTTAAAGCCTAATTATAACTTCTTCTATACCTAGTATCGTGGTATATAAATAATTCAGTTAATTTATTATGAATGAATTATGAAGGCTAGTATTCCTGATTCATACATATGAATATATATGTCAAAATATTCTCAATCCCTTTCATCTTAATCCTAGGATCCATACAGGTAGCCAGACAATAAAGAAATTAAATGATGGACTCGTATTTTAAATAATTAATTTTATCTTAATAGTCATCTTACTAAATGTAGGGTCATTTCTAAACATCCTAAATATGTTATTAAAATTGCATATACACCTGAGTGTAATGCAAGTAGTGTGAGTGTAAATAGACAAACACATGTTTGTCGTATCATAAAAATTTTTTAAGAATTTTATAAATAAAATTTTTATATCAGTTTATGTCATCAATAATAAGTTCATCATTATTATTATTGACGTAATCGGATATTATGTGTTTGAATATAACACATGACTCCAACATTAGGTAAGTGTAATTTCATTGGTGTCTCATATTCATTTAGAATTTTTTTCTTTAGAACCTCCCGACAAACAGAGACTTACAAATTTTTGTTGCCTGCTAGGTGTTTGATAATATTTTAGGGAATTTTATATTTTTTTAATACGGAAAAAATAATCTTCATCATCACATGTACTATTAGGTTAATAATATAACATATGTAGCTAACATGAAAAATATCTTTTAATGGCCAATCTCTAATGATTATAATTAACATATTAATTATTACTTTATTATTAGATACGTTATCAAATGTGATACTAAATATTTTATTTTAAATATGATAATCTCTAAAGATTCTCATCACGTACTCATATATGACAGGACTATTATGAGGATGAAAATTTTTTGAATATCCTAAAATCTTTTTATTAAGTGTCTATTTTGAATCTATATAGTGGGTGGTGATACATACAAAAGATGCATCATCATGACTAGTCCAGATATCAAATATCACAAATATCACACTACTATATTTTTTAAATTTATTAGTTATTATTTATTTATTTAACTTATAGTATTTTAGTATGTCACTCATATATATGAACTTAGAAATTTTATGATATGTAGATTATAAATAGGTCTGTATGATATTGAATATCCTTGAATTCTATGAAAATCTAATCGAAAAACTCATCATGTTAATTAGTCTGACATCTTTTTTCTTCCTAACTCATTGCAGTATATGAAGGTGCTTAACATAGAAACTGAACTAGATCCAATTTCTAAGACCCTATTGTTCAGTTAGGTTTACCTAGGATCTAATACATAATATTTTTTGGTATATTATTTGGCATGTTTCTTTAGGCGCTTAGTCATACTTGTACTCCTATATATTATTTTCTTATAATATTTGTATCGTGCTAATTTTTTATCGATAATCTTAATATTTTATTTTGTATAATATTAAAGTATGTCCAAATTATATATTTTCTTTTAATTTTTTGTTTTCTGGATATTTTGATCGAAATCATGAGAGAAAATAATGTTTTGACTGTTTCAGACCTTTCTATAGAGTTATCAATTTTAAAATTATCTATGTTTATATTAATATTAATTTTATTATTATTAAATTTAATATTTTCATTTTAGATTTTTAATAGTGCATTAATTATATTATAAATTTTATTTTTAAAATTAAATATTCTTTGATATTAAATTATTAATAAAAATTAAAATTAAATAACTAAATAAAATTTTAAAAATAATAACCATTTGATTATTTATGAAATACTGATTGCCGATGTCTAATATTCAATGTATGTAGTCCACACTTGAGAGGAGAGAGAGACAAAATGAGAAAAAGTGAGTGAAAGAGAGAATGAGGATAATATATAGAAAGAGAGGAGAGAGAGAGACAAGATGAGAAAGAGTGAGTGAAAGAGAGAATAGGGATAAGATAAAGAAAGAGAGGAGACTGAGGTGAGAAGTGAGATAGTGAGATAGTAGGAGAGAATATATATAGATAATAAAAAGATTTAAAAAACTTATTTTTTCTGAATTTTTTTTTGATTTCTTTTTAATTTTTTAAATAAATTTTTATGATAGAAACCCTACAACCGTTAGATTTTTTTACCTAGCCATTGGGGGTACATCTAATGATTTAATGCATCTTATTCTAATTTTTTTTTGTGGATTTTTTTTGGTTTGACCTCAACGATTCCAAAAGGTCTATGGTCTGGGCTCGGGGCTCAGGCAACTGGGTGAAGTCCTAGGAGTGCTCGGGTTCGATCCAATCAAATTGCGCCCAAAACATGGCCCGAGTTCCAAGGCACAATACCTGACTGTGCTGCTGGACCATACTTTCGGGCCAGGCAGCCGGGTCGTGTCAAGCACAACACGATACCCGACACCCATTGTCTAGCATGACATGAGCCGTGCCTCGAGCCAACATGACATGGGTTCAAGCACGGTTCTAGACCGCACTGTGTCGGGTCAGGCCTAGGCTGCCCGACCCTCTTGACACCTCTAAATAGGATGTCCTACTTGATGTTTGAGTATGATTGACTCATTGATTGTATGTTATTAATTTTTTCACTCATCATTGATCAAGTTGGAAATATTATATTAGTTTTAAGGATACTTCTATCCTAAAATGTGAGTTATGTTAGTTATAAAAATATGTCAAAATTTTCTATTATGCATGTTTGCACTAGATATGATATTCTCAAATATATGGGGGCCTATTGGATATGAGTCTTAAGAAAAATTTGGATATATATTATTCTAATCTATGATTATTCTTGATTTACTTATTATTTCTTTTTTGCTCTAATCATAATTATTTTCATTTTGTAATTATTTTATAAAATAATAAAAAATATATTTTATAAAAACATAAAACAAAAAAAGAACTGATGATATTTTAGTCATCAGATTATATATCAAATAATTTTATAATTTACTTTATAGATCACCATATTATGCAATAGATTTATTGTGTCTTATGCTCCCACAAAACGAGATTATATAAATGAAAAATAAACATTGGATTGAGATAACTTGAACACTCAAATTTTGATAGAAATATTCTAAAGTAATCTTGAGGGGATGCGATATTAATCTCAAATTATCTTATTAATTAAATATTTTTTTTATTTTGTTCTTTTTTATATTTTAAATCCTGGAAAGAGAATATTTAGCATATCTTTTAGAGTATTTATGAGTATTTGTTTTATTCATAATATTTCCTTAAGATGAGACAAGATAACACCTAAGACTTTAAAATATACCTTTTTTAGTTACTCTAGTTCTCAAAATAAGTACAAATATTTTTTATCAGAATTTAATAGGGTTTTAGTGTTTACTTATGTTATATTTTTTGAACATGATTATTTTTTTGGAGAGTATAAAAATAGAAAGTTCAACAAATACATATGAATTCATTATTTTTTTTACTCTTTTATAATTTTTCTTGGGTCTCTAATTATGAGAGAGGTTCACTTGGCAATTATATGAACTTATTGATTGACTTTTGATGAGACTCTTCTCGGGTCATCATATGGGCCAACAAATACATATCAAGTTGATTCTGATGAGATTAATATTTCCTAAGAAGAGAATCTATCTTGAATAATGATGAAATAGTAGTCCTTGAGTCTACTCTAATTCTAGATTAATGATGTGTTAGAAACTGCGAAACTTGATTATCTAAGTTTATAATCTATACCAGGAGAAGAAGACACATGTAGTTTGCTTAGTTCATAATTAATTCTATCAAAGAGCCAAATAATAATGCAATCAACCTTTCTAATATTGAGCATCTGATTGCCCTCCAAAAGAAATAAAAATGTTGTACTCGGTATCTAATTTTTTATATATCATATTCACATAATTTTTTTTACTTCCTTTATTATTTTTCTTGCTGATATTAGGATAAGTAGATTTATTTCTAAGGTATTATCTCACTGAATATGCTACTAGTCTATGTTGGAAAGGATATATTCTTCATTCTAATAAGACTTGAGAATAAGTATCATGACCTTCAAGAAAGTCTATTATTTATTGTAGTTGGGTGCTCATTCTGAAGATGTGTAGATGAGAAAGTAAATCACTATAAAATGAGACTTGTATGAGGTAGTTAACATAAATGTTGAGTGTGAATTATCATGATATTCTCTCTCTAGTATTCAAGATAATTTTCACATGAATTCTTATTTTACTGTTAGTTTTTCACAGATTGAGGATACATTAGCTGCACATAAAAAAATATTTCTTTATGATGATTTTTAAGAGGTATATTTGGAATAGCCACTTGATTGAGTTTTGAGTAACACAGTCAAAAATGGGTTGTAGATTGTGGAAGATATCATATTGTTTGAAGTAATAATTGAGAGTTTGGTTTACAATTAACTTGTTTGATTTACACAAATATGTTATGATTTTTTTTTTGTTTTTTGGTGGAGTATTGATGATAAATTGATTTTGTTTATCATGTAAGTGAATAATATTTTGATTATGAGGGATAATAAGTTAAAATTAATCAAACTCAAGAAATATATTCAAAAGTAGTTTTATATAAATTATTTTGGGAGACTCATATATTTTTTTGAGATAGATGTGACATATTTTAAGAAAGTGATTATTTTGTTATAAAGGAGATGCGTAATTGATATTCTTATAAAAGTTATTCTTTTAGGTTGTACTCCAACAGATATTCTAATTGTCTCATATATGGATTTTTCGTCATAATCAAAATATTTTTTTTGGCGACGACTCAATGGGTGATGGCGTCGTGGGTGACACACGATGGGCGACGCAGTGATGCCTGATAGGGGATGATGGCGCGCCATTCCAATTTTTCTTTTCTAAGTTAAGAATTATCATAACCTAGAACCGGCTCGAATTCGGATTGATTTTGGGCCGTAGGCCATGCCGTGCCTGCCCTCTAGTGAACCGTGCTGTGTTAGTTCATCTTAACTCAATTCTTTACATACTGAGGTAATTGAAGAAGTCTTTATGACTTGAGATATTTTTTAGTTAGCTGAGTTCTTATATTTGAGTTGGGTGTCAGCTTGTACCAAGAGGATATCTACTATATGTTTTTGTATTTTTTATTAAAAATTAAACATATAAACAACTTAATATTCATTAACTTCAATTCTCTCAATATATAATATAACCTTTTAAATAGAGACAAAAATAAGTAGGGCAACCTACAAGTTAGGTGCTTCATTCAAAGCATAAATTTAAGGAAATAAAAAAGAATTTTTACAACACAAACTTCAATACCCTCTATCAAATTAGTGCGTAATACTCCAGCACATCGAGAATGGAAGAGAAATAAACTAGTTTGAATTTTGATCAAATCATAACTATGAATTAGTATGATCTAGAGGTGTCAAATGGACTGTACGTGCTGACCCAACTCATTTTTTAAGGCTCAGCTAGGTTATAGAGTCGTGCCTAGCACGATATGCTTTTTAGCATGAGATGTGCCAATACGAATCAAAAAATGGGTAGATTGGCATGATCCTTTGGTCACCCTTTTGGCTTTTGCCCATTTTGTGCCTGGTCATGTTAAGTTGTGCCGAGTTGGGTCAAGTATGATTAGGTTAGGCTGGATCATGTCAAGATAGCCTAATTTGGCCACTTGAGCCAAAACTAGCCCACACAGGCTTGTCGTGCCGGGGTTGTATCGCACCTCATCTCGTGTGGCATGTAGGCCAAAAAATCTAGCCCGGCATGGCCCGAGACATGTTGTGGGTCAATATATGGCCATAGTTTAGACATGGTTATGAACCATGTCGTGTAGGTCCATGCATAGCTTTGGACTGTGCTATGCTGGTCCAGGCATGATTTTGGACTGTGCCATGCTGGTCCAGGCATGGTTTTAGACTGTGCCATGCTGGTCCAGGCATGATATTTTTTGTCGTGCCTTATGTCGTACATGGGCTGACTATCTGGCCCAATTGACACATTTAGTTTCAACTAAATTCAAATTATTAATTAGTTAAAATTGAATCTATTTGAACTAGATTTAAAATATAAACCAATTGAAATCTAAATTAGTTTGAATAAGAACTAAACTCTCAACTTGTTAAAATATGAATAAATTTGAAATAGAATCAAACTAAAGTCATTATTTAGTTTGAACTAGGATCAAACTTACTAATGATCTAATAGTTGAAGTTGGAGAGAAAATAAAAGATGACAAACTAAAAATAAAACAAAAATATTTCTAGATTTAAAATTGAATCTATTTGAACTAGATTTAAAATATGAACCAGTTAAAATCTGAACTAGTTTGAACAAGAACTAAACTCTGAATTTATTAAAACATAAACAAATTTGAAATAGAATCAATCTATAGTCATTATTTAGTTTGAACTAGGATCAAACGTACTAATGATCTAATAGTTAAAGTTAGAGAGAAAATAAAAAATGACAAACTAAAATTAAAACAAAATTGTCTATTTGGAAAAACAATTTTTTTTTAAATGAAGAGTCACAGTACTTGCTGTTTGAATTGGGGTACTATTTGGACAAAACGTGCAATCCTTTTTTTAATTGGGGGTTCCCTTAACCTCTATTTGTTTATCACTTATTTGACAGGAAATAAAAAATAATTTTACACTGTTTTGCGCACTATTGTGCAAAAGTAGAGATGGCCATGCAGTTGCACACTAATGGGAAACAATAAAGATAACACACATAGGATTTCTTGCATGCTTATATGCGGGCATATCTCTTCTCTTTCTCTCTCTTATTTTTTATACATATTAAGTGTGCGACACTAGGAGAGGGGGTACATGAATAATGAATGAGCCATCTCCCTTAGGTTTTGCAACCCTCTCTTACACTCACAAACCTAGGAAAAATATACCCTTGGATACTTACAACTCTAATTCCTTATTGATGATTAAGCAGAAAAACAACTTGAATATTTATTAACTTCAATGATGTTAACATATATAAGAGTCTCTTATATAACGACCAATATAATTGGCGCAATTCACAAGTTAGATGCTTTCATCAAAATATAAAGTAAATAAAATAAATAGTAATTTTTACAACATAAACTTTAATAATTTTTTGAGAAACAATCTAGTACTTTAAGATCTATTATAGAGACATAGGTCAAAGCAATAATGGCAATGCTTTTAAAATATTTATAATTAGATTATTTTTGAGGCAATCATATGTTATTTTTTTTTTCATTAATATTTAATGTGATATTTAAGCTATCAGACATATAGACTATAATATTATATTTTATGATCAGACAAAGAACTTAGGGATGAATTGCTTCTTATTCATAAAAAAAATTTATTATAATATATAATTACTATAACTTATATTCAGATAATTCATCTAATATAAATTTTCATGATGATATTGAAGATGTCTTAATTTATATATTTTTTTTTCTCAAATAGATATTCTTGACCTTTATGTACCAACTTGATGAGGGATATTATAGTTTAAAATTTTTATTTTTATTTTATTTGTTATGTATTGTATTATAGAATAGAGAATTCAATTTGTGAGTTGTCCTAATCCGAGAGCTCATTGATTAAGGACATTTCATGTGCACTGTCACTGTATATTGATTGAGTTTTATTTGGTATTATGGTTTTTAGTTTCAATGTTTCATGCTAAGGATTCACATGACAGGCTGGCTCCATTTGTGCTTTTAGTGTAACTTGTGTATTTTCTTTGGCGTACTCACTGTTTTTATGAATATTGCAGATTCGACAATACCGGAGGTTGGAAGATGGATCTTTGAATGTGGTTACTCGTGGTCATCAGCGGTTTCGTGTAAGACGTCGCTGGAGTGATGTGGATGGAGTGGTTTGTATTAATTTTGTTTTTCTATTCCTCTCATATTCCTGACAATTAATTTCTGATTCATTTTTTTCTCTGGCTTTATATTGGTAAGCCTTGTGGAGAGATTCAGATAATCCACGAAGCGATGCCACTAAGAACTCCTATTGATGCATTTGGAAAGTCAGTGCCCTTGAGTAGATTGATTAATTTCAACATCTCACATTCACAACATTCAAAAGCTTCATTGCATTTGTATGTAGATAATGATAATGATTCAGAGATAAATTCAGCAGATAGCTTTGAAAATGAACTCTCTGAACCCAAAAGAAGAATTCATAGATCTGCAATTACTTCTTGTGGCTATGATGCAATGGAGGAACCAACCAGCAGTGAAGATGAGATGCTTGCCTGTGAGAATATTGAAAGGGTTAGGAGACATGGACTAAGTGACTCTGATTCGATAGAGTCTTCAGTGTCTGATCATGAAAACGAGTTTCAAGTTATGAATTTGAGGAGTTGCGATAGTATGGCTTCAATCAAGAAATCTCACAGAGGGAAAGCTTTGGGGGAAAATTTGAAAAACTCAAACTTCTGCCATTTTCATCGAGTTGCAAGATCCTGCTGGCCCTCCTGGGTATATCAAATGTTTGACTCTTACTTTCTTGCTCGGACAGCTGCAGGTATTTATCTTTGCAGTCCCTATTGTATTCAAAGTTGACCGTGTGGTCACAGTTTAATTAGGTCCCAGTCTTTAAAATTTATGATTATAGGTGATACAACACTAACTCTAACTTGTTCAGTTAGTTAAATTCTTTGGTTCCAAAGAATTTAGCAAACATGATTCTTGTGTGCATTGTTCAAACATCAAGTTATTTTTTATTCATTAGAAAATATAAACTGTACAAAAGTAAATAGAGTCAGAAGTATTTGATGCATCCAAACAATGTAGTGTGAATGGGTCAACTACAAATTATAAATATCGCTACATACATCATAAACATGAATTCACGTGTATAAAATTCATGAAATATGAAAAATAGCCTTTATATTCACCTAACACTCTAGATAGTACAAAATGAATAGCTTGTACAATTAAATTAGGAAAAAAGTAATTCTCTTCTAGAGTTTTTGTAAAATGCCATCAAGTAGGCTAGTTTGCCCTTTTGTTAGGTGAGTATAGTTGGCTAGTCAGACCTCAGAAGTATTTGCCCTTTTGTTAAGGCAATGCCTATTTGGCCAAAGGTGGTATAGCCATCGGCTTGTTGTGGGCAGCTCCATAGTTATTTGAGGTGCAATGTGCGTTGAGGTACAAAAGTTTTATAGGCCTTGAGGATCAATGTGCAATAAAGGTGATACTTTATTTTATGAGATACATTCTATTTAATATATATATAAATTATATATTTTTACTAAATATTATATGTAGTATTTATTTATTAATGAAATATAATAAAGTAAATATTAAATATAAAAATTATTTATCATTAGTATTTTTCATTATCATAAATATTCATAGTTATAAAACAAAATAATAAAGGTAAAATATTTTTAGGAGTATGAGATATGAGTTTTTGGGAATTATATGATTTATGAAGAAGATTGTTTTGGAAATAATTAATTTGTGAAGGGGAGGGCTTTTGCCTAGACTTATTGGAGCTTGAGCTTTAGGCATTCCTTTAATAAATATGGACAGCCCCCAACAGTTTGAAAAGTAGTGTTGGGGGCTTCACCAATGGTTCTTAATTTCAAAAAAAAAAAATTTCTTATTCATTATTTTTTAAATTCTTCTAATAGATCAGTTATATATGTTTGTTATTCATTATTATTTTTGATAATGTTCTTTATTTTTTTGCTAAATTTGTCATCTTAATTTCTTATTTTCTTTTCTTTTCTTTTTCTCTCTAAATGATAAATAATTAAAAAATTGAAGAAATAAAAATTGTCATGGGAAATGTGTTAATCACAACTTGCTCATCCAAAGAGTAAAAAAATATGAGTAGTACGTCATTCCATTGTTGGAAACTCATTGATGTCGAGTGTTGAGAAAATGTTGAAAGAAAAGTGTTCAAATTTATAATGGGTAAATTTTGTAAAAAAACTTGGGTTCTAATGTATGATAATGGAACCTAACATTCAATCACACATGATAAAAAAATTGTAATATAATATCTTGGGAGAAGGGAACTAAAACAAATAATTCTTAAATTCAATTGTAATGTTTTGATAAAAATATTTTCATATGATCCATGGTGATTAAAGAATCTTTAATCTATTTATTTTTTTCTTTTGATTTGCCTCTTAATTTTAGTAAGTCTAGTATAATGAATAATATGATTAATTATTATAATTAATTACAAATCACTTTAATTTATCATTTAAATTCAAATAATTTTTGTACTGTATTGGTATTTGATATTTGCATTATTAGTTTTATGTCCAGATAAATGAGGAGTGTGATATTAGGTAGAAAGTTAACTTTAATAAACTTGTCACAAATTTTTAGTGGATAGTAATTAATATTTGATATTTGGATTATTAGGTCTAACCAAACCTATATTAATGTAGTATCATATTTTTTATGTGGATACATATTCCTAATTAATATTTTAAATAGGAATTGTTATTTTTAAACTTATAATTCATAATATTTCAAATATTTTTAATATTATAATTAATATTTCAAGTGAATTTAGTATTATCAATTTTATTATTTTATTAATTATAGGTAATATTTATGTCAATATAAAGGGAATAATTGATTTTTTATTTTGTAGAATCACTTAATTTGTATGATATCTCAAGCTATATATATGGTTATGTATTGATTAAAAGCATAGAGAAAATAAATTTATTATTTTCTTTTATTTTTGTATTATTCACATGCACTTCTGTTCCTTTTCCCCTTTGCTCGTTTTGAAAATCCTGACATAATAGATGCGTCACCGCATGATAGTGGTATATCATTCATGTATAATGGTGTTTTGGGTTTATTTTTATATATTCTCATCAGATGTTGGACGACAAAATTTTGGGTAAAAAAGATTATTTTTCATGGCAACACGGTGACCAACATGTTTGCGGTCCTGTGATGATGGTTCAAAATCTTTGTTGATAATTTTTTTTTTGTAAAAAAGAATGACTTCCTTGTGTATGGCAACCTAGTCGGAGGGCATACCACTTTTTGTGTATGGTAGTCCACATTTTGTGTAGGAAAACCTTTTGGGATCCTTTGTGTAGGATAGCCCATAAAATTGATTAATATCATGCAATAATCATCAAAGTTCATTATTTTTTGGAGTATAAGTATGATATACATTATGAAAAAGATATTTTATGGCCTAAAGTAGTCTCCTAAATTATAATTTATTAGATTTTATTTGATACTTACTACATAATATTAGTTTTATGAGATGTGTATTAGATTATTCTTATTTCTTCTAATATGGATTAGGAGCTAAATATGTGATGTTAGTTGCATATGTCTATGATATTTTAATTATATTAGATTATAAATTAGGTATGTTTTAACTAAAATCAATTTGATAGACTACCTTTCAAATGAAGAATTTAGTATGCCTTAGGTATTTTTTGGATATATAAGTGAGATACTCAAGAAGCATAACTTTTTTTTCTTAGAGGAGATACATTTTGGATATTTTATTTGACCTAGGTATGTATAGAGGTTTCAATAGGGCCGGGCTGGCCCGGCCCGGCACGAGGCACGGCATGGTTCGGCCGTGCCTGGGCCGGCCCAGCATGGGAAAATTCCGTGCCCGGGTAAGGCACAAGCAATACCGTGCCGTGCCTAACCCAGCACGGTTCGATGCCCGTGGCATGGCACACCAGCACGGGTTCGTCCCGTGTCCCCCTCGTTTTGTTCCTCCCGCAAAAAAGACCGCGGGTAGGGTCTGATTGGACCCGACCTGGAGTCCCTCGAGCCGACCCAATTCACCCCCCCATCGGGCAAAAAAAGATTAAAAAAATTTTTAAATTTTCAGCAGTTGGATCTCGCCTCCAACGGCCCTCATGTTTCTGTCCCCTAAAAAATTTAAAAAAAAATGACTTTTTTAAAAAATATTTTCTTTAATCTATAAATTCCACCCCCCCTCTCTATAACATTTATGTTTTTCATAAATATTTTTTCTCTCAAATCTCACATTTTCTCTCTCAAAAATCTTGCTTCTCTCTCTCGGGACTCGGGATTATGGCATTCGGCTTGGATTTTCAGGAATCTCAACTTGAGTTTTGAATTTGAGCTTAACCGTGGTGTACCGTACACGTGATCGATCTCATTGCTTTTACCGGTTAATTTATTTTAAGTTTTTTTACTCTCTCTCTAGTTTTTCTCTCTAGACAAAAATAGAAAATTTTAAAATCAGTCATCTAGTCTCTAAATAACTATTCTGCTTAATAAAAATCCTAAAAAATGACAAATACTAATAAAATATATTTAAATTTAGAAAATAAAAATATTACACAGAGGTCTGAGGCTGCTGAAATTTTGGTTTCTTCATTCGTCTCAACCCAAACTTCTAAAAAACAAAAAACCAGGACTTCTGTAGTTTGGACTCATTTTAATATAATAAAATATAAAAATGTTAGGGGTGAGGAAGAATAAATGACACACTACAAATATTGTATGAGACTTTTAACATGTAAGAGTTTATTTGGGACTGGGCACCTTAAGAGACATGCCGAATTATGCACCAAAAAACATGGTTCTTTAGATCCTAGGCAAACCCAACTTGACACTGCATTTTTTGAGATTAAATCGAGTTCAGTCTCAAAGTTTACTCCCTTCATATACTCCAGCGAGTTGGGTAGGGACGACACGACCAGACTTATCACATTGATCGATCTTCTGATTAGATTTTCGGAAGATCCAAGGGTAGTGCGCATCATGCAGACATATTTTCAGCCTGCTTATCGTAGGATTCCTAGGTCTACATCTAGGAATGACATACTAAAGATATATAATTTAGAAAAACAAAAATAATTAATGAATTTTTGGCATATAGTGGAGTGGTGTCCGTGACGTCCGATATCTGGAGAAGTCATGATGAATCGTCTTATACATGTCTCACCAGTCACTATGTAGATTCTAACTGGACAATGAATAAAAAAATTTTAGGATTCTCTGAGATTCTTCATCCTCATGATGACCCGGTCATTTTTGAGTGTATGATGAAAATCTTTAGAGAATATAAAATTCAAAATAAAATTTTTAGTATCATATTCGATAACGCATCTAATAATGAAGTAGCGATTAACATGTTTGTTAGAAATATTAGAGATGCACCATTATGAGAGATTTTTCATGTCAGATGCATGTGTCACGTGATTAATTTGATTGTTCAAGCGGGTATGAAGGTGTGTTCCTCTGCGTTAGATAATATACGTAATGCACTAAAATATATTCGCACTCCTCGCAGACAATAAGAGTTTGATAGTCTCTGTTTGTCTGCGAATCTTAAGAAGAAGAAATTCCAATCGGATGTGAGACATCGTTGGAATTACACGTACCTGATGTTGGAATCATGTGTTGGATACGAATACGTGATGGGTCTTCCGATCAGATTTTCGGAAGATCCGAGGGTAGTGCGCATCATGCAGATTTATTTTCAGCCTTTCTATCGTAGGATTCCTAGGTTCACATCTAGGAGTGACATATTAAAGATATATAAGTTAGAAAAACAAAAAATTATTAAGGAATTTATGACATATAGTGGAGCGGTGTCCGTGACGTCCGATATATGGACAAGCCCCGATGATTCTTCTTATGCATGTCTCACGAGTCACTATGTAGATTCTAACTGGACAATCAATAAAAAAATTTTAGGATTCACTGAGATTCTTCATCCTCATGATGACCCGGTCATTTTTGAGTCTATGATGAAAATATTTAGGGAATATTAAATTCAAAATAAAATTTTTAGTATCACATTCGATAACCCTTCTAATAATGGAGTAGCGATCAATATGTTTGTTAGGAATATTAGAGACGCACCATTAGGAGAGATCTTTCATGTCAATTGCATGTGTCACGTGATTAACCTAATTGTTCAAGCGGGTATGAATGTGTGTTCTCCCGCGTTGGATAATATACGCAATGCACTAAAGTATATTCGTACTTCTCGCAGACAACAAGAGTTTGGTAGTCTCTGTTTGTCTGCGAATCTTAAGAAGAAGAAATTCCAATCGGATGTGAGACATCGTTGGAATTACATGTACCTGATGTTGGAATCATGTGCTGGATACGAACACGTGATATCCGACTACGTCAATAGTAAGAGTGATGAACTTATTATTGACGACACTGACTGGGCTTCAGGAATTTCATTTATGAAATTCCTGAAGATATTTTATGACATGACGAACATGTGTTCATCGGTTTATACGTCCACCACTTGCATTGCACTCAGGTGCATATGTAATATTAGTAGCATGTTTAGGAAGTATCGAGCTAACTCGACACTCAGCCATATGGTTGTAGAGATAGAAACCAAGTACTTAAAGTACTGGTTCATCATTTCATCTCTTTATTGCCTCGCTGCATGCATGGACCCTAGGGATAAGGTGGAAGGAGTAGAAAACACACTGACTTACATTTCCTCGTGCATGAACCTGACAGAGCTACATGAAGGGTTTATTTACGAAAAGTTGCGGAGATGATGATTTTTTCATTCAGCCAGCGAGGGGGAACGTAGGGATGGACCATCACATAGGAGCGAGATTTCTCGGTACTTAGATACCGATTACTGCTCAATCATATTACATTCTGATACTAAGAATTTTGATATATTACAGTGGTGAAAATCATATGAGTCCACATTTCCCGTGCCATCTAGGATGACACGAGATATACTGATTCCTCCGGTGTCGAGCATAGTATCGGAGTCTACTTTTTATGGTGCAGTTAACATTATTTCGGATATGAGATCGAGATTACGTCCAGATATTGTTGAGACCTTTGCTTGTTTGAAGAATTGAGAGGATTCGAGGTTTAGCATCCATGATCGTGCTGGAGCTGGGGCTGGGACATGGACTGCAGCCGCATCCACTCCGATAGCGGAGGAGTTGATTACTGATGATGATGATCTATATGATACTGATCTTGATGTTTTGGCTGATGATGCTCATGATATGCCGATTGATGATTGATGATGGTCTACTATTTTTTGATTGTGATGTTTTGTTTTTTATTGATTGTACGCTTTATTTATACGTTACGTTGAAACTTTAATTTGTTTTGTTAGGACCTTCGGTATCTAATGACTAATTGGTCATTTTTCATTTAGTTTGCTTATGTTTTTTTTTTACTTTTTAATTTTTTTTAACATAATTTATTGATTGATTTATTTTTTTGTTTTAATTTTTCATTTAAAAACTTATAACTATATTATATAATAAAAATAAAATTTAAACTAATTTTATATCACATTATAAAAAAAATTAACTTTGTAATTTTAATAAATTAACAATTTTTTTATTATAAATATATAATATTACACATTATCTATAATTTTATATATAATTTAATAATTTATATAATTAAAATAAAAATTAAAGCAATAAAGTAAAAAAAAAAATTTTTTACTTGGCCCGTACGGCCATGCCAGGCCCGAGCGGGTCAGCACGACATGGCTTTTTAAAATCGTGCCGGGCCTGGCCCGGCACGAAAGCATGCCCGTGCTCAAAAAAAAAAGGGCTAGGCAGTCCTTGCCCGACCCGTTTGACACCTCTAGGTATGTAAGATTATCTACCTATTGACTCACCACTTGATCCAAATATAAACTTTTTTATAATATTGGTCCGTTAGTCAATTTTACTATATATTAATAATAATAAAAAAATTAAACTATCTAATAGTATCTATGCCATATATTATTTTTGATGTCAATATAATTAGTTATTTTTTAGATTTTCTTAGATAAATTCATATGAATACATTATTTAGGATACTCAGGTATGTGAAAAAAGTTTCAAAATGTAGGATTACGTTTAAATATCCTGAGCATAATCAGATAAAGGCCTATCCATAACTTCAGTCAGGCTCTTGGAATTATAGTAAGGAGATCTACTATAAGTTTTGTATTTTTTAAGCTATGATTGCCTCCTAAAAGAGAAATAGATAGATTCTGTTGAGATCCAATGTAAAAGTATAGTACATAGCTATGGTGTCATCTACTTATAAGTTCCGATAAATCAGTCACTTTTTAGAGGAGTTTTATCTATAAATTTATAGACCATGACACTTTACTATGATAACTAGATAGTTTGACATATTATAGCCAATCCAGTATTTTATAAGCAAACAAAATATATTAAGATTTATTGTCACTTTATTCATAAGAAGATTTAAGATTACTTGATTTTTACATCCTACGTATCTATAGGTGATTATACAAATGATATCCTTATGAAAGTTCTCGGAGGACTGCATGTTATTTTTCTCAATTTCAATATAGAGATTTATGACAAGTATCTCTCAGTTTAAAGGGGTGTTGAATTTTTATTTATTTTTTATTGTTTGGGAGCACCCAACTTGTGGGATGCTCCAAACCACACACACACACGCACACTCACAGACACACACACCCACACACTTGATCATGTAATGATTAAAAACATAGAGAAAATAAATTTATCATTTCTTCTTTTTTTACTGTTCATGTGCAATTCTCTTTCCTCTCCCCTTTGCAGATTTTAGAATCCTAATATAGCAGATAACAAAGATATTACATCTTGAACAAGAATTGAATATATATATATATAAATGATATATTTTTATTATATCAATATTATGCGTGTTAGACCATCAATCTCATTGTGAGGGTTGATATGAAATTAGAAATGTTAAATAAGTCTTGATGTGTCGACATAACTTGATTTTTGGTGGACCAATCAAGCCACTATGTTGTGCCTGACACTACATGAAAAGAGTGTTGTGTGCAATGCCATGCTTGCATGACCACATTTCATGTCAACCTAGCATGGGCTGATGACATAGCTTGAGGAAATTGGGCATGTTGGTTGGGCAAGGTCATGCTAGGTCAGACCAGCAATGGCATAGGTTATGGCACTGGTTTGGTCTTGGCCATGGCCCAAAACCACCATAACACCATGAACCATGGCTAGTGCCAGGGGCCAACCCAGTGCTACTAGGCATTGACTATGGGCCCAAGGCCCACTAGGAGTGACCCAGTGGGCTTGTGGTATATGGGGTGTGAATCATGTCCCATGAATTGTGGGCAGTGTCCAGTGGATTGTGCTATGCCTGGCTGTGGCAGTTTGGCATCGACCATAGCTAGACATTGACTTTTATTTTTAAGATAATTAAAAAATTTTTAAATAAAATTTAATTATCAAAATTTAATAAAACTTATACTATATTTTAATATTAATTAAATTGAATAAAATCAATAAGACAATAATATCATAACTGAATAAAAAATATATACATGTGTTTTGTTTTCAAATATTATGCTATAGGCATCGTATGATAAATAATAATAAAATATAAATTGAAAAAGTGTTAAAGTAAAAAATAGAGCATAACATCAAAATAAATATACATAACATGTGAGACATAACAAATAGGAAATTCAGTTTGTGTCAGTAATTTAGTTTAGATTATCACATTTAATTTTGCTGTTAGTGCTAACCTTAATATCTTTGATGTTATCGTATTAGTCATTCAATAATAACTTTTTATTTTATCTTACATATTTATTTTTAAATTTTTTAGTCATTCAAGCATAAAAATATTTCTATGATATCTAGTCATAGTATGGATCTCCTATTTAAAATAATATTTATAGTCATAAAAAAAGTAGACTTCTATATTTTGCTTGATACTAGAAAGATCAATAGATTACGTGTCATCTTAGATAGCACATTATAAGTGAATTTGTATGATTTTTACCAATATAATATATTAATATTTTTAATGTCATCATATCATAATATGAAATAATACTTAGTATTTAAGTACCTAAATAGTTTATTCTTATTTGATGTACCACCCTGGTGTTTACCCCTTAATAATAGAATAGTAAAGATATTATCTTTGAATATGATGTTCATATTTATACTCGGAATCTTACTATAACAATCATATAGTATTTTAATATATAAATATGGAGGACTAATATTTTAAATAATTAGTTTTTATTTAATAGTAATGATACTAAAATTATGGTATTCTTTATACATGCTAAATATACTATTATTGTTACATATGCATCAAAGTGCAATACATGTGGTGAGAGTGTGCACTGACAAACACATGTTCATATCATAAAAAAATTTTAGAAATTTTAAAAATAAAATATTTCTCAATTTGAATCTTTAATAATAAATTCATCATTTCTATTATTGATGTTGAATATCACGTGTTGATCGTCAACATATGACTTATAATGTTGGTATAATTTCAACAGTGTTTAATATTCATTTTAAATTTTTTAAGGTTCTCTAATAAATATAAAGTATGAAACTCATATTGTCTGCTAAGCATTATATGGTATTTTAGTGAATTTCTTTTGTTTTTTAATATGCAAAAAATAATTTTTATTTTTACTTATAGTATTAGTTTAATATGTGACACAGATACTTAATCTGAGATATATTAACTAAGAGCTCGTTTTTGTTGGTTATGATAAATATATTAATGATAATATTATTATTTAAAGTATTAATACTATAAATTTTATTTGAATATCATATTTTCTAAAGATATTTATCATACACTCTTATATGATGAGACAATCATGATAAGAGTGGATATCAGAAAATTATAAAAGTATTTTATTATTTTTTATTTAGAATTGAGATATGCAAATGATATGTAATTGAATCTAATCTAGATGTCGGACGTCTCAAATATTATTCTACTATATTTTTAAGTTTGTTAATTATTAATTATTTTTAAATAAAAAATATTTTATTATGTTATTCCTATTGACTGAATAATTGTGAATTTAATTTTCATAGAGTACCCAGATGAGAGGAGAAAATAAAAGTTTACAAATTAACTATGATAAACTAAAATGTAAATTAAATATTTATAGAAAAATGTTTTGATTTATTTTTTTAAAAATTTTTGATTACTTTTTTAAAAATTTTCTTAATAAAAAACATTGCATAAATCTAAGTCTTTTGGATTTTTGCATAAGAGTTGTTGGAAGTAATCATATAGCTCAAAATACTATCTTTTTAAATTTTTTTACCGACATTACACATGACAGCAATAGGACATCATCTCTTGCTGTCATTGTTGGGCCATGGGAGAAGGGGAGGCAAATGGCCAAAAATTGGCCTCCTAACGGAGCAAGCTGTTACTTTGGCTGCATCGCTGAATTTTTAAAAACCAGCCATGCGCCCATGCCACTTGCCTGGCACAACACGAAATATGAAAAATGCCGGTTTAGCACGGCAAGAGCCATGCCATGAGCCAGAATGACCATGGTCTATGCATGGTTCTGAACCATGCCATGTCGGGCCTGGAACATCTAATTCGGGTCGTACCTTATGCCGTGCATGACCTGCCCAATCCACTTGACATCTTTTTATGAAATTGATGAGTAGTTATGTTTCTAATATTCATAACATTCTATTTTATATAAATAAATAAAATTATCAAATTATTGAATTTAAAATTTATTGTTGAACTAAAAAGTTTAAATCTTAAAAATTTGGATTCGATATGACCATAAGATTTAATTTAACTTATTTAATATTAAATGATGCAATAAGATATAAAAATATTATTTTAATATTTTATAACCAAAAATTTATTAATGTTTTTTAAAGTTATATTGTTTATTTTTTATTATTGAAAAAATAGTTGAATTTTTTAAAATTTTTTATGACTCCACTATATCATTATTAGATGTTTATTATCATATTTTCTCATTAATTTTTACATAATTAATATTTTTTTATTTAAATTAATTTAATAAAAAAATTGAAATAAATAAATTTATTATTTATTTCAATATTGTAAATATTAAAAAAATATGTAGTAGTATTGTCTTATAATTTTAAATTTGTATTTAAAATTAAGTTTTGTTTTTTATGATCTTACTCATATTTATGAACATATGAATATAAATTATGTATCGACATATATTTATAGTTATGCTAACACTAAAAATAGGTTAGTTGAGTTATACAGTTTATATCAGATTGAGTTTGGGTAACAAGTAGCTAATCTGCAATCTGAAGTAGTGCATCAAATTTTTGTTCGTTGAAAAAAAATATTCTGAATTTTTTGTTTGCTCCAGTATGAAGACACTTCCACTTTATCTATTTCAAGTATCATTTTCAATTGTCTATGCTTGGACTTGACATAATACTTAGATATTATTTTTCATTGTAAGGCTCAAGTGCAAATGTTAAATATATCAAAATCTTGAATAAATGGATGATGCAATCGATAAATTTTCTAATTCTTTCTTGTTTGGCATGTGACATCTGAAGCTTTCCGGTTTTCACAATTTCTTTCGAATTAGTATTTAGTATAATTAGAAAGGTAATTGAATATTGTATTGAAAGTGCTTTACTAGTCTAAGGGATTGAGATTGTATTGAAAAAAAGGTGATAATATACAATATAAGATGATGAGCTACCTAATATTTCAAGGAGATGATGGTTGACGAAGACTTTGATAATATTAATGTTAATTATTTTTTAAAATTTTGATTATAATTTATAAATGAATTAAAATTATACTATTTTTTTCTTACTAAGATTTTATTTTAATGAAACTGTGGGAAAAAGTTTTTTAATGACTAATCCTTAAGAAAATTTTAATTTAAATTTTATTTTTGGTCACTTATAAATATATAATGATATGACTCTGAATAATATTTATAAATTATAATTTATGCTTAATTTATTTTTAACTAAAATTCTACCAAATTTTTTTAAAAAATATTAACAATTTGTTTAAAAAATTTTAATCATGATTTTTTTTTGTAAAAACAGTAAAATTAGTATAGCATTTTTTTTAAATGCCAAAAATGCATCTACCCATTTTGATATCCCTATTGTCTGCATGATCTTTGTTAAAGGATGAAGAAAAATCAATCCACATATATCTTTCATTTTAGTATTAAAAAAAATAGTTCAGAATTAATTAGAACATTCTTAGATCATAGACAAGTTGACATATTAATTATAATTCGGTGTGCCCCAACTCAATATATATAATTAGATCAAAATCAATATGTGGAACATTCATACATCAAAATCAATATATATAATTCATTTTAGTATTAAAAAAAGTAGTTCAAAAACATGACCCAACTCAATATGTGGAACATATTAATTAATATATATATATATATATATATATATATATATATAGAGAGAGAGAGAGAGAGAGAGCGAGAGAGAGAAAGTACATACTATGTGCAAGTGGAAAATGTGTTGATCAAAAATATAAATGTAGAATATATATAGACGAGGTTTGAATTGGGACAATCCATATATTTAGTGTTCTCGTCCATAAAACATAAAAAAATGTATATATAATAAAATAAATATTTTCCTCGAACTTCTAAGATATCTCCATTGTTGTTTCTACCAAACTGCAAAATGAGATCACAAGTTCCATGGATTACATGAATACTCTTTTAAGCATTTCACTTCTTTTTTTTTGGGTTGATCACAAATCTATTGAGAATTTTCATTGTATGTGAAATATCTACTCTTGTACATACCATAACATATATTAAATTTCCGACTATATTAGCATATGAATGGGTATTGATTCACAGATAAATTTAACCCAGCAAACATAGGTGTACTAATCAGTTTGTAGTCAGACATATTGAATTTTTGAAGTACTCCTTTAATGTACTCTTTCAATGTACCCAGCAAACATGCTGTAGAAGGAGTACTTAGGCTGCCCAAGTACTCCTTCCACGGTATGTTTCATGCAGAAAATTTTTATCTCTTAGTATTTTCATTCATATGTAGATTGCATAACTTATTCCTCAAGAATATTTGATTGAATTGTGACTTGTTTTGATAGAGATTCTTTAGTGTCAATCACAATCCATTTATTATTTTCTTTCCAGTAACATTCACAAGTATGAAGCAATACAAGCATAGTCGAATCAAATCTATTTCTCTTTGGTCTAGTTTCTTTAGTTCACTGATGATTTTTGACTTCAATTTTCTTTTTTATCACCAACAGATGATTTTGGATCTTGATTATAGACCTATAATTATTTGATGCGCAATGTGTACTAAGTCTAAAGTTTTTTGGAACCATAATTTATAAGATGCAATTAAGATAGACTTTTTTTGTGAGATCTAATATACTTAATATATATATAAATTATATTTTTTACTAAATATTATCATTCATTTTTAATTATAAATAAAAATACAATCAAATAAAGGATATTAAATATAAAAATTAAATATAATTAATATTTCTCATCATTATAATCTTTTAGAGATATAAAATAAAATAAAGAAATTTCAACATTCCAACTTTTAAAATTTTAATACATCAAACATATTATTTATAGTTTTTATGAGTCGGAGGGAGATAGACTTTAAGAATAATATATTTTATGCGGGTAGCTTTGGGAATAATTGATTTGTGGGGTTTCAGGAATAATATGTTTTATGGGAGGGTGCTTTAGGTGAAATGAGGTGAGACACTTTTGCATGGGTTTGGTGGAGCTTGGGATTTAGGCATGCATGAGGCACACCTTTAATAACTATGTGCGGACCACAAATTTTTATCCACTAGTAACTTTTTCATTTTCTATTTTTAGAGTTTGAAATTTTTAGCTCAAAATTTTTGTATCTTCTATTTCATTGGCCCAACCATTACAAAGTTTTTCCTAATAGAACTTGCAAATAAATCTTTAAGATAACTTGACTTTGATACCAAATATTAGAACCATCATTTCTCAGGGTTAGTAAACTCTGATATCAAATATTAGGATTGGAACGAAGAAAGGTCTAATGTCAATGTGAAACAGAAATGTATTATCCAAGATCTTGTTCTCGATTTGTTAAATCTACTTTGATTCACCACCGAGTGATAAGAAATATCAATGATTCGGATAAATCTACGACGCATTTGATATTGGATTATATATGAATTGTAGGAGAGAGAACACAAACACACTCATGTACACAAAGACATTCATATGGAAGAGGGGGAATGGGGGAGAGAGCACATAAGAATAATAGCTCTTGTTTTCTTTTGTTATTCTATGTGGTATATGTTATTCTGTACAATAGCTTATTTAATCAATTAAATATTAAGTGTTAATATAGGTAAATAAAATTGCAATGACATATTCACTATTGCGGCAACATTGAAGATAGTCATTCAGTGTCTTGATAACAAATGGAGTCGTAACATGTTTTTATTTTGTGAGATCACTTTAGTCACAATAATATGTTTTATATCATTATAACAACTTATGTTGCAACCTAAGGAACAAGATCGCGACTTTCACATGTTAAGTAGAATATTGATGCATTTGCGACACAAAAGAATCACGTCGTTACATTAACACATTGTGACTTATTTTACTTAGATCGTGATTTTCTTTTCTACAGTTGCCATCTTCCAAGATCTTAAGATGTTGTATGAGTTAATCTTAACAAAAGTCACTAAGATAAAATAATTGGTATCATTTCTCATATTAGTTATTAATTATTAATATTTTATTCAATAATATTGTCACATAATCATGCCCCTAACAAACTTATTGAAGAAATGGTCATCCATATGCCTTTGAGTTGTTAGCTTAATGAGATAGAATGATGATATACTATTTAAGAGAAGGAAATGATAGTTATGGTACATTTTTTTGTGGGTATGAAGATATTACCTCTTGAGTTCTCATTTCTTAGTGAGGATAAACAATATAACAGGTTTTTAATCCCAAAAGTAGCTCACTCCAAAGAAAATTTCATGGTATGAATTTCTTGTAGTGTTTGATGATATATTAGAATACAAGCTGGGAAAAGCTAATACATCAGTTGATACACTAAGTTGAAAGATGAAGTTTGTCATAATTAGAAAGCATTAATGTTGAATGAAGGAACGTATCGAATAAAAGTTACTTAAAGTTTCAATTTCTAATTCGTTGATTGAATATGCTATAGAAGGAAAGATGAAGAGATTTTGGGTAGTAGATGACTTATTATTTGCTAAAGGGTGAAGGTTATACATGATAATACATACCATTACTCCGAATGTTGTGAAGAAAAATTATTCAAGAATATTATGATTTTAATTGGATTGATCTTTTAGGATTTATCGCACTATGACATTGGTGCAAGAACGATATTGCTGATCACTAATGAAAAGTGATATAGAGGTTTGCGTAAAAAATTGAGTGTGATTCTATTGTGTGAGGCTATGATAAACATATATGACTTAAACATATATGAAATATAATTTTTAACCTAAGGCTGCACATATTTGTACTAAAGCTTGTGTTCTGTGACATGTCTGTGTGGTTGGTACAACAAGGGCATGCAGTGGGTACACCATGTGTGTGGTTGGTGTAAAATTAATGCACTATAAGTGCAATGTGTGTATGTAATGTTTGACTTGGCATACTCCATGGTTTGTTACATATTTTTTATGAAATCAAAATTCTTGTGATTACTTTATGAAAAATTTGGACAATAAATTCTTTATCGTGGCTTATAAGAGTTTGGATATGGTTCTTTAGTCATGAGATGATTGATCATTTGACAAATGAATGACTCAGTGATGAGGTAAAGAAATGGCTACAAACTGATTCTTGCTTATTCATTGTCATGTGACAATCCATTAAATTGGAGCTGGCTTTAATTTCCTCATCTTGTACAACATGTAATATTCTAATAGTTAGCATCTTTACTATACTCATGTAACTCATATTAGATGGCAACAGATATATGAAGCAGTTTCACAATTTATGAGATTAAAACTAGAAAAATAAAATTTTTTCAAGGACAATATATGAGCCTTGGGGTCTTGGGGTCGAAGTAGGTAAGGCCCCTATCCCAGTAACATGGTAGCCTAGTCCAATCAGACAAACTTATAATTTTTTTGGGAGTGCATTCAACATCTTTAGGGATCAAACTTGTGATTCCACGGTAAGCACTTCTAGCCTTTGATAACTAGACTATCATGTTGTTAGTGACTAGAAGAGATTAGAGAGGATGAAGATGTTATCACTAATTTTGTCCGTTTCACTTGGCTAGCTATGTGGTTCTTGAAGATTTTTCTAGTATAAATTGAGACAAATATAATGATTTCTTGGCATATTGTTCTTATACTCACTACAAGATAATTTTTTAATATTTTATAATCAGATGATGTCATCTTGATTGATATGAAGTTTCCCTTTTCCATCAATTCAAAGTTATTGAAACTTCAATTTTTATGGGATAGATCAAAAATTATTAGTTATACATCTCATTATGTATGTACTGTTAGTTGTTGACAATTAATGGTAGAGGCAAAAACAAGAAAGCCTCAATTCAATGCACACATTGTAGGAGGATTTTTCATATCAAAGATAGTTGTTGACAATTAATTCTAGAAATAAGTTCAAGAGCACTATCCTATGGACTACTGGGGAGGATAAACCGACTATTGGATCCATCTAATGATTTTCATAGAATTTTCTCTCTATGAATCTTACCAAAGAGGAATATACAAAATTTCTACTAATGGGATAGCAATAGACTTTTTGGTCTTCAAGTATTATAATTATTATGACATATCCCTCCACTTTAGACTAATGGGTTAACGGCGCAAAAATTAATAGTCATTTTATAAATAATCATTTTTTTACTATTTTTTCTCCTATTCATTAAGTATAGTATTAGTCAACTCTAAGCCTTAAAAAATATCATAATATATAAAATAAAAAATGTTTTTAGAGTTTTCATTAAACATATGTATTATGATACATGTCTTGATATATATTGTATATATCACAATATATATATATATACACACACACACACACACACACACACACTATTATATACATATATACTATATAATTATATATAATTATATACATATAATTATATATGATTTGGGTTGGCACAACCATGTTTGGAAGATGAGTGTTCTATCCTGACATGACTAGAAATATATGATCCTAACAAGTTAGTAGATTGTGGAAAGATTTATATAATATGAAATAGTTATTAGAGAAAACAATATTATGATAATCTATGGTATTTTGAGTGACATAGTCAATTTGGACGTGGAACTAAAATTCAGATTGGGTTTCTTTTTTGGTCTTATAGGAAAACTCTCATTTTACTCTGGAAAATTATTGCCCTTAATCTTAGAATCTAAATATCTAATATTGTAAAAATCTTTAAATTCACTTATGTTTCATATTCTCAAGGCAGAGTAAGGATGTTGGAAGATTAGTCCTGATAGTAAAATTTTTCAAGTGTCATCTCTATTTTACAAAACGATCATCAAAATTGGCTAAAGAAGTTACTTATTAATACGATACTAAATTCTAATTTATGTATTATGAATTTCTTAATTAATAAGAATCATTTAATTAGAGTACTAGTATTCACATCAATTAGCTTAATCTTAGGCTAGATTGACATAGGTCAAAGTTAGCCTGAGCTAAAACCAAGGAAGCCCTAAATGATTCAGTATGACTTATTTGACACATTTAGATATAATTCCAAATGAATAATTTTGAAAGACTCAAACATTTTCTTAATGTAGATGTTACCTATTCAAGGAGAGGTATTATCTTGTATAGATGAGATATATAGTTGACACTCGCAAATATTGGTATTTTAAGTTGTACTTTACTCAATATTCTAATTGAATCATGTACTAACATTTTATTCTATACAATTACTCTAATTGATTTTATCACATACTTATGTAATTATGTACAAATATTGGTACTTTATATGAGAATTATAAGAACGATTAATAATTTGATTATTATAAGATCAAATTTAACTTATATAATTTGTATAGTTTGTTATTTTTTAGATTATTTATGATTTATTCACTAATGCACAACTCTTCGCATATTGAGTTAAATATTAAACCTCATAATTTTTTAGATATGTTGTGAAATTTTTAAACCTCATAATTTCTTTCAGTGACCATTGACCACAAACATATACAGTTAGCTAAATATTAAGAATTGAGTTAAATACTAGCTTATGCTGAGAGTATGTCTACCACAGATTTTTTTATTTTTTGTTAAGGTAATTTTACCTCTTAGAAACGAGATAGGGAGTTGTTTAAATATATAACATTGAGATCAAACACATTTCTTGAAGATTTCAAGTATCTTCTTATTTCTTTTACTATTATTTACTATGATAGTATGACAACGATGAATATAACTTCAAATCTGATATTTCATGAATAGTTGAAATACACAGATATAAATTATTTCTTACTTAGAGAGAAGATTTATGATAAAATTATAATTTTATCTTATATTCCTACAACATACCAGCTAATCGACATCTTTACAAAAATCTTATAATGGTCTTGGCTCTTTATTCTTTCCACCAAATTTGGTGTTTTGAATATTTATGCACTAGTTTGGGGGGTGTTGTAGTTTATTTTTATAATTTATTTTGTTTCTTTATGTATAATAATACCAATATGTTGGATGTTCTAATTTAATTGCTAGCACTATATTTAAGGGTTTATATACATTTTCTTTAAAGAATTTTTATGAAGACTTTATTGAGTTTTTTTTTTTTTGGCTTAATTTTCTACAACTAGGATTCTCTTTATAGTGTAATTTCAGTTTGATGTAGTATAAAAATATTAGATCTAATATTAATTTTTTTCTTATTATTTTATGCAATCAGATGTCTTTAGGATAATTTTGTTTTAATTGGAGCTAGAAAAATTCTATGCTTTTTAAGGTACCATGAGAAATCTCATAGATGTGTGATATTCATTAATAGGATGCTGAATATAATTATATTTTTTTGGAGTGGAAGCTGAAGATTAAGATCCAAAGTGTCAAATGCATGATCATCTAGTTTTTCACGAGACTCTCCTCCATTGTGAATGGATTGTACATGTCTTATTCTCTTAGAATAAACTTGAAATCATAGGTGTTCAAGTCTCTTTGTTCTCAACTCAGGCTGGAAATAATTTGAGAGCTAACAGTAATAGCTTGAAAGAACTCGAGGAGGATTTTCTTTCTAAAGAAACCTCAACCTTTCCATATTTAATATATTTTTTACTTGTCAGTACATGTAATGACTCGATGGGAAAGTCATTATAATGTGAACCCATAAGTTCTGATATAACTAATGGGTGATATTAGTTAGTAGTTGGAGGGCCACATGGGAGTCTGAAGGAGTAAGGAAGAGTAAGAGATCAAGATATATTTCTGAATTTTTATCCTACCAAGACTCATTAAAGGATGAGTTTTTTTTTAGAAAATATAATATCAATACTAGCTTGTAATCTAACAGTTTTATGTAAATAACACTTGTACTTTTTTTGGATACTAGAGGAACCAAGAAGATATATTTTATCTTCCTAAGTATCATCTTATCATGTTTTATGAAGAAATTTTGAACAAATCCAACTCCCAAGAACATTCTAGTTACAACAAAATCCCAAAAAATGCATGTAATTTCATTGTTCTAACCTTCGCATAGTAATAATCAGAATTTTGACTTTTTAAATTGACAAAAAACAAATTGCACTATCACCCACACTGCACATTATTCATTACACACACTGCCCATTTTTTTTTATCTACTCATTGCAATGGCCATTGCTCACCGCACACATTTCATACAATATTACAATTTTTATAAAATGCACTTCACAGCCAATATTAAGTGCACATGCCATCACACAGTATCCACATGTTTCACGCACTGCACACCATGACCACCTCACGCACTCATTTCTGTTGATGTTACAGTGACATTGACACACACTTCACACTCTGTTGACTATGTCAAAATGCTGGTGTATTGTTATCGACGCCAACAATAGGTTGTCATCGTTACTCCCATTCATTGTATGCACAAAGTTGCATCAATATTTATGCTGACATGATTCTAGTATTTGTCTGATTTGACCTTTTTTGTTAATTCTATTATTTCTATGAAAATTATCTAGAAGATTAATTATTTAAATGAGACAAAATTAGATATAGCATACGTAGTCCGTATATTTAGTTAATTTCTAGATTATTTTTGGGATATTTACCTTGACGCAACTCTTTGTATAGTGAGGTATAAAAAGAATTTTTCAAAATTTGGGATATCTTTTAGGAGATCATGGACACTTATAGTTAGTCATGTATTCAAATTTAAATTGCAAACCAATATGCTTGTAAAGGAGGTATATGATAGGATTTTACACTTTTTTGGAGATAATAATATCTTAAGAAAAATAAGAGGTAGATAATTATTTCGAGATCTAATACAAATATATAGTTTAAAATGATAATGATAATTTCTTATGAAATATTTTAGATACAATATCTATTTGAAGAGATTAATATATATTTTATTTTCTCATTATTCTTTACTGTGATAATTACACAATGAGATATGGAAAGTTAAGTCTAAAATATAACATAAATCATGTGTGTGTGTGTGTGTGTGTGTGTGTGTGTGTGTGTGTATCATTTGGAGCATCCCATAAGTTGGATGCTCTTAAATAATGAAAAAAATAACAAATGAAATAAGCAAGAAATAAATAAAGTAAGCTAAATATTAATTCTCCTCTTCAAGCTGAGATGTACATGTCAAAAAATACCTAGCATGGAGGAGAAAAGTAATATGTGCTCCTTTGAGAATTTCATGAAGATGTATGTAGCTTGCTTGTTGGTGGGTACATAGGCAGTGGGATTCAGACCATCTTTAAATTGTTTCCTAAATAAAATGGTAATAAATCTCAATATGCTTCATATGCTTGTAGAACATTAGATTTAAATATTTTGGTCTCAATGTGTTGGGTTGTTTGATTATCATAGTAAAGCATTCTCAATATTTGAATTGGTAGGTAAAGCTCCTCTTAAAAATGACTGGTCCACTGGAATTCATAAATAGCTAATGTCATAGCCCTATACTCTTCCTAAGCACTAGATATCAAAAAAATTATTTATCTTTTATTTTTTTCAAGAAATAATTTTACCTACAAAAAAAGTATAAAAAACCGTGATAGATATCCTATTTGTAATTAAAAGAGTTCAATTAAAATTTAAATATTTTTGTTATCTTGCTATCTACATGATCTCTAAACATAATTTCATGTTTTAAAATTTTTTTTATATACTTGATAATCCTAACCATTGTATCCATGTAAATTTATTTAAGAGAATATAGATAATAACTTTTTATATTGATAGTATAGGTAATATCTAGGTAGATCTTTGTTAGATAGTTTAATTTTCCTATGACATTCCTATCTTTAATGGAATCAAATGATGAATCAATATATGCAGATATGTCTTACCTGAATCAAGTGGCAAGTTAGTAGGTGCAAATTCCACATATTGAGGTCAAATAAAAATCCAAAGTATATCTCATCCAAGAAAAAAATGTCATACCTCTTGAGTACCTAATTTCAATACTAAGAAAATAAATTAGACATTCCACATCTGTAATCTGAAACTTAATTTGTAGAAATAAGTTTATTTGAAATAATTTATCACCTCATAATTAAAACATCATCAACATATATACCATCATATGCTTACCTCCTAATCCACATCAGAAGAAACGATAATGGTCTGATACAATTCTCCTAAGTCCAAAAATAGTGTGTGTTGAATAAAATATACTAAATAATTCCCTAGGAGACTATTTTTGGTCATAAAGGAATATAAGAGATCTCATAAATAATAAATAATGCTGGTGGTTGTATAAATACGTATGCCTCTAGATCACCATAAATAAATATATTTCGTACATTTAGCTGATACTCAATTCATTTGTGTGATGTTATAATACAAAGTAGCAATCTATTAGTAGTTATTTTCATTATGGGAGATAAATTATGCTAGTAGTCAATACCATAAGTCTATATAATATATATTGTTACTAATTTAGCATTAAGTTGATCAAACTTTCATTTGAGTCCCATTTTTATCAGAATGAATTCTTATGTATGATTAGATCTTATTATACTTATTTCTTCTAATATAGCTAATTTGTATCCTAGAATATCTAAGTATCTCAGAAAGATTATCCAGTATGCTGTAACTAGCACGTGAGGACATGAAACTAGAATATATAATATTAAGATGAGAATAAGAAAATACTCAACATACTCAAAAAGAGTTTCGGTGACATATAACTCACAAGTGAAAACAAGAAACTAGAATATATAATACTAAGATGAGAATAATAAAATGCTCAATATAAATGATGTTGGGTAGAACACATGTTTAGGTTTTTCTTTAATGCAATTAAAAGATCCAAATAATTACTCTGAGTTGGATCAGTTGATACGACAAATGACTCATCTAGAAAAGATTGTGTACATATTTATCTAATATATATCTTTAAATTGGGATCTTAAAATCTCCAAACTATTCTCTCTCTCATTCTCCCTCTTTGGGAGAATCATACCTTATGTCTAATAAGATACTTATACTAGGCTCATCAATTTGACGTGCTAATCTGAGAGAGGTGTCACTACTCTCCTTATAATTAGTCATTGTAGTTGTATTAGGTAAAAGAATATGAGCAAGGTTAACAATTACTTTTTAATGTCGAATAATAATTGAACAAGAAAATGAGTCTGCCAATATATTGTCTGAACATATTAGAGGTGTCAAACGTGTCGGGCCGGCCCGGCCCGCACGAGGCACGACACGTAGAGGTGTCAAACGGGCCGGCCCGGCACGGCCCGTTTTTCACGAGCACGATCGTGCTGCCGTGCCCGGCACGGCACGGTTTGTATATAGGCGGGCACGGCCCGTAGGCACGGCAAGGCCGTGCCGTGCCGGGCCCGCTCGGGCACGCCTTGGCCATACAGGCCAGGCGGCACGGCCGGGCAGGCAGGAGCCGCGATGCGGGACCGGGTCACTGGGGTCCGGGAGGCTGCACCGCCGCACGGGCTGACCGCTGACGGACAGGCAGATGGCAGATTAAATTTTTTTTTTAATTGTAAATTTTTTGATTAAGTAACCGTATAGTTATAGAGTATTAATTATTAAATATAATTTTTTGTAAAAATTATAAAAATTAAAATTAAATAAAACAAACAAATATTAGAAATTTTTTTTTTTATCAAATTCAATTTAGTTTAGCTTTTTTTATATTTATAATTTATTGATTATATATTAAAATTTAAAGTTATTAATTTTTTAAATAAAATTTAAATTGTAAAAAAAATAAATAAATACATTATGTTAGTAAAAATTAAAATTAAAAAAAAATTAAACTACAGAAATGAAAAATTACCAATCATACTTTTGAAACCGATGGTCCGAACAAAACAAGTATAAATTTCAACACAACGTATGGTACAAAGTACAAACAAAGCGTATAAATAAAATAAATAAATAAACATCGAAAAAAAAGAGCAGATGAGCATCAATCGTCAAGCGGCATAACATCAGAATCATCAGCCCCAAAATCATGATCAGTATCATATGGATCATCATCATCGGCAATCAGCTCCTCCGCCATCGTAGTGGATGTGGATGCGACTGTAGTGTCTGTCACAGTCCCAGTTTCAGCATGATCACAGATGCTAAACCTCGATTCCTCCCTATCCTTCAAACATGCCAAGGCCTCAACCATATCTAGACGTAATCTCGATCTCCTATCCGAAATCATGTTCACTGCAACAGAAAAAGCAGACTCCGATGCTACGCTCGACACCGGAGGAGTCAGTAGATCCCTTGCCATCCTAGATAGCACGGGATAGGTGGACTTATATGATTTCCACCACTATAATAAATCAAGATTCTTATTATCAGAATGTGATAGGATTGAGCAGTAATCGGTATCTATGTACCGAGATAGCTCGCTCCTATGTGATGGTCCACCCCTACGTTTCCCCCTCGTTAGGTTAATGGAATAATCGTCATCTCCGAACAAGGTATCAATGTCCGTAATCACAGTCTCACCACCACCACCACCATACTTAGTATCGTAGTATGTGAAAAGTTTTGTCAACTTCTCGTAAATGAACCCTTCAGGTGGCTCTTCCAGGTTCATGCACGAGGAAATGAAAGTCAGGCTGTTTTCAACCCCTTCCACCTTAGCCCTAGGGTCCATGCATGCTGTGAGGCAATAAAGAGATGGAATGGTGGACCAGTACTTCAGGTACTTGGTCTCCATCTCTGCAACCATATGGCTAAGCATCGGGTCCGCTCGATACTTCCTAAACATGCTACTAATGTTGCATATGCACCGGAGTGCAATGCAAGTGGTGGGCGTATAAACCGACGAACACATGTTCGTCGTGTCATAAAATATCTTCAGGAATTTCATAAATGAAATTCCTGTAGCCCAGTCAGTGTCGTCAATAATAAGTTCGCTTCTCTTACTATTGACGTAGTCGGATATCACGTGTTCGTATCTAACACATGATTTCAACATCAGGTACGTGTAATTCCAACGATGTCTCACATCCGATTGGAATTTCTTCTTCTTATGATTCGCAGACAAACAGAAAACTACCAAACTCTTGTTGTCTGCGAGGAGTGCGAATATACTTGAGTGCATTGCGTATATTTTCCAACGCGGGGGAACACACCTTCATGCCCGCTTGAACTATCAGGTTAATCATATGACACATGCATCTGACATGAAAGATCTCTCCTAATGGTGCGTCTCTAATATTCCTAACAAACATATTGATCGCTACTCCATTATTCGCAGCATTATCGAAAGTGATACTAAAAATTTTATTTTGAATTTTATATTCCCTAAATATTTTCATCATTCACTCAAAAATGGCCGGGCCATCATGAGGATGAAGAATCTCAGTGAATCCTAATATTATTTTATTGATTGTCCAGTTAGAATCTACATAGTGACTCGTGAGACATGCATAAGAAGAATCATCGTGACATGTCCATACATCGGACGTCACGGACACCACTCCACTATATGCCAAAAATTCCTTAATTATTTTTTGTTTTTCTAACTTATATATCTTTAGTATGTCGCTCCTAGATGTGGACCTAGGAATCTTACGATAGGATGACTGAAAATAAGTCTGCATGATGCGCACTACCCTCGGATCTTCCGAAAATCAGATCGGAAGACTCATCAATGTGATGAGCCTGGCCATGTCGTCCCTACCCAACTCGCTGGAGTATACGAAGGGAGTAAACTTTGAGACTGTACTCTATCCAGTCTCAAAAAATGTAGTGCCAAGTTGGGTTTGCCTAGGATCTAAGGGTCCATGTTTTTTGGTGCATATTTCGGCATGCCGCTTAAGGTGCCCAGTCCCACATGTACTCTTGCATGTTAAAAGTATCATACAATATTTGTACTGTGTCATTTCAAGTTCATCACCCCTAACATTTACTTGTGTTATGATTTTAAAATGTGTCCAAACTATAGAAGTCCTCCTAATTTTTTGTTTTTTAGAACTTTGGGTTAAGACGACAGGAGAAACCAAAGTTTTAGCAGCCGCAGACGTCTGTGTAACACTAATATTTTCATTTTCTAAATTTAAATACGTGTCAGGTGTATTTGTCATTATTTATGTTTTTTATTTTTTCCTAAATTTTTCTAGAGAGAGAAGCTTTAGAGAGAGAAATTAAATAAAAACGTAAAATAAAATATCCGGTAAAAGCAATGAGGTCAGTCACGTGCAAGGTGCACCGCAGGAAGCTTTGATGTTCAAAACTAAATTTGAGTTTAACGAAAATCCAAGCCGAAATCAAAATCACGAGGCTCGAGAGAGAGATGCATGGTTCATGTGAGAGAGAGAAAGTATTGAGAGGTTTTATGTTTTTGAAAAAACATAAATATTATAGGGAGGGGGGTAGATTTTATAGGCTAAATAAAGTTTTTTTTTATAAAAAAAGATATTTTTTTATTATTTTTTTGAATTTTTTTAATATTTTAAGGGACAGAATCACGAGGACCGTTGGATTCTGCCCCCTAGCCGTTGGAGGCGAATCCAACGGCTGAAAATCTGTGATGTTTGAAAATTTTTTTTTTTGGCCGTTGGGATTGGTCGGATCTAAGGCCGTCGGGTATTGGTAGTCGGGACCGCGGGTCGGGTCCAATCAGACCCGACCCGCGGTCTTTTTACCGGGTAGCGCCGAGGGGGCCAGCCGGCAAGGGGACGGCGGACGGCCGGACGTGTCACGCCACGCCACACGTGACACGCCGCCAGCGCCACGCGTGCCTGCGTGAACCGGCACGGGACGGACCCGTGCCGGCGTGCCGGCCCGCCCCGGCACGTTTGACAACTCTAACGGCACGGTTCGGCCATGCCTGGGCCGGCCCGGCATGTTTTTAAACCGTGCCCGGGCCCGAATCGTGCCCGGGTTAGGAACTGCTCGTGCCGTGCCGTGCCTGGCACGAGCCGTGGCACGGCACGCCGGCACGGGTTCTTCCCGTGCCGGTTCACGCGTGGGGCGTGACCCGTCCCCCGCCCCCCCCCCCCCCCCCCCCCGGTAAAAAGACCGCGGGTCTGGTCTGATTGGACCCGACCCGCTGTCCCGACTGCCGAGCTCCGACGGGCTTAGACCCGACCAATCCCAACGGCCAAAAAAAAAATTCAAACATTACAGATTTTCAGCCGTTGGATTAGCCTCCAACGGCTAGGGGGCAGAATCCAACGGTCCTCGTGATTCTGCCCCTTAAAAATATATTAAAAATTCAAAAAATTAATAAAAAAATATCTTTTTTTATAAAAAAAAAACTTTATTTAGCCTATAAAATCTACCCCCTCCCTATAATATTTATGTTTTTTCAAAAACATAAAACCTCTCAATACTTTCTCTCTCTCACATGAACCGTGCATCTCTCTCTCGGGCCTCGTGATTTTGATTTCGGCTTGGATTTTCGTGAAACTCAAATTTAGTTTTGAACATCAAAGCTTCCTGCGGTGCACCTTGCACGTGACTGACCTCATTGCTTTTACCGGATATTTTATTTTACGTTTTATTTAATTTCTCTCTCTAAAGCTTCTCTCTCTAGAAAAATTTAGGAAAAAATAAAAAACATAAAAAATGACAAATACACCTGACACGTATTTAAATTTGGAAAATGAAAATGTTAGTGTTACACAGACGTCTGCGGCTGCTGAAACTTTGGTTTCTCCAGTCGTTTCAACCCAAAGTTCTAAAAAACAAAAAACTAGGAGGACTTCTGTAGTTTGGACTCATTTTAAAATCATAACACAAAAAAATGTTAGGGGTGAGGAACTTGAAATGACACAGTGCAAATATTGTATGAGACTTTTAATATGCAAGAGTTCATGTGGGACTGAGCACCTTAAGAGGCATGCCGAATTATGCACCAAAAAACATGGACCCTTATATCCTAGGCAAATCCAACTTGGCACTACATTTTTTGAGACTGGATCGAGTTCAGTCTCAAAGTTTACTCCATTCGTATACTCCAGAGAGTTGGGTAGGGACGGCATGGCTAGGCTCATCACATTGATAAGTCTTCCGATCAGATTTTCGGAAGATCCGAGGGTAGTGCGCATCATGCAGATTTATTTTCAGCCTTCCTATCGTAGGATTCTTAGGTCCACATCTAGGAGTGACGTACTAAAAATATATAAGTTAGAAAAACAAAAAATTAAGGAATTTATGACATATAGTGGAGTGGTGTCCGTGATGTCCGATATATGGACAAGTCACAATGATTCTTCTTATGCATGTCTCACGAGTCACTATGTAGATTCTAACTGGACAATCAATAAAAAAATTTTAGGATTCACTGAGATTCTTCATCCTCATGATGGCCCGGCCATTTTTTAGTGTATGATGAAAATATTTAGGGAATATAAAATTCAAAATAAAATTTTTAGTATCACTTTCGATAATGCTTCTAATAATGGAGTAGCAATCAATATGTTTGTTATGAATATTAGAGACGTACCATTATGAGAGATCTTTCATGTCAGATGCATGTGTCATGTGATTAACCTGATAGTTCAAGCGGGTATGAAGGTGTGTTCCCCCGCGTTGGAAAATATACGCAATGCACTCAAGTATATTCGCACTCCTCGCAGACTACAAGAGTTTGGTAATCTCTGTTTGTCTGCGAATCTTAAGAAGAAGAAATTTCAATCGGATGTGAGACATCGTTGAAATTACACGTACCTGATGTTGTAATCATGTGTTGGATACGAACACGTGATATCCGACTACGTCAATAGTAAGAGTGATGAACTTATTATTGACGACACTGACTGGGCTTCAGGAATTTCATAAATGAAATTCCTGAAGATATTTTATGACACGACGAACATGTGTTCGTCGGTTTATACGCCCACCACTTGCATTGCACTCCGGTGCATATGCAATATTAGTAGCATGTTTAGGAAGTATCTAGCTGACCCGACGCTTAGCCATATGGTTGCAGAGATGGAGACCAAGTACTTGAAGTACTGGTCCACCATTCCATCTCTTTATTGTCTCGCTGCATGCATGGACCCTAGGGCTAAGGTGGAAGGTGTAGAAAATACTTTGACTTTCATTTCCTCGTGCATGAACCTAGAAGAACCACCTGAAGGGTTTATTTACGAGAAGTTGACAGACCTGTTCACATACTACGATACTAGGTATTGTGGTGGTAGTGGTGAGATTGTGATTACGGACATTGATACCTTGTTCGGAGATGACGATTATTCCATTAACCTAGCGAGGGGGAAACGTAGGGGGGGACCATCACATAGGAGCGAGCTGTCTCGGTACTTAGATACCGATTACTGCTCAATCCTATCACATTCTGATAATAAGAATCTTGATTTATTACAATGGTGGAAATCATATGAGTCCGCCTATCCCGTGCTATCTAGGATGGCACGGGATCTACTGACTCCTCCGGTGTCGAGCGTAGCATCGGAGTCTACTTTTTCTGTTGCAGTGTACGTGATTTCGGATAGGAGATTGAGATTACGTCCAGATATGGTTGAGGCCTTGGCATATTTGAAGGATTGGGAGGAATCGGGATTTAGCATCCATGATCATGCTGAAGCTGGGACTGTGACAGACACTACAGTCGCATCCACATCCACTACGATGGCAGAAGAGCTGATTGCCGATGATGATGATCTATATGATACTGATCTTGATGTTGTGGCTGATGATTCTCATGATATGCCGCTTGACGATTGATGCTGATCTGCTGTTTTTTTTCGATGTTTTTTTTATTCATTGTATTTATACGTTTTGTTTGTACGTTGTGTTGAAACTTATACTTGTTTTGTTCGGACCATCGGTTTCAAATGCATGATTGGTAATTTTTCATTTGTGTAGTTTAATTTTTTTTTTAATTTTAATTTTTACTAACATAATGTATTGATTTGTTTTTTTTACGATTTAAATTTTATTTTAAAAATTAATAACTTTAATTTATAATTAATAAATTATAAATATAAATAAAGCTATACTAAGTTGAATTTAATAAAAAAAATAATTTTCTAAAATTTGTTTTTTTTTAATTTTAATTTTTAATATTTTTAAAAAAAATTATATTTAATAATTAATACTCTATATAGTGTAGACAGTAGACCACAGTCACTACACTTAACTTAACCTTAAGAAATATAATTTACAATATATAAATTAAAAAAAACAATATTCTGATTTCAGAATTCAGATTTCCGCCTGGCCTCCCGTCCCTTCCCGGTCCCACGCCCGCCTGCTTGGCCCTGCCTCTCTCTCACTCTCAGCGGCTCAGCCTATGCGGCTATGCCGGTATGCCCTGGTGGCTGGCCCCTGGCCTGTATGGCCAGGACGGGCCCGCCTATATTCAAACCGTGCCGTGCCGTGCCGGGCCGGCCCGTTTGACACCTCTAGAACATATTTTCTCTTGGATTGAGTCTTTAAAGAACTACTTATTTTTGAAAAATAATATATCTGCACTCATAATGACTACGTTAGTCTCTGGTAAATAATATTCATATCACTTCTTAGTACTAAAGAATGCAATAAAAGTGTATTTGATGGCACATGCAGTCATTTTTTACATGCTTGGAGAGATATGACTTGAGAGAATGTAATTTCATAAAATAGTGAATTATTAGTGGAGAAATAATAGTAGACATCTAAAAGAGTTCTTGTGAGTCGAATGAATAAGTATAATTCATCTCACTCAATTCATAGGTAAGTCATATGTTTGATTTGACGATCATGTTTATAAATAAAAGAGGAGAAAATAATATCACAAATTTATTGCTTTGTAAAGTAACTAATAGAAAATATATTATTTGATACATATAAAAATATGTGTCAAAAATAATTAATTAACATTGATATTATCATGCATCATGACTCTTATAATAGTGTCATTGGGCACAATATCAGAAGTTATAGATTTGACAAAAGGAATAGAAAGAATATAATTATTTGACAAAAATATTTACTTTTGAAGCTATTATTTTAGGATTTGGTGCGAGGTGGAGAGCAGAAAGTGTCTGGTTGATTTGACATGCTTGATCTAGAAGCATCAAAAGAACAAAGTCTGACATACTCATCTTGAGAAAGTATTAGTATAATACGGCCAATAGACACAATCATAGAAGAACCAATTTGAGTAAGTTCGATAGTATGTTGCATGGCTTCTGAACCTTGAAAAGTCACTCATAACCAGATGTGTTAAGTAGGTCGGGCATCCTAGGAATGACCCGTGACATGATATGATTCATTCATGCTGGGTTTGACATGATATGATTCATTCGTGCTGGGTTTGACATGACACAATTTAGAACTGTGCTCGGATCAAACTCGTATTGGCTTGTGGCATGGCTAATGTCATGTTGTGTTGGGCACACCGACACGAGAAAAGGGCATGCACCTAAGCCCATGTCCGTGCATGCTATTGGCATTTGCAAAAGTAAAAGTCAAAAAAAAATGAATTTAACAGAATAGTGCTTGTTGCCGTTGTGTCAACCAAACAAATTAATAAAAATTATAAATTTTTCAGCAAGTTGGATAAAGGTAAAATTGGATGGATGATAGATTTTTGTCATAAAAAAATTATTTTGTTATTCAAAAAAATTTTTTAATAAAAAGTATATTGATATATCTTATTTTTCATAGTTTATTTGTAATTTTCTCTTATGTCAAGACTCTTTTTTTATAAATTTCAAAAAACATCATAATTCTCTCTGCTCTTTTTTTTTTTATATTTGTAATTTTAATTTCGCCGAGAACCAAAGCAATTTTGGTTAAGAACTCTGACTTTAAGGATTGAGCATATGAGGTGGAGGTGAAAAAATATTTGTTTCCACATAAAGTAAATATACACATTGCATTGCATATATTTTATTTTAATTAATATTTTTTAGATAATAAATAAATTAAAAATAATTTGTAAAAAATATAAAATAATCTCATTCTCATACTTCTAATCTTCTAGATTATAAAAAAAGATTTGGCATAATATATATATATATTATGAAATATATATATATATATATATATATATATATATGAGTAATGGTGGCATTGATTACCTTAAGAGATATGTTGATTAATACACTAAAAAATTTGATGGATTAGATCATAAACAAACTCAACTGAGTGGTGAAATCTTTAAAGTTGGATCAATTTTATATTCATGGACCCTCTTTTATTTAACATTATGATTTTAGAAAGAAAGACTTGACAAAATTGATTTCTAATATATATCTTTTGATTAGATTTTTTAAGGATTCTATATTAGTTCATATTATGCAAATTTAATTCTAGACTGCTTATCATAAAATTCTTAGGTTGTTCAATAGGAATAACCTAATAAAATTTTTTAAATTAGAAAATAATTTGTAATTAATAAACGTAGGAAACATAGTAGATGTATGACATCATTTGAAATATATGTACTTGAAGTTATTAGTGTGTGGTATGCGATTATGTCTATAATAAAAGTGGCAAAATAACTAGGACACTTGACGTGAGTGATTCATAATTCGTTATTTTTCATAATCAGAATATAATCTACGTAGACAATCAGTATAATTATCTTGCCATCAAAATTTCTTTAGAAGAATAGAAAATAAGTTAGTAAAGCACTTCTATAATTCAAACAAGGTGGCTACTTATAAAATTTTATAAATCATGCTCTTGGTAATTACTTTATATCATCCAGTGCTTTTTGTAGTTTACAAACAATATCTAACTGTGCTATTTGATACTCTGGTAGTTGCTCCATGTATATTGTCTTCAAGGTTACCGTAAAGAATTATATTCTTCATATCTAGCTAGTGTGGCAATTTTGAGATGTCAACGAAATAAGAATATTCTTTAAGTCATCTTTGTCACTACAGAGTAAATTTCCTAATAGTACATACCAAATCTGTGAGTGTATTCCCTTGTTATCAGTTTCATTTTAAGGCAATTCAACTTCTCATTTTTAGCTATTTTCACAGTGAACATATACCTATAACCAACAATAAATATTTTGACAGAATTATGAAGATAGGTAAAGATCGGGGCATGCATCACTTTCATCATGTCCCAGTATCATTCTAGGTAGGATAATATCTCAAAATGAGACTTGAATACCATTAAGAGAATTAATAAAAAAAATGAATAAAACAAGAGTGCAATATAATATATGAAATCTGGTACTAAGTATAGTTCCTCTATCCCTTCTAGAAAGTGATCGGAATATTAAGATTATCGGAACTGGCTAAAACCTGTAAGATAATCTTGCTTCTCGGATGAGTATGTCTTTCTCTCATAATATTGACTCTAAATCTTGAATAGTCAAGTATCATATTTTTTGATTAAATATGAGTCTCTATTAGTGAATAATCATGAACTATTATGGCATTTATGTCTAAATGAGATATTCTTATTTGAGAAACTTTATTCTCTATTTAATTTGATTTAAATTTATTAGTAGATAGTCGATGAGAATAATATCATATTAAGTATCAATATGTTTAGATTTAGTCAATAGGTGACTCTCACTATTATCTAATAGTTTAGGTAGGGCTACAAGTAAGGAAGGAAGGGTAATGGATCCAAGTGTAACATATTAATTCTTATTCTTTCTAGGCTCATAAAAAAATAAATCACAGTCAAAAAAAGTAATGTAAACACTCACTGAGATCCTATTATTTTGGTTACAAATATTTGTAACCTATTTTAGGTACTTGAGTATCTAAAAAAAACATATCTTAAGGTCTTAAATGTAGCTTGTTTCTTCTTAGAGAGCAATCAAAGATAAAACAAATTAATCTAAAAATTTTGGAAAACAATCTAAATAGTTTGTTTAGATTGTATGATCTAAAAGAGTATTTGATGAGAAATGATAAAAGATGATATTTGATTGATAAGATTAATTATGGTTATAATTATTTTTGTTCAAAAATATTTTGGAATACTCTTTTCTAGTACGAGTGTTTAAGTCATCTCAATCATATATATATTCTTTCTTTCAGTTATCTTATTCTGTTAGGATGTATAACATAGGAAGTTTGATGTATAATAAATACTAATTTTTTTTATATATTTTTATCGAATTTAGTATTTATCAATTTATGAAAAATCTAAAAAATAAAAAAAATTATAATCTATTATGAAAGAGATATATCCGTCTATATCTCAAATAGTTATCAATAAAAATTATTAGATACTTAAATTTCTATTTAGTTTCATCTCTATTATATATATATATGTCTAAGTATATCAGATCGAATGAGTGATACTCAAATCAGACTAACATGTAGGATGAAAAGTTTTTATAAGTTTTCCTAACTGACATATCTCATACTATAGGGATGAAACATCTTAAAGGCTAGGATAAATTATTTTAAATTTGGCTAATAATGGGTGACTCAACTAAGAATGCGCAAATGAGTCACTAATACTCAACATCTAAATGGAGAAACTACTATTAAAGAAAAAACATATAATTTAGCATGTTCTATCCCAAATATGATTTTTTTTTAAAATTTTCTGATCTTGCAAATAAATATTAGCGAAAGTAAAGGCAAATGCATACTTAAATTGTCTGAAAAGAAAATTCACAAAAGATAAAATAACAAGAAAATAAAAAAGAATCATAACATGAGAAAATTAGTTTGATTTAAATTAAATAGTATCATATCTAATAATTTTCGAATATTTTTCTTTAACTATAATAATGTTTATTAAATAAAAAAATATAAAGAATAAGATATTATTATCATTGATGTAAATAGTTACTTATATATTAATAATCTATGAGTATGAAGTAAGATTTTACATTATTTTAAAATTATTTTAAATTTTAAAGGTTCGGGAGGGGGGTTTTGGAGGGGGGGAAAAGGTTCGGGAGGGGGAGGGTGTTAGAGGGTTTAAATTTTTTTTACATTATTTTAAAATACAGAATTTTAAATTATTTTAAAATACAGTATTTTTAATTATTTTAAAATACCTAATATTTATAATTAATAATTTTTTTTTAATTTTATTTTTTTTATCATGACGTATCCTAGTCGTATCCGTATCTTAGTTTTTTAGAATTTGCTGTGTCCCCGTATATTGCCGTGTCGTATCCCCGTGTCCGTGTCCGTGCAACATAGGTTATATATATTTCTCTCTAGTAAGTATGATAGTAGATGAATTATGTAAAAACCTCTAAATGGCTTTAATAGTCAAATTATCTCTAACATTCACTTAAAGTAATTAGCTTCTCTCAAAATAAATATTCAATCATTATTTTTAGTGTGCCCTAGCATCATATAATGAGTATACTGAACTAAGATTTTTCTCAATCTATTTTTTTAAAGGTTTGTTTTATTATTAAATCATCATCTCTTTCGGCGGAGGAATATCATTTTTACAAATTAAAGCTATTCTTAATCCTTTTACACTCATTCTCATCCTAATCTAAAAATAAAATGTTGGAAATTTTAACTTTACTACTCTTACTTAAAAATTAACTTTTATCTTTAAAGTAAGTATTGCTAGCTTGATTTTCTGTTTAAGGGCTTTTCAGAGGCTAACCTTCTTTTGCCTATAATGAACGGCCTTTGATTTTCTTTATAAGCTCATTTCCTAACTCTCCCGACGCCTTCCTCCAGTCTGCCCCAAGTATCTTTCCACTTTCGGGCCTAGGCGAAGCCCTGCCTGCTTCATCCTTGTCTGCCTTTTGAGCGAGGTGCTGGAACATTTCATTCTCCAGTGACGCGATTTCCCACCCCTCCTTTTTACAGACTCCATTTACAGACATCTTTTATACTAACATTACAGAACATTGCAAAACATGGTCGAACTTTCGAACAACAACGCTACTTACTTACCAACCATAACCGACAATAACTAAACTGACTCCCCTTGCAAAACTACCCAAGTGGAACCCAACAGATTCCTCACCGATCTTTTGCCGAAAACCAGCTCTATAGCTACCAATATCAAACCCGACGCCCTTTTTATCATTTTACCTTTCTCAATCTATTTCTACTATGATAATTTTAACTAATTTCTCTAAAAATAATGATTTGCCAAATCTTAATTTTTGTCCAATTGAATTAGAATTTAATCTCTTTTTTTATATTCTATCTAAAAACAAAAAAGAAAAATCTCAGCTTGGGTTTTCCCCCATAAGGACTGCTACACACCTATTTTTATAATGTTATATTACTAATTGAAATGTAAAAATAAAATAAACTAAATAATATAATAATATTCATATCAAAAATACATATCATATATTTTTATATAGTGAGATAAAATAATTGAGGCAACCTACAAATTCAATATTCTCATAAAAAATATTAAAAAATTAACTTTATGCAGTTTTTTTAACCCCATGAACAACTTACCAGAAGATATCTTATATGATTTAATCTAATTTTTTATATATGTGATCTTAATCTTCTTCCAAGTAATATAGGTATGTATAGTGTACTCTATTTGACTCTTTTGACTTAAGAGATTAATGATGGCCAAGTTACCTCACTTCTTGTCATCTCAAACATCATTATTAGCTATACATTGAGTTGGATATAGTGTGTTATTCTTTTTAATAAAATATGAGACTATGAGAGATTATTTAGTTAGATTCCTATAATCAGTTGACTAATTGTGTCCTAGTAACATTCCAATAGCTAAATAAATTGAATTGATTGAGTTTATGTGAATTGTTAAAATGTGCTAAATAAATTATAATTTGAGTTTATGTGAGTAGTTTAAATGTGCTATATATAGTGAATCACTTGAGATTTTAGTAATATTAGTTTTAAAATGCTCTCGGATATATTAACATGTAAAGTTTTTCTTTTTTGGATCATAAGGCATAAAATGTACCTAAGATTGCATCTTAATTTATGATTTCAAATATTTAAAAGAAATATTTAATAAAAAAGTAAAAAAAAAATTAGATACATTTTAATATCTAATTAAAAGTTGCAAAGTACACGTATTTATGAAGTGAGTAAGGTTGATAATGCATGTGCCTCTTTAGTAAGATGTAAGTATTGATAGCATAACACTATAACTAGGAAACGGTTGTACCTTGAGCCTAAGCATTCTTTAAGTGCGGTCAGAACATTTTAAAATTATGCTTATGAATGCTTTGAGGGAGAGTTAGGCCTAGTAGATATTTACATATGACGGCATGTATTTTTTTACTCCCATTGCCTTATGGTGATCCCAACATTTCCTTGTACTTACAACATCAACATGTTTTGACTGAATGGTCATCAAGGAATGGACTTTGAATTGTGGCTAAGATAACTGCCCAGCTAGGTGATGCCATCAATCATGTCTTGCCCATTTCAATTTTCAAGTATAATTATTATGTGTTTTAAATCTAAGCCAGATAAATATCACTGTCATCTTTGAAAGGCAAATTTAATTTCTTTAGAAATAAGGTGAAGGAGACACCAACCCATATTTGATATTGTTTAGGTTTATTATGAAAATCGTGCTGAGGGACTAAAATTAATGATCCCTAAGAACTCTAATTACTTTCCTAAAATGTGTTGAATACTTAAATCAATGAACAAAAATGTAAAAGTATTTAAAATAAGATTAAAATAAAGATTGTAGCTAGTGCACAAGGCTCTTACTTAGCATGAGATCTGAGATATGTTAATATATTAACAATTTTACCTTCAAAAGTTAAAAATGGTGAGTCTGATGAATCTCGAATCCGAAATATATCTTCCTTGGACGAAAGCACTTACTATCACACCTAGGTATGAACTTCAATACATATGTATTTCACGAAGATTTCAAAGATGATCAACTATTTCTGTATAATTCTCACATAAATCTTTTAACTTTAAGTTCTTATGAGATCTAATGTGATATTTTTTATGTTATCGCACAAAAAATGAGATTAAAATGCTTAATATTTTTATCACAAAATTAAAATATAAAGTGGTTTTTTATTTGATTTTAAATTAGAGGGACTAACTTTATGTTTTGAGTGTTATCAGCAACTTTTTTTAAAGTAAGTCTCATGGCTTAGGATTGATATGACATTTTCATGGGTTTTATAGTTTTCCTGTTAAATGTTTTTGCAGATATGTGGAAACACATAGTTGGGATCCCAAATGTGGATGACCTTGCAAGAAACCCTCATCTTTTATCATTTTGTATTGCCAGTAAAATTCCTGTGTCAGAACCTACAAGGCAAGAACTTCTGGAGATTGATGGCATTTCATATAGACTGCGGAGAGAAATTGATTTACTTAGGTGTTTTGATCTTGTTCGATGTAAACATTGTAAGGTAAGTGCATCTGTTCTTTTTGGTTCATATTTTGTAAGGCAAATGCACTTAAGCTTTGGAATTCAAATTCATCAGAATCTTTTTAATTTGAATAATGGTAGAAACTAAAAATTAAGAATAATGGTCAAGCATACCGCGGAGGGAGAGCATATTTTTTGTGATACTAGATTGCCAATTTTGCTGATTTTACAATGTCTGCACCAAAATCTGGATAAATAATAAGGATTTGTGTTTGGCTCATCATCCTTAATCTTAATTAAAACTGAATGAAGAATTAATATTTCATTAATTCAATATTATTATATACAAGGCTTAGTATCAGAGCACTTCTATAGAATTAAATATAATAATTAAAATATACGATATGTAATAATGAATTTAGTTATTTAACTGACTAGAAAGAAGTAGAATCTAAAATTGGTTCTCTTTTTCATTTTAGAATCAATGAAGCTTTGAAAATAAGATAAAATATAGAAGAATTGGTTCTCCATAATGATTAGTAACTTTATAAGTAGAGCATTTGCTATATTTATGATGAGAATTATTCTTGAGTGGTTAATGTTAAGATTATTATTTATTTTTTCTCATTTTTTTTTTTTATTAATTATATCATTTGGAATATCCATACTATAAGGGTGATCATATCACTTTTGTATGAAGTTTGATATTGTATAAAGTAATTAGAATATCATGTTTATCAAGTTATTTTGTATTTATTGTAACATGGAATCAGAGCAATCAAACATTGCTCCACTATCAATATATTTTTCATTCATTAGTATTTTTATTGGTGATTATTTTTTTTTTAATTGTTGTGTCATTAGGGGTGTAGGTTCTCTCTAATAGTTTTTGTTTGATGAACTAAGTGTAATGGAGAAAATTTTGGTCATGTTTGATTTTCTTTTTTGTTTGGATATATAAATATAATTGTTAGATTAAAGATTATTTGTTGTCAAGATAAATTTGTTCTAGTAGACATTTTTGTAAACATCAATTTGCATCTCTTTTAATGGTAGTTTCTTGTGATCTAATTGTCGTTGATGATTTCTGTGCTTTATTGTTTTGTCTTTTCATTTTTGTGTTGTTTTGAGAGCAATTGAATTATGACATCACCACTATCTTTTCTTATAATGTAAAGTAAGCTAAAAAATAAATGTACTTTTGATAGATTATATTGTTGTTAGTATGATTTGTTAATATGTGAAAACTTGATCACTCGCTTTCAAATCCACCTAATAAAGATAATCTAGATGATTGGATTAAAATAGATGTTCAATTCTTATTACTATTTTGATAATTTATTATCTTTATTATATGCATGTAGTTTATTTCATATGTATGAAGCATGCAGTCAATTGCTTATTTGTCCATCATTGGTAGTGTGGATATAGTTTGTGGCTTAAGATTATGTGGTTCACTTTTTGAAAAACTCACTTCTAACTAAAATTGATAAATGGATGATGATTGACACTATTATTAATACTCCTTTGAAAGTTGATTAATCCTAGTATTTCAAACATGTTTAGCTTTTGTGATATTTGCATGAGAGTTTGAGACTTGGGTTTTATTTTTGATGTTTTTGATGGGAGCACTCAAATTTGTAAGCTATCATAATCACTTCGCTCATTATATATAAATATTGGTTGTATGATATTTTACATATTGAGTGTTATTATTTTTTTTCTAACTTATATTGGTATCAAATCTAAGTTTAAGTGTGTTTCCTCTCTTATTGTGCTTTTGTGTGGATAGTGGTGCATAGATGCACAATAGTTGCGTGTGGTGGTGCGTAAATGTGTGTATGGTTGGGCACATGGTCGTGCATGTGATTGGGTATGTGATGTTGTGTTGTTTGTGGTGGTGCACGTGATTGAGTGCGTGGTGGTGCACATGGTTGGGCACACAATTGGACATAGTGGGGCACATGGTTGTGCGCACAGCAATGAGCAGTGGTTTGCATGGTGGTTCATGTTGTGAATAGCAGAAACCCTATTTGGGTTTCCTTTATCAATTTTTTCTAGATTTAGGTAGTGTTTGTTTTTTTTTATTTTATACTAAATAGAATTTTTTTTGAGAGTAATACTGAATGGTACTTAATAACATTAAGTAATAAGTTATTTGTTTTTTAACATTGGATAATGAGTAGGGATAATAACGAGATGAAATTAAAAAAAAATAAATGAGCCTAGTCGAGATGAGATAGTCCCGTACCAAACCCCACCGTTGTTATCAATAATAGTGATTGCTATTAGTTCTCCTTCTTATTAAGTAATAATGAATTTTTTCTTATTTTGGTATAAAATGACTTATTTTTGAATAAAAAGATTTAAAATATTTGACCTTTTCTATATATAATTTTTTTAAAAAAATTCAGCATTAAGTTATATTTTTTTTAAAAAACAAACAAATGAATACTTAAAGTAAATTACTTTAAGTGTTCAGCCCAAAAAATAAACAGGTCCATAGTGTTAAATACAAAATAAATAGAACTAAAAAAAAGAAGATAAAATTGAGTGAAGTTATTTTGGTGGAACTATAATTTTATAATACATATAGATTATAGTAGTAGAGGTAGATGCATGAGGTACTCAGATTGGTGAAATAGAAACAAACATTCACATAACTTGTAATCATATTTTATTCTTTATATTTTTTTATTGTTCTAATAATATTATTATTATTAAAGGGAAATGCTTAAAAATGGATATGATACTATTTCATTTTGATTTCATATTACTTCTCTTTATCATATTTATTCTTAATTATCATGTTCGTTTACTCTTTGCAAGTTCTCTTTCTAGATAACTTAACCATGACTTTGTTTTTATTTTTATTGATTGAGTATATTATATTATATGTTCTATCCTCAACAATAATATTTTGCTTTAGATGTATAAGTATTTTAAACTTGTTACTTGTGCATTCTCGACTTGGGCATCCATCATTGGCCAAGTTAAAAATACTTTATCCTAGTTATAAGAGTATTTTGATCATAGAGTATGAGGTATGTCAGCTATGAAAGTTTTCTAGAATTTTTTGTCTCTATGTGAGTCTGACTTGAGTATTGACTCCTTTGATTTTATATATTTAAATATATAGGTATCTAATAAAGATGACCAAAGATAGATTTAGATAGCTGATCACGTTTGTTGATGATTACTCGAGAAATACTTGGATATATCGCTTTAATCATGAATCATATATATTTTTTTTATTTTTTACATTTTTTATAAAATGATAAGAATTTAATTGGATAAAAATATTAAAAAATTCAAGAATGATAATAGAGGTGTCAAACGGGTCAGGCAATCTGGGCATGGCCCATCGCTCGATTCAACTGTTCTCGGCCCTGCCTGGCACGGTCCAGAACCGTGCCTCATGATGGGCAGGGCTGCCTCTTGGCATGGTTTTTACAATGTTGGGCTGGCATGATTTGTGCCTTTTGCTAGGCTAAGCATGATTTGTGTGTCTGACCCGGTGACATGGTAAATTGGCCTAGGTGATCACTCAATAGAGCCCCATAAGGTGGTCACCCGAGTGATCTAATTTTTATTTTTTTAAAATAATCAGACTCCATGATGGGATGATCTAAAAAATTAGATGACTCATCATGGAGCAGTCAAATTTTTTTAAAATAATCGGCCACATGATTGATTATAATTGGTCGGTCATGTAAACCAGTCACCTGTTGCATGAAAATGCAACAGGTCTTGCATGCATCATTTGGCACGGTCATTCCTTGCAAAAATAGGCCGTGCCAACATGACATGGCCCGTTTGACATCTCTAAATAATAATACATTAAAATATATGTCAGATCGATTTAGCACATATCATATTTATTATGGGATTATATATTAAACTTCTTATACCAGCACATTCTAATAAAATGGGAAAGCTGAGAGGAAGATATATATTTAATTGAGATGACTCGGATATTTTTTGAAAATAATATTCGGAAGAATTTTTGAAAAAATACGATTTTAATTCTAATATGTATTAATTATTGGATATCCCTTTTTATCATTTCTCAGAAACTACCTTTTCATATTATACATCTCGGAAAAAGGTTATTTAGCTTCTATTTTAGAATTTTTGAATATGTTTGTTTTATCATCAATCACTCTTTAAGCCTCGGGATGTGACAAACTGACATTTGGGGTTTTGATATGTACTTTTTTTTTGGATATTCTAGTACCCAAAAAGTATATAAGTATTTTTCATCACAGATTAATAAGATTTTAGTAAATATAAATATCATCTTTTTTTATTATTATTCTTTTTTTAATTAGATTATAAAGAGTATGAATCCAACTGTTGCACTTGGATTCATTACATTTCCACTTTGACTTATAGTTTAGCCCTAAGTCCCTACCTAGATCACCAATTAATATAGAGAGTTATCTATCATTTATATCTGATCATGTTAGTATTTGGTATAATATTATTCTCATTGAACATCATACTTTACGAATAAATTTTATTTATCTTGAGTTAAGAGAGAGTAAAGTTTATCAAATAGGCAGATCTTTTTTTATATTCATGTAATATAGTAATATATGAGTCTGAACCATTAAAGGATCATATTAAGTTGATAATTAGGAGACTTGATCACTCATGATTTAAAGTAAATACTAGAAAAGAGAGGTTTACCAATCTCGTGTTCTCGTTAGACCAAAGACGAGCCTACCGATGAGCTAGATGATCTTGCTATTAGTTCCATTGATCTTAACCTATTGATTGCTCCCGAAAGAGACTAAATAGTTGTACTTAAAACTCAATTTTTATAGTTTTTGTCATATTTTCATATTATTTTTTTTTATTTTTGTTTTTTATTTCTCATGATGATATTAATAAATCCACCCAATTTATGAGATATTATTTCATTCAGGTGGTTTGAGATAAGAATATAACATTTGTATGATGATATATAATCGCACGATACCAATATTCTTATCCGAAATTACAATATTAATTATATGATTTATTCAGATATTTATAGATCATGTAGGACGATCACATATAATAGTTTGAGATAGTTTTATTTTCTTTTATTAATGATTATATTCGATATATATAATTGATAATATTTAAGGAAATATTTCAATTTTTTTGTTTTTAAAAAATTAAATGAAAAAATATATATATTTAGATTTGACATTTAGATATTGAGAATTTAGAATTTTTTGATTATAATTCTTGTTAGTTTTTTGTTTATTTGAGGAGCATGTGATGGTTTATCAAATATGTTATATTGGTATTCCTATACAAGATATGATTGTTGACCATTGGGAAGAAGGATCGACTTCTGGATTAGATGGATAGGACATTTCTATTTCATAGGAGTGTTCCTATATGTTTTATTTGGAAAAAAATAGTATTAACTATTAAATTTTTAATGAATCAAATATTATTTTTGTCTTTCATGTCATATGTCATATGATCTCATATATTCAAGAGAAATTTGTTTATCTTTCACTCAAGATTTTTGAGTGTATTTTCTTTGCTTAAGATCTCTCTAAAGGTAGAGAGAAGATAATTATGAGTGTCATCAAGTGTGCTTTTCCTGGGTATTTAGTACTTAGAATAGATATAAATATTATTTACTAAAGATTAGAATGATCATAACGAGTGTCAATGTAATGTTATTCAAGAATAGATCCTTTAAAAACTTGATCCAAAAGAAATGCATTTTCAAACACTATAATGTTAGGCTCATGCTAGTGTCAAGTTGTTATTCCTCATGGAGAGGTAATTGATGACTGCTATTTTGCCTACACATAATGCGACTAGTATGAGTAGCTTGGAAAAGATTAGTGACACCTCTCCTAGGGTGTTGTGCCAAGATGAGACTTGTGTGGGTTCCCTCAGAAGAGAGAGTTGAAGGCTCAAAGACTTGATAATCTCAACCTTAAGATATATTATAGATGAATATGTATATAGCCGTGCTAAAATGAGACTTCTATCACATTAGTTAATTTGATTTGGAATAGTGATTTGGATCTTTTGGTTAAATATTGGAATGAATTAAGAACTTATTTTATTAAGTACCCATTGACTCCAGTACTCACTTATTCTTATTTTGGTATTATGTTTTTTAGTTTTATATCATCTCTTGATAGTTAAAAGATTTTGGATATTTTTTTCAAGGCAATTAGTCATCTAGTATGATGATAAACTACATTAGATAAATTAAGTATAATAAAATCTAATTATACTGGGGATCTCATTCGGAAATTTTTAGGTAAATCGGTAGTGGGTAATAGTTTGGTATACAATGATGAAGATTGAACCCAAAAAAAATATTAATCGGCTCAAAGCCAATTAGTAGCGAATATATTTACATAAACTTGTGTTGATTATTGGAATATTTTTTTTCTTTTTGCCAAAATTATTACTATTAGGTTGTTACTTTATATTATTGTATCGTACAATTTTATTATATATCAGTTAAATATAAGTATATTTTTTCATGATGATCTCGAGGAAGAAGTATTTATGCAGCAACAACCAGAATTAATTATTCCTTGGAGCTTATGTATGATATTAGATTGTAGAAAGCTTTTTATGGTCACAAATAATCTCTTAGAACATGATTTAGTAGATTTTTCTTCAATACTTAATATATTTAGTCTTAGGATATGTAGATTGTAGAAGATTTATGGTCTCAAATTTTAATTAATATTTTGAGTGGAGAGCATAGTGAGAATCAAACCTAAGCCATCCTCACTGACGAAATGCTACTCTACTATGTGGCCAAAAGATTAATATTGATCGAAAACAAAATTAATTTTATATATATATATATATATATATATATATATTTATTTATTTATTTATATATATATATGTATGTATATATATATATATATATATAATTGTGTAAATATATAAATATATAATTATTATATATAAACATAGAGGTGTCAAGTGGGCCTGGCAGCCAGGGCTCGGCCTGCTTGAGCCTTGCCTAGGCTCGTGTCAGCTGGCTCTCGACACGGTTCATGTCATGACGTGCTGAGCTCGCCTGGGCCTCATGCCGGGCCAGGCACGACCTGATTACCTGGCATGAAGGCACAATTCATAAGCACGACCCAAACTATGCCCCAGATGGCCAGATCTTGGGCCGGTGTTAGGGTGTTGTTATTGGTGTCAAACTGCTTGGGCTGACCCTTTTTACAGGCCCAACCGGGCTCGCGTGGTGTCCCATGCACATCACGTGACAGTACCGTGCAGTGCCTAGCACGGTATGGCTCTCTGTAGAGCAGGTCTGGCACGACATGCAGCTTGATATCAACGAAAGTTCATGTCATTCTAGGTTAAGATAAAATTAGTATTATGCTACCACGCCTCCATTGCCTGTCAGGTGTCACCACATCATCCCCATTGAGGATTGCTGCACCGGTCATAGTGCGCCGCTGTGTCGTTCCCACGTGCTAGGCATTCGGGTCGTGCCTGGCACGGCACATGGGCCAAGACCCTCAGCACGGCATGACATGACACGAATTATATTGATGGTCTGCCCGGCACACTATAGCACTATGTCAGGCCCGGGTCACCTGGCTTATTTGACACCTCTAAGTGCATTCCGAGCCTGACAGCCTGAGCTTAGAAGTCAAAGCTTCTTGAACCATTGGGTCAAATCGACCAAACGATCAAAAAAAATTCAAATGAAATACATTTTAAGCCGGTGGATTCAACCCCAGCAGCTAGGGGTATAAATTTGATGGCTATCAGGATTATGACCCAAAAATAATTAAAAAAATAAAAAAAATGAATTTTTTAAATTAATATATATATATATATATATCATCTCTCATTCTCAAATATATATCTCATTTTATCATTCTCTCTCTCTCTCTTGTATCATCTCTATTTCTCTCTCCTTTTGGGTTTTAGGTGTAGATTGCGGTGTAGACAATAGTTATCAGATTATGCACATCATCAAGTAAATGGGAATTTATTCTTTGTGATTATTTTTAAAATTTTGTTTAGTTTTTAATTTTAATTTTAGTTAATAGTTTAATATTAATTATTATTCAATTTAAAAAATATAATTTAGAATATAATAAATAAACTAATAAATAATAATTTTAATGACGATAATAAAATTAACATTAATATAAACGTAGAAAATTTTAATATGGATAAAGATAATCCTATGTAATTTGTCTGAGGCTACTAAAATATTATTTTTTCTCATGACATTAGCCCAAATATCTAAAAATTAAAAAACTAAAATAAAATTAATAGTTTGGACTCATTTTAATATTATATAAAATAAAAATATTATGAATACAAATGAAGAATTGATAAAATGTAAATATAGTAAAAAATAGTAACCTATATGTGTTCATGTGAGATTAGACACCTTAAGAGATATGCCAAACAATGCACAAAAAATTATTGTATATTAGATCTTAGGCAAACCTAACACAGTGGTAGGCTCTTTGAGGTTGGATCTTGTTCAACCTCTATCTTGATCTCCTTCATATACCATAATTAGTTGTAGAAGGAAGATATAGCTAAATTAATAATAATGATGGGTCTTCAGATTAGATTTTTAGAGGATCAAAGGATAGTCAGTATTATGCATACTTATTTTTAGCTTGCATATCATAGGATTCCTAAATTCATATCTATGAACGACATATTAAAATATTATAAGTTTAATAAAATAATAATAATTAATAAATTTAGGAAATATAGTGACATAGTATACATGACTTCCGATATCTTGACCAGTCATGACATATCTTATTAGAAGTGTCAAATGGGCCGAGTGGCCTGGGCCTGGCTCAGTTCAGTCGTGGTTAGCTCGGAATGGCATGCTATAGTATCATGCTTGGGCCCATGTCGGGCGGACCCTCGGCACAAATTGTGTCGTGTCGTGCTGAGGGTATTTGGCCTGCATCCCAGGCACGGCACGGGTGACCATGCACTTAGCGACGCATGATAGGCGACGGTGGCGCGGTGTTCGAAATCCTAATTTTTTAAAAATATGCCTAACGCAAACTGACCTGAACCCATGCAAATTTTGGGCCATGGGCCGTGCCTTGCCTGGCACATCATGCCAGCCCAGTTGAGCAAGGAAAATTTTGGTCGAGCTAGCCTCAGGTGACACCTCTATATTTTATGCATACCACACCGTCCACTATATAAATTCTAAATGAATACTAAATAAAAAATATTAGTATTCTCAAAGATTCTTTATCCTAATGATGGTCTGGTTATTTATATGTGCATGATAAGAATCTTTAAAGAATATAATGTTAAAATATATATATATAGTATCATATTTGATAATATGTCTAATAATGGAGTAGTAATTAACATATTTATTAGGATTATTAAAAATAAATTATTAGGAGAGATTTTTCACGTTAGATGCATGTGGCATGTAATAGTACAAGCAGTGATAAAAGTTGTTCCCCCGCTTTAGAAAATTTATATAATTTACTAAAATTTTTTCGTATACTTTCTAGACAAAAGAAGTTTGCTAGTCTCTATTTGTTTGCAAGTTTAAAGATAAAAAAATTTTATTCAGATGTGAGACACCATTAAAATTACATATACATTATGTTGGAGCCATGTGTTAGATACGAATACGTGATATCCGATTATGTCAATAGTAAGAGCGATAAATTTATTATTGACAATATTAATTGTGTTAAAAGAATTTTATTTTTGAAATTTTTGAAAATTTTTTATGATACGGTAAACATATGTTCATCAGTTTATTCTCACACAACTTATATTGCATTCAAGTGCATATGTAATATTAGTAGCATATTTATGAAGTTTAGAAATAATTCGATATTTTATGATATTGCTCTTGAAATAGAAATTAAGTACTTAAAATACTAATTTACTATTTTATCTTTTTATTGTCTGGCTGTCTGCATGAACCTTTGGGTTAAAGTGAAAGGGATAGAGAATATTTTAACACAAATATCCTCGTGCATGAACTAGGAATACAAACCTGAAAGTTTTATTAACAGAAGTTAACTGAGCGATTTACATACTATGATATTAGATATAGTGATAATAGTAGTCAAGCTCTGAGTACGGACATGAATATCATATTCGGAAATGATTTTTTTATTCTATTAGTGAGAGAAAAATGATGAGGTGGACCGTCGAATAGAAGTAAGCTGTCGTGGTACTTAGATATCGATTACTTCTTAATATTATCATATATCAATAACAAAAACTTTAATATTTTATAGTTGTGGAAATCATATGAGTCCACACTTTTCTGTGATGTCTAAGATAGCACGAGATTTACTAACTCTTACAGTATCGAGCGTAGCATCATAGTTTATTTTTTCTATTTTAATAAATGTATTTTTATTTAAGAGATTAAGATTATGGTCAGATATTATAGAGGCATTACTATGCATAAAGGATAGAAATGATTCGAGTTTGGGCATCAATGATCGTGCTATAACTACAGCAAGCGGGAAGGAGTTAGTGGTTGATGATGATTCGTGAGACTTAGATGATGATTGAGATTAAGCCTATTATCTATGGCCTACCGCTAGTGATATTATTATATACTTATGGGATTGATAATTTTTGGATTGTCTACTAATTTTTAGCGATTGAATTTATTGTTTTTATTATTATTTTATTCTTTATTTATTTAGATGCGTACCGGATTAATGTTTAAGAATTTATCTTTGATGTATTGATTTTTATTTGGTAGTATCGAAGTTTTTTTTTTTTTGTGGTAATCAATATTATTTTGGATAACGATCAAGACTACGGTCAGATATTATTGAGATATTAATATGCATGAAAGATTAAGAAGAATTAAGGTTGGACATCCAGGATATGCTGGAACAAGAACTGAGAAGTTTCTAGTAAATGATGACTCATGGGACTTTGAGGATGTTGAGCCCATTACTAGTGATATCGTCATACGCTTATACGGTGATGATCAGTTGTATACTTACTCCGAATGTCATTGAGATTGAACCTACATGTCAAGTCGCATGATTATGATTGATGATTTTTATTTTTATATTGAGAAATTATAATATTTTATTTTATTTTTGAATTAGATTAGATGATGAATGAATATTAGTGGATGTGTTTTTTGATATTTTTGACTATTATAGTTTGTCTTTTGTATTAATTAATTTATTTTTATTTTTGATTTATTTAAAATAAATAAATAATATAATATCATAACTCATATTGAGTAACTTAAAATTTAAAATTTGTATATAAAAAAAACATTAAATCGCAACGGGTGACCTATCGACCTAGGCTAGCAGCCTCCTAGCCCGAATTTGCCTAGACTCAGGCTAAACGAGTTGTGCCTGGCTGGCCATAATCAAGTTGTGCTGTACCAAGCACAACATGGCAAGATAGCTCGAATGGGCCGCCGAAAAATGGGTCTTGCCAGCAAGGCACGACCCGTATGACACCTCAACACTTGATATACTTGTTTATCTATTTTTATAATCTAAAATTTTACTCATTTTTTATCTTTTTTTTTTTGCAAATAATAAAACAATTGTTTGTTCTCTATATTAAAATATTAAGAAATATAATAATATTTTATAATAATTTTTATATTACTATTCAATTCTTTATGCATAGTATTGAATGATTTCCTAGATAATTTGTACAGATATTCGTACATAAAATAAGATAGATAATATGAAGAATATATATTTAATTAAAATAATTACAATCCTTGTATTATAATAAAATTAGGGTTGTGACTCAAGGCGAATTTGGTCAAGTCGAGGGCCATTATGAACTTAGCTCAAATTTTGCTCGGATTGACAATTTTCAACCCGAATCCAATCTTATTTGATATTATTAAACGCATATTGTGATCTGGTTGGATTTGGGTTTGGCGGATTGAATCGGGTTGTACTTGTATCATTTGTAATAATAAAATTTATAAAAAGAAATTAATTAAAATTAAATCATCCAAATATTTCTAAGTAAATAATATATATTTTTTTTTAAAAAAAATTAGTTTTTAAATATTTTTTCCAAGCTTCAAATTTTTATAATATAAAATTTACCTAAATTTTTAAATTAAATTATATTGGTTTTTAATGTGAATATATTAATTTAGGATCCTAAGTCTCATATATATATATATATATATAGAAGAAGTAACATTTAAAATTGGGTGATGTAGGTCCAACTTTGAAAAAAAATTAAAAAATTGTCTTGTTTTGATTGGAGCACTTTTGGAAAAAGTGCTCCCATCAACTTGATTGTAACATTTTTATTTACTTCTTATATTGATGAAATGTCTACATGCTTAAGGTATGCTTAAGATTTTAAACCTAAGCCCAAATCTGAAAATAAATACCTCAATTTGAACTTGATTTTTTATCAGGCTTTTTTCAGGTTATGTAGTTAGACCTAACCTGAGTTGCAATTATACATAGAAGTTTTCTTAGATATTTTTTAGGAAAAAAAGTATTAACTACTAATTTTTGCCTTTTTTGATCGTATCTCATATCAATTTGTTTATTCAAGGAACATATCATTTAATTTTTCACTCATGATTTTTAGACATTTGTTTTATTTAAGATCTCTTCCTGGTAGAGATATGATAGTCGCATGTGCCATCAGTTTTGTATTCAATAAATACTCTAGTACTTAGAAAGAATATAAATATTATTGGAGATATAAGAATAATTACAAGTGTGGATGTGATATTCTTTGAGGATATACTATTTTTCAAGGACTCGATCCAAGAAGATGTACCTTTAGATACATTAGTGATAGGATCTTTACCTGGACCAATTGTTTTCCCTCTAAGAGTGACCACATCAATTCCTACACAATATTATCATCATGATTGATGCTGAGGAGAGTGGTGGGGGATATCCTAGTTTTTCATTGAATCATGATTATGCTGAGGCTCCTAATGATGTGAGTTAGGAATAGACTATTAGTAAAAGTGGCCCACAAGACTTGGGGGATGAGTCTTACCAAGTGGAGATTTAAGTTGAGAAATTTGATGATCTCAATCTAAAATTTATGATAAACGAGTATATTCATTATATTTCCCAATTGAGTCATCCCATATGCCAACAATTTTAGTTCCAAGTATTGATTTGATAATTTCAATTACTATATGAAAGAAGCCAGTGATGTCTTCTACCAAATACAATCTATTATAGATATTTCTTAATCTCTTTTAATATTATATATTTAATTTTTTGTTTTCTTTGAATAATTGAAAGATTTTAGATATTATCTCTGAGTTGCATACATGTTTAGGATGGTGATAGATTATATTGGATTAACTAAGTGTAATCACCTCCAACAATATATGATATCTTGATCCAAAGTTTTTAGGTAAGTTTAATTACCTCCAACTTTATGGTGGGGACAGTGAATTATTAGAATACTTTTTATCTTCTAGTAAAAATAATTATTATTAGATTATTAATTTTTATTATTGTTTTTCATAGGTATACTATTTATTTTTCAAATATGAGGAATATATTTCCTTTTGATAATCATCATTTCTATGGAAGTTTAATCACCTCCAACTTTATGGTGTGGACAATGGATGATTGAATACTTTTTATTTTTTAGTAAAAATAATAATTATTAGATTATTATTTTTTATTATTGTTTCTCATGGGTAGACTATTTATTTGTTAAATGTGAGGAATATATTTCTTTCTAATAATCTTAAGGATAATATATTTATATAGTAATCTTTAGATTTTACTTTTAAGGGAGTGCATATATGATTTGTTGAAAATAAAAAGTTCTTTATGACTAAAAATAATCTCTTAGAGTGTAGTTCAATTATTTTTCTTCAACATCAATGACTTTTAGCTTAGAAGATATTTATCCGATTACTATTTTTTTTATTAATATGGATCAGTGTAATAGTATGTAATGATGGTGATATATATTAATGATATTATGATACAATCTACATTGAAGAATCTTAAGGCAGTAAATGGGTATTAGGATAAACCTCCACCTTAGAGTTAGCTTTTGGGTGGAGTTGGAGCTTTGGGCTTGGATACTCATCATTGGAACTTTCATTGAGAGATAATACGTAGCGAAAGAGGACTACCTAGGAAAGGGTCCCCCAATGCCACAAAAAGATGGCTTCAAAGTGAATGCTAGCCAGAGTGTGAGCCACCCAGATTGAAAGTCGTCCGTGAACATTCAGTTTCTCGGGGGGGTATAGAATGATATGACCCATATCGAATAATCTTAAGAGGGTAGATGGGTATTTATGTATCAAGGCAAACCTCTACATTAGAGCTAGCTTTTGGGTTGAGTTAGGACTTTGGGCTTGGATACTCATCATTAGTGTTTTTATTGAGAAATGATACATAGTGGAAGAAGACTACCTGGAAAAGGACTACTCGATGCCACAAAAAGGTGGGTCCAAAGTGAATGCTAGTTAGAGTATAAGCCACATAGAGTAAAAGTTGTCCATGAACATTTGGATTCTCAGGGGGTATAGAATGATATGATCTATATTAAATAATCTTAAGGGGGTAGATGGGTATTTAAGTATGAGGACAAACCTCAACCTTAGAGCTAAATTTTGGGTGGATTTAGGGCTTTGATACTCATTATTGGTGCTTTCATTGAGAGATAATATGTAGTGGAAGAGGACTTCTGGAAAAGGGCTACCTGGTGCCACAAAAAAGTGGGTCTAGAGTGAATACTAGCCAGAATGTGAGCGACCTAGAGTGAAAGTTGTCCGTAAACAACTAGTTTTTCAAGGGGTATGGAATGATACGACCCACATTGAAGAATCTTAAGGGGGTAGATAAGTATTTAAGTATGAGGACAAACTTTTACCTTAGAGCTAGTTTTTAGGTGGAGTTAGGGCATTGAGCTTGAATAGTTATCATTGGGTCCGGAGTGAATGCTAGTCATAGTGTGAGCCGCTCAAAGTGAAAGTCATCCATGGACGTTCGGTTCTCAATGGGTATGGAAAGTTACGACCCACGTACAGTTTCTCATGGGATATGAAAATAATTAGAGGTTGATAAAATAAAATTATTATTGATTTAACTCAATCAATAGGTATTTATAATCTTAACATAAAAAATTTAATTAGTATTAAGTAATAAATGTACAAAATATTTTGAGTAGTTGAGTTATAATTCTATAGTGGTAAAATTATAATTAATGTAAATTATAATACAAAATAATTTACATTAAAAACTTGAGATTTTATTTAAGTTTGAGTTCCTTTTGTAGCCTTATCTGAATGTCATACAAGTATTAAAGTTTTTTTTTAATATATATGTGTATATATATAATCGGAATAATTAGTATAATTATAATCAAATTAATTAATTATTATTAAATTGATTTTGATCATGTGTGTGTGTGTGTGTGTATAATAAATATGGTATGTCTTTAATATAATATTTAATTAATAGTAATATCATTATATTTAATTAATTAATGCATCAATTTTTATTTATTAATGCATCAATTTAATTAATTAATGCCAAAATAAAGCATTTTCTTGCTCAATTTTATTCAAAACATAAAAATAACATATTCATGAGTATTACCACCATAATTAAATAAAGAATTCATTGGATTTCAGATTCTTCAACAATTATTATTTTGTTGTATTATGGATTGGAATACCCAACATATGGGTTGTCTCAATCCATCTTGCCTATTATATAATAGCTTTTCTTGTACGTCATATTTTTTTCTAAATTATATAAAAGCTTCCCTTGTACTATATATTTTTATGAGTTTTTTTGCTTGAGTTTCAATCTTGATATTGACATAATGTTTGTAGATTCTTTTTCCAAGTTTGTAATATATATATATATATATTATTTTTTAATAAATATCTATGTAATTTTTTTTTTGTTTTTCTATCTTTATATATGGTGACTAAACACTCTTAGCTTTAATACTTGCATAACATTTGTAATCATGATATCTCTCTATTATGTATTTTTACTATTTATAGACTAGGGTTTTGTGCTTCACTTGCTAGAGAGAGCATTTTGTTTTATTGCAATGGAGTTCTCATTTTATGTGATATTAAAGCTCGGGTCTTTACACCTTAGAAAAAGTGTCTGCCATGTGGGTGCACAATGTGAGGATATGCTCATTTGAATGTTGGTTCCATGAAAGATGACCTCGGGGAAAAGATGCACCATGCCCTCAATGCTATGGTAGACTTACTTATCAAGAAAAATCTTGTCTTAGAAATCATAGTGGTATCAATGCAAAAAGAGAAGAGTTTGTAGTATTGGAACCTCATTTGAATGTTCTAAATTGAAAGAAATTAATGGTGCATAATCGGTGAAGGACATATATAACTTTTTTTTTTTAGATGGAGCAATACTTCTGAATTATGTAGTCAATGTTGGTGCAATTAAAAGAAATTTCCATTGGCGGTGTCAAAAAATTAATAATGTGAGGTGTGGAGATATTTCCATTGGTGCTTGAGAGAGATTTAAAAGAAATATCTATTAATATTTATGTCCAAAATATATTAAGAATAAGGCGACAGCAAAGTTACCAAAGCTCATATGATGGGAGAAACTATGAGAATATGCTCGAAAATTTTTCTGAGATATTATCTCATCTAGAAATATGTCATGTCATGTGTAGAGGTGTCAAATAGGCCTAGTCAGCATTTCAGTGTGGCATGGTTGTGCATGGCACGACACGGTTAGACTACATAGTGCATGGCCATGCTGGACTATGACGGACCATCCCTATCAAATGTCCGTTGCATCAAAATGTAATGGGTGACCAACTTTACCCTTGGTCCGTAGTAGGTCCTGGGCCAGTGGACCATGCCATGCCGGGCCAAGCATGGTTGAATCGGGCTGCCCGACTTGGTTGAACTCTCTATGTCAAGGTGGAAAATACAAGTATATTCTAATCTAATATGACTTGGGAACTTATATGTTTAACTTTTGAGAAGATATTTTGTTAGTTATAAGTTGGTGTTTATTGTTAAGATTGATCGTGTTGTTAAGATATATTATTTAAAGGTGATATTTTTTATGAGCGTATTTATTTGGATATTTGTTATAGATGATCATAATATTTTTTTCTCTGTTTATTAAGATAATTTTAGTCTGAATATTCATATTACTTGTAGCTTTTTATTTATGGATAATATATCAGTAAAATTTAAAGAATACTTTTCTTCATGATAATTTATGAGATGTCTATAGAGCAGTCACCTAGCTTTTTGAACCCAAGCAAATTACTTAGATCTAGTTTGTAGATTTGAAATATCTTACATGATATGGTATCAAATAGTTCCTGAGAATTTAGTTTGCCAGATTTTCAGATATAATTATCTCGTTTGATTTGGACGTATATGTTATAAATTATTTCTTATTTTTTCTAAGTAGTGCTAATGACAAGTTTATGACAAGTTTATAATTGAGGTTGACTATGATACTAGTTATATTTTATTTTTATATAGAAGATATTTTTTAAATATTTTTTTAGATGTTAGTCTTTTAGGTTGTACTCTAAATAGATTTACTTGTTAATATGCATCCCCTAGATTCCATGCTAAGTAGGAGTCTTATATAATAGCAACTTTCTTTTTTTTTTTTAATAAAATGATTAATTTTGTGTTGTGTTGGAGGTTTTGAAGGTCGTACCTAGTGTACAAGACTCACTTTAGCACATGGTCCAAATGGCTAATATTTCAACATTCTTATTTTTAAAAATCGTAGAGGTTGCATTTGATGAGTCTCGAACCCATGACTTATTGCCCTTCGATGAAAATACTTCACATAGTACTGAAGCATAGTATCTAATGTAAAAAAATTTCATATGATCAGTTTTTCTAGTATTATCCTCGCTTAAATATGTTTAATTTTAAAATTCTTATTAGATTCAGCATGTTTGTATATGTATAATCACACACAAACACTTCTTTGTTTAAAAGTGTTAGATATTGAATTTAAGACTCATTTGATACAATCTGTCTGATTTTTAGAATAAGATTGTTGAGATATTAATTTCTTCCAAATTTAATTGATAAATGAGAATTTTATGTATTAAATGTAATATTTTTTTTTATAAAATGATGACTTTGTGTTATATTAGAGGTCGAGAAGGTCTTAACTAGTACACATTATTCATTTTAGTTCGAGATTTGAAATATTAATATTTTGATAGTCTTATCCCCAATAGTCAGAGAGATTGTATTTTATGAGTCTCAAGACTGAGACTATTTGTCCTTGAATGAGACACTTTTTATCGTTCTAAAGCATAAACTCCAATATATACATACAACACAAGAATTTTTTAGATGTTCAGTTTTTCTAGTATAATTTCTGCATAAATATATTTAATTTTAAAATTCTCATAAGATTATATGTCTTAGTGTATGTATTATCACACACAAATACTTCTTTGTTTAAGGGTGGTAAATATCGAATTCGAGACTCATTTGATATAATTTATCTAATTTTTGAAATAAGATTGTTAAGATATTAATCTCTTCTAAAGTTTTTGATAAGTAGAAATCTTATGAATAAGGTATAATTTTTTTTATAAAATGATAACTTTGTTTTGTATTGGAGGTCGGGAATATCATGCCTAGTGCACAAGACTCAGTTTGGTTCTTGAATAAAACACTTGATATTGTATTGAGGCATAACCTTTGATATATACATACAATACAAATTTTGTTTAGGATGTTAATTTTTATAATATTATTCTGTATTAAATATATTTAACTTCATAATTCTAATCAAATTTGGTATGTTAGTAGTTGTGTAATCTCACACGAACATGATCCTCACTGCTACATTAGAGAAGTGGTTTGTTCTATAATGAAGCTAAAACTCTGTTTCTCAATGCAGACTGTCATAGCTAGGAGAAGCGACATGTTGGTGATGTCCAGTGATGGCCCGCTCAGTGCTTATGTGAACCCACATGGGTTTGTTCATGAAGTCATGACCCTGTGGAGAGTAAGAAGTGGTTTAGCTCTTGTTGGGCAAGCTGTAGCCGAATATAGCTGGTTTCCTGGGTATGAATTTGCTTTTTTTTTTTTTTTACCCCTGCTTGGTTTGAGAGTCGCATCTGACATCTCCCATATTGACCTGGGTATCATGCAATGCAATAGTCCTGGTCCCAAGGCCCAGGCTGGTTCCAATTGGAACTGATCCACAGGCTACACTGGGTTCATGAATTGGACCATTATATGATGGCCAAGTCCTAGTTCTTAATATGAGAACCTGGCCCAGTCCGAGCTAACCCTCTCTGATTATGGCCCTAGCTGTTTCCTGTAGCTCATTTATCCTGTTTGGTGCTTTTGTTGCAGGTATGCTTGGACAGTTACCAACTGTGGCTCTTGTGAGACGCAAATGGGATGGCTTTTTACTGCAACAAAGAGAAAATTGAAACCTCCATCATTTTGGGCTATAAGGAGCTCTCAGGTTGCTGATGACATGCAATAAAAACTATATATAATGTGTGTATATATATATATATATATACACACACACACATAATGGGTCATATATGTACCACCATAATGACTTTGTATACATATTCCGGTGTATGTATCATACATCTTTTGCCTGGTAATAGAAATAGCTTAACGTTCAACTTATTTCATTTTGATTACCTCAGGGTCTTTTTGGATTTCAAGTTTTATTTTCATTTATAAAATGTTAATGAGTTATAATGTAATATACCAAAGGAGACAACTAGCTAGGACTGGGAAATGATGAAAATCAGTGGTCCAGATTTGATGTATTTATTATTGGAAATTTTTATTTTAGGAAATGTTAATATAACTTTAGATTGTGGGGTACAAAAATTGTAAATTTATTTATCACAAAATATCATGAAATACATAATTTGTAATGTGTATAGAATTGAATACACTAAAAATTAATTAGCGTTTATTGGAACTTTCTCAAGGTTCAAGATTTTAGGTACTTTTTTGTTAAACTCTTTTTTCATAATTTAGGCCTTTAATTCAAGTATGACCAAAATGAAATTATCATCCACACAATGCCAAAATATGAAACCACTAACATAAAAATAGACAAATGGGATAATTTGTTCGTGTTACCAAAATCATATCATAATATGAACCACATATTACAAACATTCATACAAACCCCAGGTCGAGAACCAAAATAGTTAACATTGAGGAGATAAGTGTAAATACTACTTTAGCGATAGCTTCTGTAGAGGGGACTATACATGCAGCTCTCTGCATATTCTAGAAGATTCTCTGGGCGAGGAAGACGAGACGCCAGCCCTAGGATTAGCAGCCATTGATGAAATACAGAGTGACAGATATATATATATATATATATAGAGAGAGAGAGAGAGAGAGAATGTGAATAAGAATAAAAAAAAGAGATAGAGGTGAGGGAATATTACCTAGCTCATAAGCTTTGGCAGCGACACCAGCAGCAATCCTTGCTGAGATCTTACGGATGTTTGAAAATGGTGGATAAATGGATCCATTATTGAAGTGCTCAGGCTCCACTTGGGCAGCCAATGCTTCCGCTGTGGGCAAACAACACAAGCGTCAGTGCCATGTTTGGCATTGCAGAATGCAAATAGAACATGACCAGACCAGAAAGGTGAAGTTGTGGGCACTCACAGGCAGCCAAAAGCATGGAGTCGTGAACTCGGATAGAACCAGAAATGACCAGCCCCAACCCAAATCCAGGAAATATGTAAGCATTATTGGCCTAAGAGTGCAGAATAGAAGACAAAGATCAGTTAACTACCGGCAAATCACACTCGGTGACAGATAATAATGGTGCAGTTTCTTACCTGGCCAGGCACCAAAGTTCTCCCAAGGCATTCAACACTGCCAAATGGGCTTCCACTGGCAAAGATGGCCCTCCCCTAGGAATTTAAACAAGAAGCACCAACACTCAGAAAAATGATACAGCTACTACAAAGAAAATTGTCGAGCCATAACCATTTCGATCAGACCTGACTCCATTGATAAGCTTCTTCTGCTGTACATTCAGATTGGGAAGTGGGGTTGGATAGAGCCAAAACTAGAGGCTTCTGCATTCAAATAAACAAAAAAAAAAAAAAAAAAAAAAAAATCTCAACTACTTGAATTTGACTATATATAATATTTTTATAATTTGCTCTTAATTATTTAATTGATAAATTCTTGTTTATAATTTTTACCTAATTCTAAATTGAACATGACCAAAAATAATTACAGATAAACATAATACTGTTCACTCAGATATTTATTTATTTTTTATTTTTTCTGCTTTTTTATATATTTAGTTAATTTTTGTTTCTAATTTCAACTATATTTTTTTTAGGTATACTCATAATTCTTAAATAATATACTTTGAACATTACTAAATAAAATGCATGATATGTAAAAATCATGTCCACTCAACTATATATTTAATTAATAAAATCTTATTTATTATTTATACTCAATTCTTTTTACTCCCTTAACATGAGTAATCTCATACTTCCTAATTAGTAAGATAGCATATTTATGTTGAACGTGACCAAAAGTCAAAAAATGAATTGATAGATAAAATCATATTCACTCTCAAATATCTATTTAGTTTTTTTTTTCTATTTTTTTCTATTTTTTTTCTATTTTTCTATTTTTTACTTTTTTATTTTTTATTTTTTTTATCTATTTAGTTGATAAATTCTTACGATTCTTAAGTGGTATACTATGAGATATAAGTTGAACATGATCAAAAATAATACATGATAAATAAAAATCATGTCCACCTCCTCTTCTCGCAACTATTTATTTAATTGATACATTTTTATTTATAATTTATACCTATTTTTTTCTAACACAATTATTGACTGGTACACTATGAGGTCAACATTAGACATGATTAAAAACAATGAATAATAAACAAAAAACAAAAATTTATCAAAATTTATGACCTCGTTGAAGGATGACATAGTCTCGATAACATCTCTTGTGAATGTTCTTCCAACTCCAGAAGATCCAATCAACACCGTTGGCTTGATTGCCTGAAAATCAACGACACCAAAAGGTAGACTTTTGCTCCATCAAAATAACCCATAAAGGAAAGCTAATTTTTGTACCTTGACAGCGTCTAAAAGCGCAGCAATAGGCTCGTGCTCATGAGCCCATGGCTTCTTGAAGTGCTGCAGAGACTCTTTGCGAGAAGCAACTATCAGTCCCTGCAATGGACGTGAGAATGCACGTGAAACACAGAGAGGAAAATATCAAAACTAGCTTCTCTATGATATAGTCTGATCACTAATTTGATACCTTCGAATCCACCAGCCAAATCTTCTTTCGCGTCTCTTCAATGGGGCACTTGGTCTGGAGAAGAAATCATCCCAAATTATTTTTCAAGTGGAAAAGGAAAATTCATCGCGTATAAATACATGCAGGAGACTTAGATACTTGTTTCGACATCTCCAGTGCTATCAATTCAGCTATGCCAGTCCCTGCCTGCAAAACATTAAAAAAATTAAAACTTTTTCAAATTTGTTTAATTACTTCAATTAAATTTATCATTATTAAGACATTTTTCTTATTAATATCAAAATTAATAATAATTCTTCCAATTAATGGTGTCAATCAGGCCGGGCAGCCCTGCAAGGCACGGGCACCCAAGACCTACAACAAGTCATGGGTCAAGTCTGGTAGAGTGACCGCCTGATAGTTAGCATTATTTTAAAAAAAATAACCCAGCCACATAAGGCAAAGATCTTGCTTATGTGGCCGATTGCAATTGGCCGGCCACATAAGCCAGTCATCCGTTGCAATTTCATGCAATGAGTTTTTGACAAGGATGATCCAGCATGGCCCAACCCACTTGACACCGCTACTCCAAATAACATTATTATTTATTTATTATCATAAATGCATTACTAATAAAAATCATATCTTAATATGATGACAAACAGATTCATCTAAGGATAGTACAAATTATTTATATAATTTTTAAAATTAAGTCGACCAGTGTGTAGGCCGCTTTCAATCTTAATACTGAGTGAGTCATATTTACTAAGTACAATCTTTATGCATATTGGACAAATTTATAAATCTATATTTTTTCTAATTTTATACAAATAAGTATAAAATTATTAATAAATAAATAATTATTAATTATATTAATTTTATTTACAAGTGTATAATGTTCTTGCTTAGCACAAATATAGAAAAGATGAAGATTTCTATATCTTCACTTCAGAAAAATTGAAAAGTTGTCTGTTGGATCTTGAATCCTAAACCTATCATTCTTTGAGAAAAAATATGGTCTCCAAGATTAAGTAAGTTTCAATATGTAATTAAAATTTTCAACAGGGGATAAAACATGGCTCAAGTGATTAAGTAAATTCAAATGTGTCTCAACTGCACGTGCATGTTTGTAGATGCAATGCCACACACGCAACATGAATATGAAGGTGTAATAGAATGTCACCTCTCCGGCACCAAGGAACAAGAAAGTGTGATCAGCCAACTTGCCACCAGCCAATTTCACAGAAGCAATGAGCCCTGCGAGCACCACAGATGCCGTTCCCTGAGAGAAAACAACCAGCTACATTCAAAATGCCTCGGCCTAAAGAAATCAAAAATTAAAAAATTCTACTTCCAATACAATACCTGGATGTCATCGTTGAAAACAAGATGAGTGGAGCTATATTTTGATAAGAGCTCAAATGCGTTGTGATTTGCAAAATCTTCAAACTGGAAAACAAAATTTATTTATTTATTTACAATTCATTTTGGAGAACTTTGGTGCTAAATACATGAATTTCTAATTTAGAAATTAAGGTTTACCTGTATGAGAACCTTCTCCCCATAATTCTGCTTAACAGCAAGCATGAACTCATCTAGAAATTCAGCATATTCCTAAACAGCAGATGAGGGCATGGTTATAACTCAGAATTTCTGCTTCAGAGAAAGATGAATGATATGGGGACCTGGGTTCGAGCTTGAGGATTGTGGTTTGTTAAATGAGAACCTGGGTTCGAGCTTGAGGACTGTGGGTTGTTTAATGAGGACCTGGGTTCGAGCTTGAGGATTGTGGTTTGTTTAATGAGGACCTGGGTTCAAGCCCTACCTTATAATACAAGATAGTGCATATGGGGAGGTTGACTAGAGAAGAGGCTATTGGGGGAAGCTCGTGTTTGTGTGAAATTAGTCAAGTTGTGCATAAGTTGATTCAGAGGCCCAAGATTCAAAAATAAAAAAAAAAAGAAGAAAAAAAGGGGGAACCATTGATTGAACCTTTCCTGTTGCCCTCTTTTGCTTGAGCCCTATGTAGAATTCATTGTTCAACAATTGCGCATTGTTGGTACCAACATCAATAGTTATGGGCAAGCACTGAGACAGCATAGAAATAACTCCAGCATGTTAAAGTGACAAAATTTGGTAAACAAAAAACAGTATTTTCTGAAAATTTTATTTTGGGAGTTGAACAGACTTACTGCAGAGGGCCGTAATCCTCCTAGTGCTGTGTACAACGACAATTTCCCAACAGGAATGCCCATGCCCTGGGGATAATTAGCATAATGACTAAGTATCTATCAACGATAACGAAGGAAAAATAAAAGTTCATGCAATGGAGAGGCGTATACATGCGTATATATATGGATGCGGGCACAAAACACCACAATAAGGATCATAAAAAGATCGTACTTAATAGGTAATTACATAAATTTCAACACACTAAATCTTATAAAAATTCTGAAATCAAATATATTTTGACAATAATAGTACTAAAATTATTGATCAGACGTGACCCTCTGACTTTCAGGATAAGAATATAAAGATAATAGCTTATCTAAAATATCATACCAAAACAAGAGCCTTGGGCACTATGTGCAACCCCCAACCTCCATAATGGTCAAAGGCACGAGGCACGACTTGACACGACACAGTCGAAAACCATGCATGGACCTGGGTTGTGCCAACTCGAGACATGGCTCATGTCGTGCTAGGCCAGAGGCTGATGTGCCTCATGCCGAGCCAAGCATGATCCGTGTGTCTGGCATGTTGGCATGGTCCACCAATATAGTAACTGTGAACTAGGACAGAGAAAAAGTCACAGGTCATAAAAAATTGGATAATTAATTTTCTATAGTGCTGATGTATGGTGGTACTGTCAATGATATTGTGCTAACATATCAACTCATTTGATACCTCTAATAATGATCATACTGAAAATACAATATTACAGCATAGTATGAAATCTGATAAAAAATTATTATTTTAATAATTTTATTCACAAAAAACAAAGTAAATGTAGCTAACAAGTCTAAAATCTAATAATTATCATTCTTAGCAAATACTTAGCATGATATCATCTCACAAAGTCAAGACCTACATCAGGATCATATAAGAAATTTTATGAAAATAAAATTAAACCATAATCCTCAAAAATCAAAGTTATGTAAAAGATTAGTATACCCATTTAATCCAACCTAACAATAAAAGGTTGGTTGAGTCAATTTCTCATACTTTTGGTTTTCTTGCTCATAAAAAAAAATTATAAAGGTTTAATAGAAATATAAATCACATACAATATACATTTAAAATATAAAATCACCACATTTGATAGAAAAGGATTTCATACCTGGCAGCCAAGGTCACCAAGCCCCAATATGCGTTCACCATCAGTCACAACAATGACTTGTATGTTTCGCTCTGGCCAATTCTTCAATACTTCAAGAATCTTTCCCCTAAAAGTGTTTACTCGATATCACCATGTTTGACACAAACTAAGTGAGATAATGGAAGGGGAGGTAAGAGAAAATTAAGTGAGAGGTGTACTTCTCTCTCAAGCTAATAAAAAGTCCTTGTGGACGCTTGAAAATGCTCCCATACTTTTGGCAAGCCTCGCCAACAGTCGGAGTGTACACAACAGGTAACAATTCCTCCACATTATCAATCAAGAGCTTGTAAAAGAGTTTTTCATTTCTCTCCTGAAGAATGAACTCAATCATTATAAATATAACATTAAAATAAGAACTATTACACAGACAATTTCCATTTTCCAATTTTTGAGCATTAAGGCCTTGTTTGGTTGAAAAAATAAATTCAAATCAAAATAATTTATAGAAAACTTCTCATGATTTACCCTCGACCATAACACATCAAACAAAACCCAATTTAGCTAGAACCAATTGCAAGTCTAAAAAATGGGTCAACCCAACTAAATTGGCCCAAGTTATAGAAATATGCTAACCAAGGACCATGAGTTGTTTTGATAATAACTTTTCAATTTTAATCTTAGTTGATATTTAAGTATTAAAATTTAGAATAATTATATTAGTAATATCAAAAATATGATTTGATAATCAGGATGATATTAAAATCTATATGATTTCATTATTTTTTCAGTGTTATTTTTATTTTTTATTAATTGAATAAAATTTTGAATAAAATTGTATACTATGAGTATGAATCTCAACTTAAAAAATTTTAATGTTTACTTACACAGTCATGTTCAACAATCAATCACATATACAATATGTCTGATGGTAAATGCCTAAATGGTGGCCAAATAGGGAGAAAATGACAAGAAAACCATATATACCATATTCCATGATTGTCAATGGTGGCCAAATTGAGAGAAAATATACCATATACCATATTTATGATGGCCAAATAGGGAGAAAATATACCATATATCATATACCAAATAGGGAGAAAATGACAAGAAAATCACATATACCATATTTTAATGATTGTGATATTAATCACAATCATGAATCTCATTCTCAACTTATAAAATTTCATTGATGATCGGTGAAAGATAGCAAAACACAGACAAGAAAGAATCTTGCCTTGGTTGATCATGGTGGCCAAATAGGGAGAAAATGATAAAATTAATCAATTTCAGTGAAAATTTAACTACAGTATTGAATTCGAAAGTAAAGCAAGCTTCATGAAGAATTCAGATCGATCTACAGCTAGACGAATTCAGAACCTGAAGATCCATCATGGCCATGTACCGCTGCAGAGGAATCTCATACTGACGAAGACTGTTCATCAGCTTCATTTCCTGAAACAGAGTTTCCCACAACCACGCGAATTCAAATTCATTTTCAAAAATAACACAAGTCACCAATCGAACCCGAGTAGCACACAGATGTCAAACCTGGAGTTCCTGAGTGGCAACAGAAGGAGGCAGAAGACCACGCAGATAATGCGCATCTCTCTCTTTCTCTGTGAAAGCGAGCCCTTTGTTATGATGCGGATCCCTCAGCAACGAGTATCCACTGTAATACATCAAACCAAAGAAACAACTCATTGGTGTTCATTCTCTTCTATTGTCACGTTCAAACAAAGCATAACGCTCAACATGAAATGTTTTGATCAAACAAAGATTGGGCGCGGCGCCCCGATGAGGCAAGTCGTCCAGATCGCTGTCGCTCACCTGGCAACGCAGACGGTCCATGGAGTGACGAGCTGATCCTCCGTGGCTCTATCCTCGCCGTACACATCCTCGACTCCGCCACCAGCCATTTTTTCTTCGGTGCGGATGATTCGATCCGAGGTTTTCCGTCTATTTATTGACAATTGGAGTCCACTCTGCAGTCTGATTGATTGGTAGAACGTAGAAGAATGTAGATGAAGAAGAGGGCCCAGGGAATGACTAAAAGACGAAGAGACCTGCCCTCTGACTTCTGCTTCTGGACTTGCTGATCGCCCGCGATTTTACGTTGTGTCAGATTGTTTGGAAATTAATTGTTCTTTAGTCAGGACAGGAAGAGACAACACGCCGCAGGGTACTGCATTATCATCAATCTCAGACCTTCGGTGCTCACGCGTTCCACAAATGCGGGGGAACTGTTCCGCCAACCGCCAGCAGAGTAGTAACAGTCAAATATCATTATCATCCACCGAGACACGACGTGCAAAAAATTGGCAAATCAGACTCAGTTAGTTTTTGTCAGATATACGATTCAACCGACACTTATTTTGCCAAATATACGTTTCAACTTTCAATGATAATTATTGGTGCAGAGAATGTCTGGCACGCACATGATAAGTGTAAAAAATTGTGTTTTTATTAGATATATACTCAAAATATAAAAAAATATTATATTATCTATTTTAACTAACTTTTTTTTTAAGTTAACTCTAATAATACTATGTATCTAATATATCCACTTCAACTAACTTTAACTAAGGTCCCATTTGATACATGTGTTTAATTTTATAAGTATTGAATTTGTATGAAAAATTGTTTGATAAATTAATGTTAATTGAATGCTGAATATAAATATTTTATTTGATAACTATAAATTAATATTAATTGAATGATGTATTTTACATATTTACTCATATTATCATTGTGTTATATATTTTCCAACATAAATAGAATTTTTAAAAAAATTTGTCTCTACAATTATTAATTAATAAAAATAAAATAAAATCTCTAAAAACATATTCATAAATAAATCATAAATCTAAAAAAATATATTTAAAAAATAACCAATAAAATTTAAACTCTTTAAAACTATCCAAATTTTTAATATAAAAATAAAAATTAATAAATAACTAGTTGATTTATTATTTCTTCTGTTAAATTAATCATGAAAGAGAATTAGAATTAGGGTTTGTGGCGTCGGAGAAATGAGGAGGAGAAGACATATTAACAAATTGAACAGTAGCGTGAATGAAAAAACAAAAAAAAATGAAAAAAAAAATGATGAAATGGTAATTTAAAAAAATTATTGAAAATTTTCAGCATTCAACATTAAGTAGGTCGTTATCTACTTAATATATTTAATACTTTTTCACTTAAATTTTTAAATTTTTAGCTCCCAATATTTTTGTATCAGACACATTTAAAATTTCAAATCATTGAAAATTTTAATTTTCAATTATTTGAACATTTTATCAAACATCCCCTTACTTTCAAAAATAAAATATAAAATAATATACAAAATAATATATAAAATGTCATATCATTACCATAATGATGAAATGCAAAATTTTAAAATATGAAATTTATACAATAATTAATATTTGCAATGAAAATAATTATACAATTGGGTATTACCTTACTGATGACATATATCTAAAATTGACAATATTTATCAAAACAATTTCATGTCCAACAAACAATAATCAAATGTTATTATAATATTTGTACCATTATTAATATTATATAAATTTGTTTGTCTAATAATAAAAAAAACTATATCTTATTTCCCAATATTTCCATTTGGCGGCATTGATATTATTCAGCTTGCAACTTAGGCATGCAACTTGTATCTATCGACGTTATTCGATCTTCCACTTTCATTTGCTCAAGTTTCACCTTCTCTTTCTCTCATAGTAAACATTGCTCCTCGTGTAGTAGAAATTGTTCTTGAAGATCACATTTTTCTACAATTGCAAATTTTTTCTCATTTGCTACTTTTTTCTCTTCATACATCACTTCTACGAGATTAATAAGTTCAAGTTTTTTTTCATTACCTCCGTATTCTTTGCTCTTAGATTTTCGGAGTCTCGCTTTCTCAGCTTTTCTACCCAGTGGTATATCTAGGGATCCATAGGACCCACCATCATCTTCAAAATTTCTAGAGTCTAGTGTAAAGGCAAAGAGTAGCCACGAGTATTATTATGTTCTGAGTTTTGCTTCTTTGCTTGAGAATCATGCATCCATTTCGGTTGATACCTTAATTCATTCCAACATTATTAAAAAGGAAAAGAAATTTTATAGAGGTCCTTGTACATGTTCTAGGCATCACGAATCTGAAAATTTTGAAATGAAAAATCATAATCATGTCAATTAAAAGATAATAATTTTGCCAGAAAATTTTATCTCAAACTTTGTCTTTCTCTGTCAAATCACTTTGATTCAGTATTTTATTTGTGCAAAACACCTGCAAAATTTATTGGTGGCTAGTTGAATTGTTGACCAATGATTCATCAAATAATTTTGACTATGAATAGGGCACACCTTAGGTTTGTATTGGTGTAAGAACTCACAACCCCTTTACCAATATGTTTTAGACTTTTGCTCATTTCCTTGCACAGCATCTAAACTAATATTAAATCACATCGAGATTATCATAATATCTTTCTCTAAGTAAAATTGTTACACCGTTGTTTTTTGGAGGTAGAGTCTAATTGAGGAGATATTGAATAAAATTGATCTATAACCTCATAATCTAAATGTCTTGCATCATTCATAAAATTAGAGGTGTCAAACGGGCCGGCCCAGCACGGCACGGCCCGTTTTTCACAAGCACGGTCGTGCCACCGTGCCGTGCCCGGCACGCTCGGGCACGCCTTGCCACTCACAGGCCAGGCGAGGTGGCACGGGCGCACGGTAGGGCAGGCGGGGCGGGTGCCGCAACGCGGGACTGGGTCAACCGGGGTCCGGGTCCCGGGAGGCCAGCCCTAAATGGCAGATTACAAAATTTTTTTATTTTTTTTATTTAAATTTTTTTATTAAGTTACTGTATATACTTTAGAGTATTAGTAATAATTAAAAAATATAATTTTTTGTAAAAAATATAACATTTAAAATTAAATAAAACAAAAAAATATTAGAAAAAAATTTTTTTTTTTCAATAAAGTTTAGCTTTTTTTATTATCATTATTTATTAATTATATATTAAAATTTAATGTTATTAAATTTTAAAATAAAATTTAAATGGTAAAATAATAAATAAATACATTAAGTTAGTAAAAATTTTAATTAAAAAAAATTAAACTATACAAATGAAAAATTACCATTAATGCTTTTGAAACCAATAGTCTGAACAAAACAAGTATAAGTTTCAACACAACGTATGGTACAAAGTACAAACAAAGCGTATAAATAAAATAAATAAAAAAACATTGAAAAAAAGAGCAGATGAGCATCAATCGTCAAGCGGCATATCATGAGAATCATCAGCCACAACATCAAGATCAGTATCATATGGGTCATCATCGTCGGCAATCAGCTCCTCCACCATCGTAGTGGATGTGGATGCGACTGCAGTGTCTGTCACAGTCCCAGCTTCAGCACGATCACTGATGCTAAATCTCGATTCCTCCCAATCCTTCAAACATGCCAAGGCCTCAACCATATCTGGACGTAATCTCGATCTCCTATCCGAAATCACGTTCACTGCAACAGAAAAAGCAGACTCCGATGCTACGCTCGATACCGGAGGAGTCAGTAGATCCCGTGCCATCCTAGATAGCACGGGATAGGCGGACTCATAAGATTTCCACCACTGTAATAAATCAAGATTCTTATTGTCAGAAGGTGATAGGATGAGCAGTAATCAGTATCTAAGTACCGAGACAGCTCGCTCCTATGTGAAGGTCCACCCCTACGTTTCCCCCTCGCTAGGTTAATGGAATAATCGTCATCTCCGAACAAGGTATCAGTGTCCGTACTCACAGTCTCACCACCACCACCACCATACCTAGTATCGTAGTATGTGAACATGTCTGTCAACTTCTTGTAAATGAACACTTCAGGTGGCTCTTCCAGGTTCATGCACGAGGAAATGAAAGTCAGGGTGTTTTCAACCCCTTCCACCTTAGCCCTAGGGTCCATGCATGCTGCGAGGCAATAAAGAGATGGAATGGTGGACCAGTACTTCAAGTACTTGGTCTCCATCTCTGCAACCATATGGCTGAGCATCGGGTCCGCTTGATACTTCCTAAACATGCTACTAATGTTGCATATGCAACGAAGTGCAATGCAAGTGGTGGGCGTATAAACCGACGAACACATGTTCGTCGTGTCATAAAATATTTTCAGGAATTTCATAAATGAAATTTCTGAAGCCCAGTCAGTGTCGTCAATAATAAGTTCGCCACTCTTACTATTGACGTAGTCGGATATCACGTGTTCGTATCCAACACATGATTCCAACATCAGGTACGTGTAATTCCAACGATGTCTCACATCTGATTGGAATTTCTTCTTCTTAAGATTCGCAGACAAACAGAGATTACCAAACTCTTGTAGTCTGCGAGGAGTGTGAATATACTTGAGTGCATTGCATATATTTTCCAACGCGGGGGAACACACCTTCATACCCGCTTGAACTATCAGGTTAATCACATGACACATGCATCTGACATGAAAGATCTCTCCTAAAGGTGTGTCTCTAATATTCCTAACAAACATATTGATCGCTACTCCATTATTCGCAGCATTATCGAAAGTGACACTAAAAATTTTATTTTGAATTTTATATTCCCTTAATATTTTCATCATACACTCAAAAATGGCCGGGCCATCATGAGGATGAAGAATCTCAGTGAATCCTAATATTTTTTTATTGATTGTCCAGTTAGAATCTACATAATGACTCGTGAGACATGCATAAGAAGAATCATCGTGACATGTTCATATATCGGACGTCACGGACACCACTCCACTAAATGCCAAAAATTCCTTAATTATTTTTTGTTTTTCTAACTTATATATCTTTAGTATGTCACTCCTAGATGTGGACCTAGGAATCCTACGATAGGATGGCTGAAAATAAGTCTGCATGATGCGCACTACCCTAGGATCTTCCGAAAATCTGATCGGAAGACCCATCAATGTGATGAGCCTGGCCATGTCGTCCCTACCCAACTCGCTGGAGTATACGAAGGGAGTAAACTTTGAGACTGAACTAGATCCAGTCTCAAAAAATGTAGTGCCAAGTTGGGTTTGCCTAGGATCTAAGGGTCCATGTTTTTTGGAGCATATTTCAGCATGCCTCTTGAGGTGCCCAGTCCCACATGTACTCTTGCATGTTAAAAGTCTCATACAATATTTGCACTGTGTCATTTCATGTTCCTCACCCCTAACATCTACTTGTGTTATGATTTTAAAATGTGTCCAAACTACAGAAGTCCTCCTAGTTTTTTGTTTTTTAGAACTTTGGGCTGAGACGACAGGAGAAACCAAAGTTTCAGGAGCCACGGACATCTGTGTAACACTAACATTTTCATTTTCCAAATTTAAAAATGTGTTAGGTGTATTTGTCATTTTTTATTTTTCGTAAGTTTTCTAGAGAGAGAAGCTTTAGAGAGAGAAAGTACAAAAAAACGTAAAATATATTACCCGGTAAAAGCAATGAGGTCACTCACGTGCAAGGTGCACCGCAGGAAGCTCTGATGTTCAAAACTCAAGTTGAGTTTCACGAAAATCCAAGCCGAAATCAAAATCACGAGGGCCGAGAGAGAGATGCACGGTTTATGTGAGAGAGAAAATATTGAGAGGTTTTATGTTTTTGAAAAACATAAATATTATAGGAAGGGGGGTAGATTTTATAGGCTAAATAAAGTTTTTTTTTTATAAAAAAAAATATTTTTTTATTATTTTTTTGAATTTTTTTAATATATTTAAGGGGCAGAATCACGAGGACCGTTGGATTCTGCCCCCTAGCCGTTGGAGGTGAATCCAAGGGCTGAAAATCGCTCAAGTTTGAATTTTTTTTTTTGCCGTTGGAAATGCTCGGATCGGACTCGGGAGTCGGGTTTCGACAGAAAAGACAGCGGGTCGGGTCCAAACAGACCCGACCCGCGGTCTTTTTACCAGGGGGGGGGGGGGGGGGGGGGAAGGGGGGGGGCCGTATGGGTCACGACTCACGCCACGGCACGCGTGGCACAACGCCAGTGCCACGCGTGCCTGCGTGAACCAGCACGGGATGGACCCGTGCCGGCGTGCCGGGCTAGGCACGGCACGGCACACGATTTTCTTCACCCGGGCACGGCACTGGCCCGGGCACGGTTTAAGAACGTGCCGGGCCGGCCCGGCACGTTTGACACCTCTACATAAAATTAGTGAAGTACGCACCATGATGAAATGGATCCATGAGATGGGTAATTCATGATTTGAAAATTTAGATGATTAGGTAATATAATGTAAAAAAACAAAAAATTCAAATAAAAAGGGAAAGGCATTAAAATAAACACAAACAACATTGTATCATTGTCATAAAAAGAATGCTTTTTTATGTAGAAGAAATATTATGAATTACTGAGTTTTCATCCCATGTCATCCGATAAATAATGACAAAACTAGGAAGAACATGACATTAAAGAAGAATTAAAAGGATACCATTTGTGAAAACACGAAACATTAAAAAAACATGAATATTTGTGAAAAAAAGAAGTAGTATTCTAATCTAATAACAATTTTATTTCAAGCATAACTATAACATCAAATCAGTCAAATTAGCTTAATGCAGGGCAACTTTGAAAGAAAGAGCATCGGTCACTTTTTCAATCAAAATATGAGCAATAAACTTTTTTTGACAAATATGAGCAATAATACTTTTAATATGAGCAATCGCAAGGCAAAAATAGTACCGTGACTGAAAAATATATTATATCATAATAAAATCAATCAAAACAACAACTTGAAATCAAAAAATCTTTTTTTCATACAAAAAATAATGAAAATATCACGGATTTGTTAAATTCAAACCCTAGAAACAGATTTCCTAAATGAAAACCTCTTTTGTATGATTAAATCACGCGTAGAACAGCATAAACAAATATATTATGTACTAAAATAACTCCAAAACCAAAAAAAAAAAATTGTTTTCAAATTTTTTTTGACAATTTCACGTATTTGCTAAATTCTAACCCTGGAAACATATATGCGAAATGAAAAACTTATTTATTTGATTAATTCAATAATAAAAATGCATAAACTTAAATTTTTTAGTACCGTTACAACATCCATAGCTGAAAAAAATTTGATTTCGAATTAAATTCATCTTTTCACGCGAAGGTACGAGTAGCTGGCATTTAGTGAGGATGTATGGATCGCTACATGTGGTGAATGAAACAATGGATATGGGAAATTGATAGGCGGATGCCAAACCCGTTGAAGTTGATTTTTAAGATTTAGCTCTTTGAAATAGCTAAACGGAAGCGGGTGTTGAGCTTGTTGTAGATGCTCTTAGTCATTAAAAAGGTTCATAGTTAACTCAGCCGAACAATCTAGCATGACACTAGAGATAGTGACATTCAACCATATGTAAGAAATAGCCTTGTGTCAAGCCAAGGTTCCTAGTACTAGAGGCAAGGCGAAGCACAACACAAATCAACACTAAATTACATGTGAATCAATTTCAACTAGATGGACCAAATAGGCTGGTCTAGAGTTGACTCATGCTAACTTGGTTAGGCATGACCCTGTACGATTTGGCATGATCCAAGCAAAAAATGCATGCTAAGGGGTCATTTATATCTACCCATTTTTAGTGCAGTGTTGGTATGACATGCCTCATGCTAAAAAATCAATCATGTCGGTATAGCATGACTCATTTGATATCTCTATTTTTGGTACACTAAATATAAAATATTTAAAAAAATGCATCAAAACATAAAATAATTATGTTTTATTGCACTCAAAATCAGAAATTTAATTTTATCCTGACAATGATAAATCAACAAACTTTGAGTAATGGTTTTAAGTGATAATCTACATTAAAATGAATTCTTACTTTGATCATACAAAGATGATATTGCCTCTATAATGCGAACAACCACCTAGTTGTTATGATTTTAAGTAATAATGCTTTCATATTTTGGGTTATAATTATGCAATTATTAAGTATGATGTTTAAGATTGCACAAGGATGTAATTTCTTATTTCTTCTTCAACTATCACTTTGAGTAACACTTCGTAAGGATTCACAGCAACAATGGGTGCTGCGATGGTGTTAATGGTGGCAATAGCAATTGTGGTGGAGCTCACAACAACAAGCACCAACTATATTGGAGTTCACAATGGCAAACACCATATGCAGTTGAGTACACAAAAATGAATACCAACTATGGTAGAGCTTGCAGCAACAAACACTGACTATGATTGAGCATGTAGTGGCAAATACCAACCATGGTAGAACTCACAATGGTGAATGCCAATTGCAATTGTGCTTGCAGTGGCAAACAACGATAGTTCTTGGTGATGAATACTGATGGTGGCAAAATTTATGTTGGTGAACAATGAAAGTGGTGAAGTTCATAGTGGCTAACATCAACAATGATAGAGTTCCTAGTGGCAAACAATAACAATGGCAGAGTTAATGGTGGAAAATAGAAACTATGGCATTAATTAGAATAAAATCTACTAGAATTATAGATTCAAAAATATTCATGAAAAATCATAATTTTTAAAATTAGTAACTTTTAATAACTTCAAACTCTAACTTCCCAAGGAGGAAGTTAGTGGATCTAAATAATCATGTATTTGTGGTTTATGAGATGCATTTATAGTTGATATGATGTATTTTATGGCGAAATATTATGACATTGATACTATTGTGGTTGAATGTTATGATACGTGTAGTAATTATGAATAGCAAATACGTGCAGCAACTTGTGTGATGGTTGTGTGTGTGTGTGTGTGTGTGTGTGTTTAACCATGATTTTAAAATTGAATATGGAACACTTTAAAATGATTCCCATTTTTAAATAAAGGGGATTGGAATTTTAATAAATTTATTCTTTGTTTTATAAACACACACACACACACACACACACACACACACACACACACACATATATATATATATATATATATATATATTCTTTATCTTTTCAAGTAATTAAGCGAATAAGGGAATTCATCAAGTATGCTTGAATCTCATGGTCTCTAATACTAGTTTGTGAGTGGATAGAATTAATTTGCATGATAGTCTTGATATCTTTCTCTCTATTGAACTAATTAATTTGCAGACTCACTAAATTCAAATTTACTAATGTTAAATTTTGTGCATCATTAAATTGAATCATTTCATCAACTAATGGAACTAATTAAGAATAACAAATCTAGAATTAAGCTTTGATTTACACTTAACTATAAATACTAGTATCCTCTGCATCTGAGTTGCTACTATTATTTGTAGAACCAAAGCTAGATCATCTATTTAGTCTTATTTGGTATGGACCATTACCTAAACAATAAGATTAATATAAAATAGTTTGTCTAGATAAATGATAAATAATTGACATCCTCCCATCAAGGCATACTATTCATAGAATTTCAGATTGACGATGGATTCATTTGAAAAACTAATAGAGAGAATCAATATTTAATATGAAATTTAAAGTAAAAAGCTCGTTTTAATTTTTTTTTCAAGTTAAAAAATTGATGTTCAATCCGCTTGTTACTATTCTGAAAATAAAACAAGCTCAATGGAACAAATTACATAGATTAGGTGGGAAACTAATACATTATTCTGACTACTAAAAACCATAAGTTTGTACTTACAAATCTTTGCTCAAACAATCTTCATGAAAGGAAAACTAAACAAGAAGTCAAGCTTTGTGCAAAATGGGTAAATGCTAATGAGATATCTAGATGTTATATTTTGGCTTCTCAAAATTTTGTTAACTTCTCCATAATCGCGTTGTCTTTATATAAACTTATTTGAGATACTATTTTTTATCATAATGATGATAAAGTTTGACAAATGTATAAGCATGTGGTGATAGATTTTTTAAATAAATATTATTGATATTCAACCATTTAATTTCATCAAAAACAATCAAATAGAATCATATAAATACCAAAATGAAATGATATGATCAAATTCTATGAAAACTTTATAAGTAAGAGAAAAAATCACTAAAGTGAAGTTGTGATATCATAAACATAAAATCATTCAATGCTATGAAATTAAATTAACTCTTTTCAAGAAAATTACTATGAGTTTTATCAAATAATAATTATCAAATTCATATTGAATAATATAAAATATTAATTAACATGCATCAAAAATATATAATAATGTTATATTCATTAAACACTAATGGGAATCATTGATGTTAATTGAATATTATCGGAACAAATCAAAGTATATTAAAAACTCTGAAATTCTACTAGAAAAAATATTGAGTATAACTAAAATACACATAAAATGTGCCTACAGTATTATAAATTTGAACTACATAAAAAAAATACTAATTTATTAAAAAAAATAATTCTCATACAAAAATACATGTTAATTATGTCATCGAATACAAATTGCAATCATCAAAATATATGAAAAAAAAAATATTGTCAACAATTAGTGAGAAGGATCAAGAAACAACACTGATATCAAATGATAGTAAACATATATGGGCATCATCATACTTAATGTGTAGTCCAATAGTTGGAGATGTTGAGTGCATGCTATATTGGGAGATAGTTCGATCATCATTGGAAGCATCTCAGAGTGTAGGAATGGAGACAACTCTACTCTGACCCTAGAACCATAGTGACCATTTGAGGAGTTAGCCTAGCTCGAGAAAACACAAAGTTAAAAAAATTCTATCAGAAAAACACGACGTTATCATTGGCAAAGAGGATGGATGCACTTATTTCGGGGTCATGAGTTTGATCCATATAAATATCAGATATGCTTCGCATAGTGTATGTCTGTTGGATCAATCATTCTGTTAGGATGAGAGCCTTATCTTCTTTAACATTGGGACCTCGAGGCACATATATTAGCCATGGAATAGTATGAGTTAGACTTGAGATAATATTAAAAAAGAGCATTAAACATCACTCAAGACAAACACTTGCTATGTAATCAAATCAACACCATCAAATAACATAGAAAATATTAAATGTATAAAATTCATTTTTTTAAAAAATTTTAATAATAATATTTTTAACTGTGAATTTAAAATTAATTTTAGCATTTTTATCATTGCTAAAAATTTATAATTAATAAAAAAACTCAAATGCATATTGTTAATCAAAACCACGATACTAATCACATAATATTTAAAATAGAGAAACATAAATGATACTTGAAAGCTCCTTTGTGATATTTTACACATAATTATATAAAAATATAAAAAAATATATGTTTTCATATGTTAGATATTGATCATATCGTTGAATATAAAATCAGATTCATTGGTGCTTATGCATTTCAAAGTATCATTTGTCAAAGATAATCTACAATCTTTTATTATCCTTTTTGTCAATGCCAGATGCAAATTTCAGTGAAATAATTAATGTCAGAATTAATAATATGTCTTGTGCTATTTGTGATGAACAAAAAAATCTTGGTTGATATAGTTAATGGTATAATAAAATATATATCAGCCCTTTATTTAGAGCTTCGGAATCAAAAACCTAATTTCTAAATTTAAGTACTTATTCAATTTGATGTATTTTTCAAGAAATTGATCAAGAATTAATATTCAAATTGGATTCAAATGCTCATTCCATCATACAAACTATCAAGTGCCTTTTTTATGATTATTTAATATTATTAATTTTGTAAGTACTACTTACATTATGTAACTTGTTTTTATTGCAAAAAATAGATAGAATGTTTTTGTATTGGCGAAAGTCATATTGTGAATTAGATATAAGTGTCAAACGTGTTGGACTGGGATGACCCAGCCCATATTTTTAGGCCCAACCGGGATCACATGTCTCACCTGGCACGATATGGTTCACTGGAGGGCATGCCCTGCACGGCCCATGGTCCAAAATTAGCCTGAGTTCAGTCCGGTTCAAGCTATTCTAGGTTAAGATAAAATTAGGGTTGCACCGCAGTCGCCCGTGCCATGCACACGTGCTGACATTCATGTTGTGCTAATTTAATAGAATTAGAACATGTTATGTATATCAAAATTAATAGAATGCTAATTGAATATTTTAGAGAATTTATTTGCATGCACTAGTTCATATTTTTTCTTTAAATCATCACTATACTCATTTATGAATTATAAAAAATAAAAATATATATATAATACAATGTTCATTGATATTGAACATATTGAATATCACTTTTTTTTTTGTAAGTGATGAATTCTCTATCAATTTTTTGAATATATAAAATCTTTCAAATTTAACATTTTATTTCTATGAATTATGAGAGTACAATATTCCATTTCAAATTACTCTATTTTATTTGCATACATAGAATATGTATGTGATATTATTTATTTGATAGATAAATTAAGAGTATATGTTCATTTCTTGTATCAATTATTAAATAATCCATAGTAATAAATATTTTGCAATCTCCAGTATTATATTCAACTAATTCAGTTGACACATTATCATAGTTAATATTCTTGATGAGTGTTTCTTTACTAAAATATCAAATGTGTTATAGCCAATTTTACAATGTAACTTATATTTTATTATATAATTTAATTGAAATGTATTTCATCTAAAATTTATGTATTGATGTAAATAGGAACTTCCAATATGATACTCATGAAAAATGACATGTCAAAACTCACGAATATATTAATTATTAGAATTAAATGATATAATAATTTTCTAATTTTTTTTAGATCATGTAGTATTACTTAAAATAACACTATTAAGTTTTAATTTTTCTTGTTTTTTTTTGTTGTGCATTACATATTTTTGATTCATTTAATATTTATCAATTAGAATATATATTTAAATTTACTTTATTATAGAATGAGATTGTATAATTGAATATAACAATAATTAACACTTAAATGTCTACCCTGGCAAGTTATTCATTTATATGTTGGGTCTAGCCTGTTTGGGCACAATGATTAAGTTTAACTAGTTTAGATAAAATGAAATTTTAATTTAATTTAAAATTAGATTTGGTTTAATTTTTATTGATTTTTAAATATTTTATTTTATTTACTATCATGTTTTTTTTTTTGCATATGTTAGGGATCAAATAATAAAAAAAAAAAATGAGGGACAAAAATAAAAATAAAAGGGAGATGAGATGTGAGTGATAAAGTTATAGTATCAAGTTATTGGTATATTAGATTTGGCTTTTCCTAACAAGTAATGTTAGAATAAGATTCGATACTAGCAACAGGTACCAAAGAACTTTGATATCTTATATAGTCAATATGGGAGGCGTTAGTTATTGTTTGGTGATCATAATTTTTACTTGGTTAGAGATTGATTATCAACTTTTTGACATGCAAGAAAATAATTTTAGCTGGATAATAAAGTTAGAATTGTCCATCAATTCAACACTGATTGTATCATTGAATACCTCGATCACTCGGCCTTATAGATAACATCATCACCATAGTTATTATTACTCAGTTTGAAAAATGAGTTTGTAAGATGTAGAAAAATATATACTCTCCAAGGTGTTCATGTTTCAAAAAAAATGAGAAAATATGTATGAATGATACTAGTTATACGTCAGGAGACAGGAGGAAGCATCCTTTCCGAAAATATTTATAAGTCTACGATGTTGTGTTACTATTGTGATCAAAGATATTTCATAAAAGATTACTAATGTGGAAGTAACTCCGAGAGGAACATAGGTAAGGAGATGACACAATGTGGAAGGCTAGCTCTTCTTCCATATAGGACAGTATTTTTCTAATTAATGATGTGAGGAGGTTAGTCAAAAGAGTAACTAGGTGGCTGATTCGGTAGCTACTATTCATATTGTGAATCTTGAGTCTTGACTAGTTTATATTATATATGCCTGATAAAAAAATGGGATATGCAAGATAAACAATGATAGAATATCACATGTCTTAGGCATCAAGGATGATGTCTAATGATAAATACCAGATACCAATTGATTATAAGAAATGTCAGATATGTCCCTAACACTCGAATGAACTTGTTATCATTAAGAATATTAGATAGTTCAGACCATAAGGAGAGATTCAACAAAGACCGATATAAATTGGCCATATTGTCATTAGTAATTATAAGTGGAAAATATATGAAATTCATGTATGTTACACGTGTTAAGATTGTCTTTATCAAGTACCATACCAGAATAAACAAGTATTGATCCTAGAGCCTAGGCCCCACAGAAAATAGACAAGTGTATGTTGGCGACTAGCTTTACACATGAAATTGTCCTCATATATGATCCCATTAATTATTTGCAGGTGGAAAACTCATATGATTAGTAAAATGCATTGAGTTGTGTCACATTCATCCATTACTTCGATAAGACTGAGAATGACCAATTTGGTTATCTCTAGTCTGTATTTTGATGCAAGCATGATTTTTGGAGTTATCCTTTATTTTGCAATAACTTTTTGTTCACCCACTTATGAAGATGAGACATACCAGGGATGAACCCATAGGTTAGAGAGAGATGATTATATCTCAGTAGTTCTAAAAAAATATTTTCTTGAGTGATGAATGATAATTAGTTTTAGGTTCTATAAAGGGATGTAAATTCAATGTAACAAATATATATTAAATTTAAACTATTGATAAATAGTGGTCTGCCCATTTAGTGCGAAGAGAGAGATTGTTAGGTCTACCCTAGTTGATCATACTTGTTTCGTTAATCTAGTTTGTTTATTTATTTTGCATAAAATTAAATTCATTTTAATACTATAATTTAATATTTTAATTTTTTATAGTCATGATATTTATGTGTGTTAGGAATAAAAGTGGAAGAAATAATGGGAGTGGTAACACTTGAAGTGGGGAAAAAAAACAAAAAAAAAAACAAAAAGGAAATGTGCATGAAAATTAAGTGTGCTAAAGACTAAAGAAAGAGGAAGTGTAGGTGTTTCACATTTTACAAAAAAATGTGGAAGAAATAGGCAAACCAACAAATAAAACATAAGATCGATATTTTTCTTCTTCTTTCCCTCCACACTTATGCACATGGGTTGTGAACAAAAATAATAACAAAAAAAATAATAAGTGTCACCATCTCTCAATAGATGGTGACACTTGTTGTGCAATTAACAACAAGAAAGAATTGCTACGTGAAACACCTGCATAATGCATGATCATGATAATGTTAGACTGCAAATGTGCATGTATACGCATATATTGTTTATGTGCGCGCGCTCGTGTGTGACTACAAAATTAGTAGATAGATTAACTAATTGAAATTTTATATTGTTTTTAGTTTTTGTAAGATATCTCATAGCACCCTAAAAAAGGTTATATGATATACTAGAAGCTTCTACAACATACCATCAGCTTCTACATTAATCTAGGAGCTTCCTAGAGGTTATGAAAGGAGCTTGCTAACATTATTATGTTAGAGGTCAAAAAAAAAGTGTCCAATAACATTGGTTATAAAAGAATAATAGAATCTCAATCTATTGTTCTATCTGAACAATATAATGCACATCAAAAACCTACAAAATTTCATAGAAGAGTAAGCAAATATCCACATTTCTCACCTGGAGGTTGTTAAAGACAAGCATCTTCCACATCAAGATGCAACCATTTAACATAAAGTGGATCATGATAGTTTAAGGACCATGGAGGTGATAAAACTTATGAATCTACTAGTCAATGCAATTTTTGTATACTTTTTTATCTAGCGAGAGGAACTTATCGAGTTCATACCTATTATCCATAAAATAAACTCTAATATAAATATGCTCAAGAAGAATTAACTAGCTATAGAAATGCTAATTATATATATATATATATATATATATATATACACACACACACACATACCTTGAGTATGAATTAAATTTAATATTCACATGTAACCTATATAAATTTTAAGGATGCATGTTTATGCAAATAATTCATATAATACATATGTTAGAACTTTATTCATACTAAGAGTCCTCTAAGCGTGATGGATGTTTATTTAGTATATATTGTTATTTCAAGTATGTGGGAATTTATTATGAGATGATTTGAAATTTAAATATATAATGTACTTGTATCATGAGTTATGTATAGTAGATACTTTGGTGCGTAAAGAATGGCTTATGCATAGCAGATCAAATCGTTGATTCTTGTAGAATATAAGTTTTATATTCACAATCTAAATGGAGTTCGACATTCAATTGGCAAGATTATAGTATAAGATTTTAGAAGGTATATATTGACTAAGAGAATAGTACAATTTCAACATATTGTCCTAGTATACTTATGTGTATTAAAAGGGACCAACTTGGCGTGATTTTTTATATTGACATGTAAGATAATCTATACCCTATGATTATTTTGAATATTATTACTCTTAATTTTGAAATAATTAATAATCACATATACTTGTTATTAGTTATATTGATTAATATAGAGTGAGATCTATAAATAGATTTAGATACATAGTGAATTGGATGATAATATCAATTGTGTGGTGAATATTAATTTTCAATAGAATTAATAATCAGTTAAAAAAATTGATGGTGCCTCCTTGAGGATATTTGTAAGTTTTAACAATGTCAAACTATGCAAGTGAATTTAAATTCTGGCATATCAAATACGTTAAATGGAAAGTCTCGAGAAAATAACAATATATTGATTAATGAAATTGTTAGTTATTTAATTTAATTATTAGGCAATTATTATCTTATTATCGAAAAATTAATAAGTATTAGATAACAAATCGCTTGAATTAAATTTTGAATAATCGAGTGAGTACAAATATAATTGTTTGGTGGAAAAAATTATAATTAAAGTAAATATAATCATTTAATTTAGATTGGAAGCGTAAAATATTATTTGAGCTTGAGGTCCATTCAATAATCCATAGCTAGAACCATAGGTGATGACTTTATAAATCATGATAACAAATATTTTTTATTTGTATATGTGTGTGTGTGTGCGCATGCGTGTGTGTATATTAATAAAATTGATATTCGTTATTATATATAAAACAAATAAATTAATTTTTTTAGAGTCATTTATTATAAATTGAGTCATTTATTAAAATCTAAAAATCATTTACTAAAAAAACCATTTTTACACTTGAATGTAAGACAAGTATGTTGCATATCACAGAGGAGAACAAATTCACTATTTATCTTCTTACTCATGGTGTATTGGCTTCGAGAATACAAAATAAGGCCTTAGCAACTACGTCAAAGCTCTCTTTTCTCAAGGTACGTATCCCACTCGTTGATAAATAAATTTCATCATTTTTATATTCTCGATAATATTATTATACAAAAATTTTCATCTAGGATAATAACCCAACAATGGTATTAGAGGGATTGATGATGATAATGCATAATAATTTATCAAAATATAATCTACATTGAAATATATTTTTACCTTAAATCATGTGGAGATGTTTCTGCCTCTATAACAAAATAACCACCCAACTATTATGATTTTAAGCGGTAATAATTTTTTATTTTGGATGGTAATTTTGTAATTTAAGTATGATGTTTAAGATCACAAATGGATATAATTTCTTCTTTCTTCTTCATTATGAATCTGAGTAAAGCTATATAAGGGTTTGTGGTGACGATGGAAATTGCGGTGGGATTTGCATTGACAATAGCAACTATGGTGGAAGCTTGTAGTAGCGAACAATAACCGTGGTGGAGTTTGTAGCTGTGAACATTAATTGTGATTGAGCACACAAAAAAGAATATTGACCATGATAGAGCTCATTAGTTGTTAACATTGACAATAGTTGAACACACAGCAAGGGATACTAACCACAAATAAGTTCATAGCTACGAACACCAACTATGGTTGAGCATGCATCAATGAACAATGATAGTGGCATATTTTGTGGTGGCAAATAGCAGTGGTTGTGGAGTTTATAATGGAAAACAACCATAGTGGTAGAGTTAATGGCGATGAACAAAAACTACAGTGTAGGTTGGAATAAAATCTACTATTATTATAGTTTCGAAAATGATGATGAATAATCATCATTTTTGAAAATAGTAACCTCTAATAATTATAAGCCCTTATTTCCAAAAGAGAAGTCAGTGAATCTAAATGACCATAACTGAAGGACTATTGTTTGTTGTCAATGTAATAGCATGCATTTTTGGTTTATGTGATATACTTTTATAATTGATGTGATGCATTTTTTGGTGGAGTATTTTGGCTTGTATACTAATGTGGTTAGATGTTATGGTATATATACTTTTGTGATTGAATGTTATGTCATTTGTAGTGATTATGAATAATGAATGTGTTGACAACTTATGTGATGGTTGAATATAGACACGTGTTTAACCACATTTTTAAAATTGAATATGGAACAACATATTAAAATGATTCCCATTTTTAAATAAAGAGTATTGTTACTTTAATTAGTTTCTTATTTATTTTAGAAAACACACACACACACACACACACACACATATACATATACATATACATATACATACATATATATATACACACACATATACATGTGTGTGTGTGTGTGTGACCATCAATCTTTTAAAATAATTAAGTGGGTTAGAAAATTCATTAAGTATGAATCTTATGGTCTCCATCATTGGTTTGTGACTGGATCGAATTAATTATAGTGTTGGTATTGATGTCATTCTTCTTATCAGACTAATTAATTTGTTGATGCACTAAGCATAAATTTCCTAAAGATTAATTCTATATATTATTAAATTGAGTCACTTCATCATACGAGGGATCCAATCAAGAATAATGAGTCAAGAATTAAGTGATGATACACATTTAACTATAAATAATAATATCATTTCCATTTGAGTCACAACAATTATCTTAATATTAAAGTTAAGTCATCTATTTAGTCTTATTTGGTATGAACCATTATCTAGGCTATAAGATTAATAGGAAATAGCTTGTATTGACAAATGATGAATAGTAGACATCCTCATGTCGGGGCATACTATTCGTGATGTTTCAAATTGATGATAAATTCATTTAAAAAATTAGTTGAGGAAATCAATATGAAATTTAAAGTAACTAATTAATTGTAAATTTGTTCAAGTTTTTTAAGAAAATAACTTTCAATCCACTCACACTATTCTCAAATAAAATATATTAAATGGAACAAATTACATGGACTAGAAAATATACTTATAAATTACTATGAGTATTGAAAACTACAAGTTTATACTCATAGATCTTTGCCCAAACAAACTCCATGAGGGGGTAACTGAACAATAAGCTAAACCTTATGAGAAATGGGTAAATGCTGATGAAATATTTAGATATTGTATTTTGATTTCTATGTCAAATATATTTCAATATTGGCATTAGTCCATACCTACTACTTATGATATGATATTGAATCTGAAATAAATATTTTAGAATTGGACTTTTTTTACTAGACATAAAGATATGAAAAATTTGATGAATATAATAATAGATGAAACCATCCTAGTAAGGATCGTGTTCAAAGGATAACTGGGCTTCTGAATGAACTAGAGAATATTATAGTGAAATTAATGCAAAATCCCAGATTAATATCATACTTTAGTTATCTCCAAGTTCGTATGAGTAATTCTGCCTAAATTATGATACGAACAAGCTTCTATGGAATTTGGCATGATTGCTTAAAGAATTAGTGCTAGCTAATGAGACTTTTCAAGAAGCCATCTCATGTCTTTGTTATTAAAAAAGATTTTTCTTCCAAGCCGAAAAGAAATAGGAAGAAGGTAAATGTTTAGAAAATAATCCAAGTCTCAGAGAAATTTTATTATGTATACCCTATAGATATATGAATATCTACTTTGTGAACCAACATGTAATCTATTATGTAATATCTTGATCTATGAGTATGTCATATGTGGTGGAGGATAACAAATCCAATATTTATCTTCTTCCTCGTTGCACTTTGGCTTTATGAATATGGAAGAATAAATCAGCAATCACTTTGGAGCTCTCTTCTGTTAAAGTAGGTATCCTAATTTGTGGATAATGAAATTTTATCATGTTTATGTCTTCGATAAGATTATTATGCAAAAATTATGATTTAGAATAAATACCCACAATATGAAATCTACCCATGTCTATTTAATGTGGGAGGTATGACATAGTAATTGTGTAATATTTTATTGCACTATTTTATTGTACGTGTTTATAGTTTGGCCATGAGGTCAATAGATATCTTGAGAGATTGTGCATCTATTTAACATGCTTTAGAAAAATTATAAGCAAAACATATTTCAAGGAAGAATTATGTGCAGGTACATCAAAATAAAAATAATTTAAAAAAAGAACAACAAATTTTCAATTTTAGAAAAAAGTACAAAATGAAAGATATTTATATCTTAGTTCACTCAAAATAAAAAACCTAAAAATACTCTCCGCAGTCCACCTCGTCATAAAAAAAGTGTAATGATAACATCGTAAACCCTAATTGTGTTTTCAAAAAACACATTAGTATTTAACATATAATATTAAAATATATAACATTATTTAAATGTCACATATCATATAAACTTAAAAACATTTATAAGTTTAATATAAATGTATTTATAACTATTAAAAAATGAACAAACATATATATGTTTAATAATCATATAACATCATATATAAGTATTCATATATTTATATTAATGCATAACCTTATACATAAATAATTATAAATATTTATACATTTATATATAAAAGTTTATGCATTACATTTATTTGAGTTCATATATACCATATAAATATTTTAAAACATAAATATTTATACATTTATATAAGTTTATATGCATTTGTAAATATATAAAGTCATTTATAAAGGTTTATATAAATATTTATATTTTTATGTCAATTTATATATATTTATATAAGTTCATATTTACCATATAAATGCTTATACAAACATTTAAACATTTATATGTTTATTTAAGTTTATATATAGGATACAGATTTATGTAAATATCTATATGTTTGTATATAATGTTATAAGCTTTTAAAAACATATTAATCTATATACATTTATTCAAGTGTGTGTGTATCATATTAAACATCTATATAAATAAATAAATAAATCTATAAATAATATATATATATATATATATGTATTGTTATTAAGATAATACAAACATACAAATATTTATACAATTATATATAATATTATATAGACATTATAAATATTTATAAATAATTATATTGTTATATAATAGTTTATTCTTTTGTATAAACATTTATACATTTAATGCTAACATATTTTAAAAAACACATTGAAGGTGTGTGTTTTTGAAAATATATTTAGGAGGGTATACAATATTTTTGAAAATATTATTTTGTTTATGAACGATAAATAGTTTTTGTTACTAATTTTTTTAGTTTTTGTATGCTGATGTGGACTGATATAGTTTTATTGGGTTTTAATTTTTGAGGGTGACAAAACATAAATATTATTCGTTTTAATATAATTTTGATCTCAATATAATAATTTCAGATATTGTTGATAAATACTTTTAATTTTAGGGTAACTATCAATAATTCCTTAATTTTGATACTTTTTATTAAAAAAAGAAATTTATCATAAAAATGACGTTCGCATTTCTTCTGCCCCCCGCATGCTCTTGTTCGGCTGCGCGGCTTCGCCAGTGTGAGTGTTGGTAGCTTTCTTGGCGTCATCGTCGGAGAAAGCATAACTATGATTTGCCGCTTCCGTCTCGCCGTTAGCACGTTTTATTCACTACCGTCGCAACTGATAATGGCTTCTCCTCCAGGACGTTCCCTTCATTTGCTTCTCAGAAATTATTTGCCAAGCAGAACAATCTGCTTTGCTCAAAATTCTCATCGCTCTCCCCTCGCATCTAATTCACATTGCCCTGCTTTTTTGGTACAAAAACTCGCTCCATCTTTAAATCAGTTTGTCACATTGTGCAAAGGAAGTGGTTGTAGCAGATCGACATTTGGAAGAGGTGAAACTCTGGTGATGCGAAAGGAATTCAGGAAAACAAGAAGGCGTGCTCTCCCAAAGAATAATGAGACAGATCTGGAACTCAATGTCAGCATCTGTATTGAAGAGGGGCTTCCTGATGATCCTGAAATTTTGGTGCGAGAACATCTTCTTGATGATTTGATAATGTGTCTTACAAGAGTATATGAGATTACCAACAGCCATTTCCACATATATTAAATAATGTATAACTGATGCAGTTCATTGGTAGAATTAGGCCTTTGTGCATGATCAATATATCAACAATAATCATGTGCTTGGTTAATATTACACGAACATGATGAACCATACTACTTAATTCATTGCTATCATGTCAAATTGTTTTGTTTTCTTTCAGTTTTTTGTGTTTTTTATGTTCGCTTGATGCTTATTTTTGGTTTTAATTGTCAAATGGAGAGCTTGATCACACATGCATGTACATATGCTGCAGAGTATTGCTGAACTGCTCCGGCTTAATGTGCCGATGGCAATGAAATCAGCATTTGATGGTTTAAATGGTTCTACATATAAAACTAGAGATGTTGCTATAAGCAATATCAGTGGATTTGAAAGTGTTGAGCTGTCGGTCCTCCTTTGCAATGATGAGTTCATGCGCAAACTCAACAAGGAATGGAGGAATGAGGATCATGCTACTGATGTTCTCTCCATGTCACATCATATTCCCTCAATAAATCTTCCAATTGTGAGTATTGTCTATGTGAAGTATCGATTTAGCATGACAGATAGTTAAAATTGATCTTCTCGCAGCTCATATTGGGTGACATAGTAATTTCAGCTGAGACAGCTTTGAGGCAAGCAGAGGAAAGGGGACATACGCTTCTTGATGAAATTCGCATCCTCCTGGTGTGTGATTTTTACCTGTTCAATTAATATCCTAGCATCTCCAACTTCACTGCTTTGTTCCCTTCGTGTGTTATATTTGTTGCTTATATCTTTCCAGGATGAATAACTTTATAGTTATTCAGAAGACAAATTTAAGGTAACATCCTCATAGAGTAATAGTGAGGTTCCAATTTACATGATTAAACAAATTCATTACTCCTTTCTCAATTTTTCATCTATTGGTTTCATTCACACCCGTTCAAATGTACTATTGAAAAATGAGTTTGGGCATAGGCACATATGAAAGGCACAAGTGAGTGCTCACCTTTATCCTGCATCAGGTGAACAAGCACCACATGTTGGAAGCTCCTATTATAAAGATAAAATAATAAAAAAAAAACTAAAAAAAAAAAACTAAAGAATTATTGATTGTATTATTTCTCTTCAAGCTGATGCAAAAATATTCAGAACCTTAAGCTTGAAGGGGTGAAAGGTGCATAGAGACCTTTTAATTACCTTTGTAAAAATTTATAAAATTGATCCATTCTATGAATATAAATTTTGATTATGATTTCTTCTTGAATTTTATTCACGTGAAATAAATATTTTATTTTTATGTGTTTTATTTTCTTGTAAAATCTTAGTGATGAGGACATTCACTTTCTTCATCTATATAGGTCACGACACTTGACATTGTGTTTCAAAGTCAAGGTTAAAGTCTCCAAGTTGTTTATGGGAGAGTCCACATAGGGTGAATGATATTTTATGTTTTATTATTACTTTGTTATCTTTGGTTGAGTCAACTGAACATTACTATTTATTGATCAATTGTTCTTTCTTTTTTTTTCTTTTGTTGTTTTGTTTGGGTTATTTAAAAAAAATCTTTGTACTATTTGGGATATATTGAATTTTGAAGAGAGAGAAATGTTTTTTTGTTCATGTATCGCTAATACTTGAGTTGCTCTTGGAGATATTTGGTAACAATATCGTTGAGTGTGTGAAACCTTGTTATTTGTTTCTATTATTTTCAAGGTCCCTAGCTTCTAAACTTGATTTGGGCATAAAAAATCCCAATGCATGGAAATTTCAACTCATAATTTGAAATTCAATTTTTTGAATTCATTTATAGCAATTCTAGATTGGATATCCTCAATTCTATCACTCCTAGAGTCAATATTGAAATTCGTTCACTCCTAGAGTCAATTCATTTCTATCAATCCTAGTTTCTAAAACCTCATTTTGGACCTCAATTCAGATTGATTTTTATTGTTTTCCTAAAAAACTTCATTTAACTCTAGAACTACATGAAAGTAGTAGGAGGTTGTATCTATTACAAAAGGCTCTTGTTTTAGTGTGGGGTCTAGTAGATGTTAATATCTCATTAGTTTTTTTCTCAAAAGTTAGAGATATTATATTTGATAAGTCTCAAACTCAAAATTTATTGTCATTAAATAAAGATATTTGCTATTACACTAAAACATGACTTTTTATATATAAATGCAACATAATGACTTAATAAGTGATTAATCATTTAAATATTATTTTTTTAAAAATATATTTAACTTTAAAATTTTTATTAGAATCATTATACACACAAACCCTAAATTCAAAAATAAATGTCATAATTAAATAGCTTTCAAAGCCCCTAAGCTCACTCACATTCTCAATTTTCAAAATTTAACAAGGAATTTTGAAAATCAACCCAATTGGTAAGCTCTCAAGTGTCATCTCATCTCTTGTCACTAGAAGGATCTGCATAACTGGCTATCGAAAACTAGCTATGGAACATGGTACTAAGTCCATTTTGCATTTTTGAATTAATTAAATTCCTTTAGGTGAAATTAAATTGTAATGTTTTATATTTTTTCATTTAGTATACTTTATTTACATTATTTTGGTGTCAAAGATAGTTAGGATGCTATGATTTGTTAGTTAGGCCCTTTAAAAAAGTTATCACATTATGTTTATTAAGCACAAGGACATATCAATTCGTCTTGGTAATAATTATTAAAATTCAATTCAATTCATATAATTAGTTTATTTAGACAAGGCAATATGGAACTCATATTTTTGAACTAATTTGGTTAAGTCATTACTCATTTCTATGTGAGATTAGATGAACTTATGATAATTCATTATAATTTCATGATGGTTCAAAGAGAAATTAATGAACACTTAGCCAAGGTAGAACGTGATTATTAGACTCATCAAAATAAATTGAGTTTGTTTATGAATGGCATTCTTGAAACTTGCACCATCACCATTGAGATCCACTTTGAGAATATAACTAATTAAATCTAGAAGATCAATGTATAAAAAATATTAAGGACAGATTAAAAAATTTGAACCACACTTTTAAGTTGTACAATTTTTTATCGGTATGTTAGATGAACTTTTATTTTTTGAAGTTAATCAATAAAACTGATTAATACTAGTCTAATTTGAATAATTAAGAGAGATAAGAGATGAGTTATTTGTTTTCACTTGAACTTTACTAAAAAATCTAATAAAATAATAAATATCTTTTTATATCATAATACACTCGACAATTAGATTAATAAAATTTGTTATGACAAGACAGTTTGTCTGTAAAGAAGTATATTGTCAAGTTTGAGGAGTTTTTGATTTAGTGTAACATGTTCAAGTATGAAATCATATTTATTAAAAGCTTGCATTAGGTGTGCCTAAAGCCCAGACACCACGAGCCACATGCAAAAGCAATTCACACAGGGCAGGGAGTGGTGACTTCCAAAAGGGGTTAGAGGTGCTAGAAAAACTAGTACAGGCATGCTCCACCTCGTTGAATGAGTTGACATAGCTTGTTCATGAAATGAGATGGAGTAGCTCATTTTTGGAAAGCTTGGACATCTAGTTTATATATATATACACACATATACATGCATGTATTTATATGTATATATATACATATACACACACACATGTATATATATATATATACATGCAAGCTTATTTACATATATATGCATGCTTATTTACATATTCATGCATAATGTGATCATAAAAAAAATAAGTATTTGTTAGAGTTAACCTGGACTCTCTTTTTTGGTAGGAATATTCAGAAATATTTTTGAGATATAATTCTAATCGTAAATAATATTTTCAATTGGATACCTATTTTTATTATTTTTTTATTTATTCTTTTTTAGATCTTGTATTATGAGAAGAGATTGTTTAGCCCCGCCTCCAAGCATTTTTTGGAGTACTTGATTTTTTTCATCATCTCTTCTCAAAATGAGATAAGATGACACATGAGATTTTGAGATTTTCTTGGATACTTAGATACTTAAAATAGCATATAAATAATTTTTATCAGAGTTTGATAATGTGTTAGTAAGTAATGATATTATTTGTTTGAGAATAATTGATTTTTAGTGATTCTATGAAAATTATCAGTTTATAAATTATACTTGAATTCATTATTTTTTTTATCACCTATAATTACTCATACACCATCAATTAGAAGAGAGAGTTACTTGTTTTCTACAATTAATTTTGTTATTTTACAGTATGATGTCACTCCTATGAAATTATTATATTTATCAACTAATATATATTAGATTTATTTTGGAGAGAATAAAATTTTATAGGAAGGAAAATCTTTATTAGGTTTAGATTACGCTATAATCAATGATTTTAGCTCAATACATGCTTATGTTGAGTTAAAATTAAGAGAATTGATCATTGATGATTTGGAGTTTATACTAGGAGAAGAGTATGTATGCAACTTGCCCAGACTAGAGATTAGTCTACTAAATTGCTAGATGATTCTATAGTCAACTATTTTTTTAACTTTTGATCATCATTTAAAGAAAGAGTTGTGCCTTTTGTTTTAATAGATTTTATCATACTAATATTTTTTAATTATTTTTTAATAGTCTTAGAATATTAGATTTTTTTATTTGAGATATTATTTAATCTAAAATGATATTAGATTATGTTAAAAAGGATATTTTTCACTCTAATGAGACTTTAATATTAATTTTATGATCTTTAGGAAAATCTATTGTTTGTTGTATGTGAGTATTTTGTATGAAGATAATTTGAAATGAAAAAATAAATGGTTTTAAGATAATATTTATAGTGAGAGAGTTTACTCAAATATTTAATATAAAATATTATAATAATTTTTTTTGTGATCAATATGTCTTTTATATAGATTTTTGTTTTATTAGTAATATTTCACAATTGAAAGATATCTTATATAATTAAAGAATATATTTTTTTATGAAGATCTTAGGAAAGAAATATATATGGAGCAGTCACTTGGGTTTCAAGCAGTATAGATAAATATATATATTTTAGATTACAAAAGATATTGTATGGACTAAAGTAATCATTGAGAGTTTACTTTGTGAGATTTTATAAATTAATTTAGTTTTTTTTTTATTTTTTTTGGAGGAGCTATAATGATAGTAATTATGCTTGTTGTATATATTGGTGATATTTTAATTATGAGTGATTATGAGAGTGGGATCACCCAACACAAAGAGTATATTTAGTCATACTTCTAGATGAAAGACTAAGAGATTTATATACTTTATAAATATATTATATGAGAGATAATATCTTGTTTCAGGGGATATAAGTGATTGATATTCTTATAAAGGTTGAATTTCTAGATTTTGCTCTAACATGTACTAATTTTATTCTTAATGTGACTCATTCAGTTGATACAACTTGTAGGGGACTTGTATAAAAGATTAATTATTTGATTATTAATTTATTAATTATAACATATTTAGTTAGTATAGTTAATTATTTTTTATATATTTTTTGGTAAGTTTATCTAGACATAACTCTTTGTATATTAAGATATAAGTATAAGTTTTTTGAATTTGAAATCTCTTTTAGTGATTATAGACTCTTATTGTTTATCATGTATTTAAATTTGAGTCGGGCACCAACTTTAATTGAAAGAAGGTCTACGACAAAGTTTCATATTTTTTTTTTGAAGGTAAATTTATTTTTTTAAAAAAAAAGAGATATATAATTATTTTGAGATTAAGTGTATAAGCAAAATTAATGGCAATGCTAATAGTTTAGATTTGACATCTACTTGAAGAGATTAAATATTTTAATATATATTAGTGAATTTAATATATAATCCAATGTGGGGAAATTATTTTTATTCTTTTTTGTATCATTAAAGTTAATTTTGTAATATATTTATTTAATATAAAAATTATCTCTAATGCTTCTCATAAATATATTTATTGTTATATCATTATTCATTTATTTGGAATATTATTAAATATAATGTAAAATATTTTATGTTAAATATTATTTTACTTAAATATCCTTGATATATACTTACAAATAGCAGGGTTATTATATAAATGAAGGATTTCACAAAATTCAAATATTTTTTAATTAAATTTTTATTTAAAATCAATAAAATTGGTAGTCACACATGCAAATGTATTGTCATTGTAATTAGTTTAAATGTTGGATGTTATAGAAATTATTCAACTTTATTTTTCAAGTTCGTTAATTATTAATTATTTTTTAAATTGTATAATTTTTTATTTTATCATTCATGTTAGTCGGTCTAGAAATTTTATAATAAGTGGACTGAATGTATATGCTTATAAGATGAACTATTCTAAGATCATTCAAAAGATCTATCGAAAGATTTATGCTAGTAATAAATCTTGTTATGTTTTATCTTATAAATTCTTGATATTAAATAAAGAGGATTAGTGAATTTGAAGTTGATCTAATTTTAATCTATCGCTAAATTGTGTTTTCTTGTGTTCTAATTTATCATATTTTTTAGAGTATTATATGACATATCTGCAAATGTGTTCTGCTTTATTAGTATGTCAATTTTTTTTGATATACCTAAAATTTTTATTTTTAATTATCTTATAATATGTTTATATTATTAAATGTTCATTTATTTTTAGGTTTTATATGCGCATGAGTTGAGTAGATTTATGATTGAGTGATAAATCAGTCTTGAACCTTTTAGTTAAGTTGTCATTTATATGTATAACTCAACTTTATTTTTATATTATTTATTTATTTTTAATTTTTTTACTTTATTATTTAAGAAATTTAGAGTAGAGAAATATTGTATATTATACTTAATTAAATTTTTATTAACTACAAAAAATAACACCTTAAAATTCAAATGTATACCTTAGATCGATGTACCTAGTAGATGGTATGTCCGCAAACTACAATATGCAATTGCCTTGTCAACTAAAAAAAATACTTGTTCACTTTGACAACCACCAATATAATAATATTATAACTTATAAATTACAAATATACTATGAAAATTAAAAATGTTAACATATTATTTTATAAAACTTTTAATAATAAATAAATAAATATTTTAATTTATTTAATTCTCCAAGGGCATAATTCTCACTATCATATTTTTGTCACTTATCCCATCGGAAGAAATCTAATGGCTAAGGTCAATATGATTTTTATGTTATTTTATTTTTTAATTATATGTTATTGATAGAATAACGAGCTTTTATTGTTGTATCAGAAATTATTAAAATGGAGCCATTTAATAACTGCTTTATTCTTTTAAACATGGCCCGGCTTCCACAAATCTATAGTCAAACTAATTTGATTCATCATTTTCAATAATTACTTGAGCTTATTTTTCTCAAAATTATAGACGTTGAAGGTGTATGCCTTATAGTGTGACTAGACACACTAGTCCAATGTTATATTTTCCGCTTCATCATCAAGTTAAATTCTTCATATTTTACAATAGCGAATGAATATTTATGCATAGTGAGCCAATATGCAATTCTGTCTCTCATCTTTAAAATGTTAAATTTATCATTATGCAAAGTACTAATAAATCCAGATTGGTTTGTACTGATATTTGAATCGAATGATAAAAAATTAATCATTTGTTGTTGCTACAAGAGTAATGTTTTATTTGGACAAGTGTCCAAATTTTGGTTCTAATGAATAGTAATTTTAGTTGCTAAGATAGTAAGAAGAGATTTATAATATTTATACCTTACTTTCCTTTTCTCTTTTTTCATTTCAGGTTTAAGAAAATCATTCCAAATTTTTCATCTTTTTGGTTTTATAAAATGCTGGAAAATATTTTCAACCTCAATTTTATTTGATGTAGTGATATGAGTGAGTTCTCTAGTTTTGAAATTAACATTTTCACTTTAATTAAGTTCTGATTTTTTTTAATCTCATCTTCAATATTCACATAAAACTCTTCTACTCTTGAAGTGTTCATGGGTGTTGCAGATGCTTGTAGTCCACTAGATGAATTAGTTATTTTGACATATATATGATAAAACTGATATCAGAAATGAGATATATTAAAAAGAAATAACATACTTTATCTTCAGATTGAGACACTACTACTACCTTCCAATCATAGAATTAAATATAGTAATGCAAGACTGATACATCATTACAAAAAGGGATCAATTATTCAAGAAAGTCAAAATTTCATAGATCAAAATTGGCTCAGTTCAAAAGAGCAACAAAATCAGATTCTTTTTATTGTTTGTAATTCTTGTTTATGAGTTTATATTTTTTTTTTTAAGTTTATAATACTTGTCAAAGTGAAGCCATCAAACCTCAATAATTTTACAATCTCAAAAAATTTCTTGCCCAACATAACTAAAAAAGCATCATTGTATCTTGGTCCTCCAAAAAATTTTCACATGCTTCCCAAATTTTTTTCCAGAATTTTATGACTCAACTGATGCATCGGTAGATTAATACACTATTGAAACATGTAAGAATAAGCTAAGAAAAAGATGTAAGGTACATATAATGACCTCAACCAACTGTGCAAAATCTTGTGACCCTGGTGGTGCAAGCTGGTAAAATCATGAAATATTGTATTTATCTAATTATTATGGGAAATATGGAATTCAAAAATTAATTAGTATTTTTACTATTTTGTAGTTATGTATAATTTTCCATGTGTTATGCTTTTTGTCATGGTGTGATGGGGTAGGGTCGTTGGATACATAATGGACTTCTTTTCTATTCCAGAGGAAATTTGTCTTATTATGGGTCCATATCATGCCTTAAATCTACGGATTCTGGATTTGACTTGTCCCAATTTTTTTTTCTTTAGTATATTTAGTTTTGTAGACACTAGATTTTGTTTGTGAAAACTTTTAAGTAGGCTATATACCTGGATGAAAAGAAGTAGATTGTATGCATAGGGACCTCTTTATGTATAAAGGGACTTGTCCTAAAGAAGTAGATTGCAACATGCTGGGTGAATTAAGATGAATATCTTTTTGTGTGTATATAAGTTGTGTTTGTTAAATCAGTCATCTGCAAGAGCATTCTCACGGATAGAAGCAGAAATAATTGTGTTAAAAGTAACATCTCTTTGAGGCATAATATCAAACAATTGAGCATAATGAATGACTAAATCAACATTTTGAAAAATTGGTTTAAAACTAGTTTTTATTCTGAACAAGGGACTGATATAAAAAGCTAGTTTAAAAATTTGTTTTTATTAATAAAAATTGGTTTCTTTTTTTTTTCATCATTTCTTCTAAAACTGAAATTATATTATTTTTGGAATTGGAACTTTAATTCATGAACCTACCAACAACCAACATGCAATAGGCAACAAGCAACATAACACTTAAAAAAATACACTATAGATGTTACTACAAATCTTAAACCAAACATAACCTAACACAAATCTTAAATAATGCAGTATTATAAGATAATCACCTTATCAATTTTACAAATTTTAAGCAAAAGTGATGATTTTTTACTTTGAAAACAATTATGAGGAAAACAAATATAGAGGAAGTTGATCACTACCACTGGATAAGATGAAAGATAAGATAGGAAAATATTGAGAAGATACTCATCGGCAAATACTGATGAAGGACAAATGATGATTATGAGGAAAATACTGATTAAGGACAGTATAGTTTTTATTCTAAAGGATCCTCGTCGGCAAATACTGAGAAGGAGAAGAGCTTGTTTGAAGAATGAAACCTAAGAACAAAAAGAGGAAGACCAAAATGAAACCTAATAGTAATACATGGATTAAAAGATATTATATTAATATTTTAATATATTATTTGATATTAAATTTCATTTATAACTTTAAAAATCTTTTAATTTCATTTTAAATAGGATAAAAAATTCATAATTTTTATTTCTATATAAATTTATTAAAAAAGAAAAATATAAGTTCATAAATTAGTCAATTGAGGATTTTTGTTTGTTATGTTTATGTAGCGTCCTACCCCACGAGTTACAGACTCACATGATTGGAGGAGTGAAAGGTAAATGTAGACATATATGGAGGACTTGAACTTAATATGTCGAGATATTTTCTAGAGGGCGCCTTGGGTTTGCTCCCCTATGTTCATTGATTTGAGTCCTTCCAAGCCTACTAGAGGTTTATTTGATTGTTAACGTCAAGCTACTATGTGATTTATCGAGATGTGCATAAGTTGGACTTATGTTAATAAAAAATAGAGAAAAATATTTTCGTATACACAAATAAAAATATGCAATATATTGGTTGCTTAGATAATGTTCATAATTTATGTTATTTATTTATTTATATTTATTATTATTTAATGACTGAAAGCATTAGAAGGAAAAGAATAATGATAGGTTAGTTGCATTATTTTAAATTTTATTCTTATTCATCCCAAATTTGAAAAAAAAAGGTTGAGAAGACAGGGAATGAGTATAATCATTCATTTTACTTTAAATTCATGAAAGTTTAAAATAAATATATTATAGTTCAATTATAATTTTTATGAGATTTTTCATTAATGTTTCTTGCTATATCCAATTTTTTTTTAAAATATTAATTATTTTTAGAATAGATATCTATAACTAGAGGTGTAAAACGGGCCGGCCCAGCACGGCACGGCCTGTTTTTCACAAGCACGGTCGCCCGGCACGGCACAGTGAGTTATAGGCAGGCACGGCAAGGCCGTGCCGTGCCCGGCCCGCTCCGGCATGCCTTGCCAATACAGGCCAGGCAAGGCGGCACGGCACCGGCAGGGCAGGCAGGGCGGGAGCCGCACCGCAACGCGTGACCGGGTCAACCGGGGTCCGGGTCTTGGGAGGCCAGCCGCCAGCACGAGCACGGGCCACGGGCTGAAATTGCCAAAATGGCAGATTAGAAATTTTTTTTTTTTAATTGTAAATTTTTTTATTAAGTTACTGTATAGACTTTAGATTAATAGTAATAATTAAAAAATATAATTTTTTGTAAAAATTATAACATTTAAAATTAAATAAAACAAACAAAAAATAGAAAAAATTTTTTTTTTTCAATTTAGTTTAGCTTTTTTTATTATTTTAATTTATTATTTATATATTAAAATTTAAATCATAAAATAATAAATAAATACATTAAGTTAGTAAAAATTATAATTAAAAAAAAATTAAACTACACAAATGAAAAATTACCATTCATGCTTTTGAAACCAATAGTCCGAATAAAACATGTATAAGTTTCAACACAACGTATGGTACAAACTACAAAGTACAAACAAAGCGTATAAATAAAATAAATAAAAAAACATCGAAAAAAAAGAGCAGATGAGCATCAATCGTCAAGCGGCATATCATGAGAATCATCAGCCGCAATATCAAGATCAGTATCATATGGATCATCATCATCAGCAATCAGCTCCTTCGCCATCGTAGTGGATGTGGATGCAACTGCAGTGTCTGTCACAGTCCTAACTTCAGCAGGATCACTGATGCTAAATCTCGATTCCTCCCAATCCTTCAAACATGCCAAGACCTCAAGCATATCTGGACGTAATCTCGATTTTCTATTCGAAATCACGTTCACTGCAATAGAAAAAGCAAACTTCGATGCTACGCTCGACACCGGAGGAGTCAGTAAATTCCGTGTCATCCTAGATAGCACGGGATAGGCGGACTCATATGATTTCCACCACTGTAATAAATCAAGATTCTTATTATCAGAAGGTGATAGGATTGAGCAGTAGTCGGTATCTAAGTACCGAGACAGCTCGCTCCTATGTGAATGTCCACCCCTACGTTTCCCCCTCGCTAGGTTAATGGAATAATCGTCATCTCCGAACAAGGTATCAGTGTCCGTACTCACAGTCTCACCACCACCACCACCATACCTAGTATCGTAGTATGTGAACAGGTCTGTCAACTTCTCGTAAATGAACCCCTCAGGTGGCTCTTCCAGGTTCATGCACGAGGAAATGAAAGTCAAGGTATTTTCAACCCCTTCCACCTTAGCCCTAAGGTCCATGCATGCTGCGAGGCAATAAAGAGATGGAATGGTGGACCAGTACTTCATGTACTTGGTCTCCATCTCTGCAACCATATGGCTAAGCGTCGGGTCCGCTCGATACTTCCTAAGCATGCTACTAATGTTGCATATGCAACGAAGTGCAATGCAATTGGTGGGCGTATAAACCGACGAACACATGTTCGTCGTGTCATAAAATATCTTCAGGAATTTCATAAATGAAATTCTTGAAGCCCAGTCAGTGTCGTCAATAATAAGTTCGCCACTCTTACTATTGACGTAGTCGGATATCACGTGTTCGTATTCAACACATGATTCCAACATCAGGTACGTGTAATTCCAACGATGTCTCACATCCGATTGGAATTTCTTCTTCTTAAGATTCGCAGACAAACATAGATTACCAAACTCTTGTAGTCTGTGAGGAGTGCGAATATACTTGAGTGCATTGCGTATATTTTCCAACGCGGGAGAACAGACCTTCATACCCGCTTGAACTATCAGGTTAATAACATGATACATGCATCTGACATGAAAGATCTCTCCTAATGGTGCGTCTCTAATATTCCTAACAAACATATTGATCGCTACTCCATTATTCGCAGCATTATCGAAAGTGACACTATAAATTTTATTTTGAATTTTATATTCCCTAAATATTTTCATCATACACTCAAAAATGGCCGGGCCATCATGAGGCGTGACTCGTGAGTCACGACACGCCGCCAGTGCCACGCGTGCCTGCGTGAACCGGCACGGGATGGACCCGTGCCAAGGCACGTGCCGGGCCAGGCACGACATGCTAAGATCTTAACCCGGGCACGGTTTAAGATCGTGCCGGGCCGGCCCGGCCCGGCACGTTTGACACCTCTATCTATAACTAAATAAATAAAAAAAATTAATGATTTTTTTAGAATAAAAAAAATAGATGTATATTATTTATGACATCCACTAAAGTAGGGATATACTTTTTTTAAAAATAGTTTAAAATTTTATATACAAAGAAATTCAAGTTTCTTGTAAGTTTTTCTCATAAGTTTTTTGTTTTATTCGACTTGTTAATATTTGAGTTGAGCTCAATCTAGATGAATTTTGACCAGTTTTGATCGAGTCAAGTTGGAGTAACTCATGAATTTTTTCGTCTCAATAGTATCCCAAAAAATTATAATATTATTTATTGAACTTGCCACTACATTCATCCACCAATGAATGTCATTACCAATGAAAACCAGCATCAACAACCATCACTATTAGTGCCATTTGGTATAATTTTTTATCCTTTTAATCTTTTTATTATTGTTCATTTTGATCATTTATTATTTTGAATAATTATTTAAGTTTTTTAGATTTATGTATCATTAGAATATCATTTGTAGAATTGGCTATGATTATTTGTTGATCAAGTTGAAATTTGTGGAGCAAAATATGGAGAGTCCATGTTATTGATTACAATAATGTGTTAATTAGGAAATCATGCTAGAGTTTTTTTTTGATACGTAAAGATATAATTAATAATATTCATTACTATCTAATTCATATTGATGTTGAGGACCGTGAAGAATTATTATTTGTGAAAATTTTTATTATTTTGTTATATGTAATGATGATTATTTATATAATTTTATTTTGTAAGTGTTTATTTATAGAAAAAAATTATTTTTTAGTATTTTAATTAAAATTCTATATGATTGTGATTATCAAATATTGAGAAGTGATGATTAAAAGAATAATTCTATAGATAAACACTTACAAAATAAATTAATCATCATTACATAATAAAATAAAAAAAATTATCACAAATAATAATTCTACAAGGTCAAAATGAATATGAATAGGATAGTAACAAGAAAGCCCAGATACGGCTCCCTATAGCCGTGTCAACATGTCGGACACGTGGTCAATGTACGGACACGGCACGGATATGTGTTCGATATGTCACGTGGTATATTGTTGACCAATCCGTGTTTGATACGTTATGTGACATATCAGACGGATGCGTCAGATGCTATATCCATGCCGACAATGCCGAGTGGCCGACGTCCGACGACGTCGACTAGCCGACGTCGTCCACGATGCGGAATGGTCGATTCTATGGGGCGGTGGGGGTGGGCACAATTCTCTGGGGGAGGCAAGGGTAGTTATTCTGTGTGCTAGGCGGGGCACAATTCTGTTGGTTGGGATAGCGTGATTTTGATAAAACAAAATAAAATATATTTTTTTATAATTTAAAAAAATATATTTTTTATAATATAAGATAATTATAAAATATTATCTTATAAAATAAAATAAATTAAAATATTTTTATTTAATAAAATAAAAAAAATATATTTTTTTTAAAATAAAATATTATATTTTATTTTATTTTATAAAATACCTAATATTTATAAAGAAAATAATTTTTATTTTTATTTTTTTTATCATGCCTAATCCTAGCTGTATCCGTATTACAGTTTATTAAAATTTATTGTGTTCTCAAATCTTGCCGTGTCATATTTTTATGTCCGTATTTGTGTCCGTGATTCTTAGGATAGTAATGTAAGAATAATTTTAGGTGAGTTTTGATTATATCTTGATGAGCACAAGATGATTTGTTAGTTATACTTTGTAGAGATACTCAAAAATGTGATGATTAAAAGAAAGAATAAATATTTATTAAAAAAACTAATACATTGATTTTACAAAGTATTATTTGACTTTTGTAGAGTTGTGATTATAAATTATTAGATCATTCAAAATATTTGTTTTTTTATCCTTCGTAAAGGAGCAAGAGTACGCCACGTGCTATAAAATACATTTGTATATACATATTTTATTCATAATTTTCTCTTAAAGGGATAACAATATTGTGTATGTCATTACATATACATTCCTTGCTTATATTAGTGTTCAAAAAGAGTATTAATATTATTTTCTTGAGATAAGAAATTTATTTATTTGTCATGACTTCTTCTAGATTTAGTTATTTTATGGATTTATACATAAATATTTTTATTGGATTTAGTGAACCTTTGATATTATTGTTAAATTTTTTTTTAATGATACTATGCTATCTATAATCTTTGATATTATAGTTATTCTATGTCAATTATAATTGTCATATGGGGATTACATAATTAATTCATAGGTCTCATAAGATGTAATTTTTAGAGTGGAGGTTGTATCTAATATATAAGACTCTTACTCTAGCATAAGGTCGGGGAAAGATTAATACCTCAATAGCTTTATTTTCAAAAGTTAAAGATTATCTTTGATGAATCTCGAACTAGAGATTTGCTGACTAATAATGTCATTGTAGAAAGGCATGGTTTCTAATATATATTTGTAACATAATGTTTTTTATCTGATCAAGTATTCCAGTACTATTCTTGTTCAAATATATTTAATTTTAAAATTTTTTATGAGTATTGATAGGTTAATATTTGTATAATCATGCATGTAATTTCTAGAGTAAAGGATGAAATTATTTGTCAAAAAACATTAGCACCTTGACTTAGGAAGTTGGTGATAATGTTGTTGAATTTAGTCATGTAAAATTGTGTGAAATCAATATTATCAATAAAGAGATTGGCTAGGAACATGTATCTCAAAACATGTTTATGCTAAAAGAATTGATCAATATTAACCCATAGTAAAAAACTTATTGTATTTTAATGATCTTTAAATTAGAATTTATTTTTTATTTTTTTTGATATAAAATAACTTTTTTACTTGGCATTTTATTTTTAAGAATTCTTTTTTTTTTAATACTTTATGATAGGAATCAAAAAATTGTTTTAATTAGCATTTTATTAGTTAATAACTTATTTTAATTTGAATATTCTATGTTTATATTTTATATCTTTTTGAAAGTTTCAGGATATATATTTTTTGAGATCTTTGATCATCTATGTTGTTGATAAATAATAATTCATGCAATCATCAAAATTTTAATTTGAAAACTCGTATTTAAATTTTAGTTTGTTCATAAAATATATAATCAAACGTGTGTGTTTATTATGCATACTTAGCTTGAAGGATAAATAGACTATTTGAAATTTATTTAAGTTATGCGAGATTTCTCTCAGATTTTTGAGATTAACTATTAGTTTATAATTTCTATTTCTTATTATATAACATATATGAATTATGTATTATATATATATATATATATTGCATTTATTCATGGAAACCATGAAGAAAATGCCTATATGAAAAAGCTATTATGTTTTATCCTTCTAGAAAGGATAAATTATGTGTAAAAATTTATGTTCTTGTATGAGCTGAATTCTCTCATAGTATTTGTGTTTGATGTTTAATAGGTTTTTTTTTTCGTTAGTGTATCTTTGGGACTTCGTAGATATATTTCTATGTATTCTTAAATTTTTTGATACATAAGCACAATATAAATAAATTGCCTTGTGGAACAATTTTTTATTTTTATTAATATTTCTCTGCCTATGATTTGACCAAGTAATTCTCAATCTAAATTGAATATTTGATAGAGGTGTCAAGTGGGCCAGCCGGCCTAGGCATGGCACTAGGCCCGGCTTGACTGAGCTGTGTCTGGCCTAGACTTGGGTCGTGTTGACTTTAGCCACGGCTTGTGCCATGTTGGACAGGAGGCTGTTGTGCCTCATGCCTGTGATGGGCCAGAGGCTATCATGTCTCGTGCTTATGCCTGACCCATTGGCATGGTCCACAGGTTGACAGGCACGGTGATCGTAACTTGGGAGTCGGGACCGGGAATGGATCACACGGCCTAATGGGCTATAGAGTGACCTGCATGTGCCCGAAACTTTTTTTTTAAATGGATTTTTTTTAATTTTTTGTATATATATACCCGTCACGTCCACATGGTGAGGTTTTTTAATGAAACCTGCTCACACCCACAAAACACGCATGGTCCGGCATGACTCGAGATGACTCGGAATGTTAGGCATGAGTCTGCCCGGAGTCGTGCTGTCTGTGCCATGCCGGGCTGGGAAGACTATCAATCGTGCCATGCTAGGCATGACATGACACGCTGGCATGGCCTCTTTTGACACCTCTAATTTGTAATTCTTTGATTGTGATACTCATTTTTTCTGGTTGAAAAATAGCTTAAAACAGCTACAAGCTGGTGTTGTTGTAAACAACTTTGAAATCATGTTTTTTCTTCCCTTTCTTCCAGCAGCTGCAACAGGAGCTGCTGCTTGTCAAACACATTGTAAACAAATTATTTCTTGACAAGCTATTTTGTTGCTCAAACAAACAAGTCTGTCAGTTCTAATGGGATGTAAAATTCACATCACTATTTTTTCTCTTTTGACAAATCCTTCTATAGAAGCTTATTTTTGGCACTCCTATAAGTGGCCATTTATGGCTATTCATTGTGTTGATTTAATATTTTGCTTTTAGGTGACTGATATCTTTTTCTGAGTTAACAATTAACTTCATCTTTTGAAATATTTTGATAATTCAATGAAATAATGAGAATTTAAGTGGGTATGATCTTTGAGCATATATTCTGCTTTGAGCATATTATTTTTGCCTTATTTCTACTCTTTTTTTGTCCATCAATATTACATTACAGTTCTGGTCGTGCAAGTTCATGCCTTTATCTTTTAGGATATCATCATCAATTTTACATTACACTATAGTAAACAACCTTGAAAATTGTGTTTTTTTTTCTTTCTTTAAGCAGCAGCTGCTGCTGCTTGTCAAACACATTGTAGACAAAAATGTTTCTCGACAAGCTTTTTGCAGCTCAAACAAACAAGTCTGATGGTTGTAATGGGGGATGTATGATTTATATCACCATTTTTTTCTTTTCTGACAAATACTTTTTTATAAGCTTGTTTTGGGCATTTCTATAAGAGACCAGTTGTTCATATTCTTTGTGTTGATGATTTAAGATTTTGATTTTAGATGATGGATATCTTTTTCCGAGTTAACAATTAAGTTGGACTTATCTTTATCATTTGACATCTTTTGATAATCTAATGAAATAATGAGAATATAAGTGGATATGATCTTTGCAGCCTTATATTCTGCTTTGAGCATAATATTTCTGCCTTGATTTCTAAACTTCTTTTTTCCCATCAATATTACATTAAACTTTCTGGCCGTGCAGGTTCATGGCTTACTTCATCTTTTAGGATTTGATCATGAAATTAGTCAAGAGGCAGAAGCTGAGATGGAGAAGGAGGAAGACTTTCTGTTAAAGAATCTTGGGTGGAAAGGAAATGGCTTAATTCAATGTTCGTGTAGTACAAACGCTAATGCAAGTTTTGATGAGGAGAATTCAAATGGTAATTCTTTGTTGGAAACGTAACTTGAATTCCAATTTTTTCGTTAGAATCTTTGGTGGAAAGGTAGTTACTTTGTTAGAAACTTATGTGCTGTTTTTTTTATGGATGAAGTGGAAAGGTATATACTTATTCTTCTCTTGTAATACTTATAGTTAAGATGTGCCATGCTGAGCTTTAGTTGGATTGTCACTATGCCCATCAAAAGTCTAAGTTATGAAATTCCAGCACGTCATGCTAAATTAATTTTGTTAGAGTTTATAATTTTTTTAAATATTTGTATGTTATTTATGCATAATTGATGAGAGCACTTAATATGTGGGTTGCCTTAATTTAATCATTCCATTATATAAGGATCTCATATGTATAGTTTATATTATAATTATACTAACACATTGAATTTTATAAGAATTATGAATTTAAATATAATTGGATGATAATAATATTGGGATGCATGATCACCTACAAAGTCTCTGGGTTACATGTATGTATCAAAGGTTATACTTTGATGCGAGGTCAAATTTCTTTATTCAAGGATAATAAGTTTTGTGTTTGAGACTCATCAAATATTATTTTTTTTTTTTTTGATTTTTGAAGATACTTTTATTGAAATATTAATATTTCCTAGATATCGCAATAAGCTGAAACCTTGTGCATTGATTATGACTTCTTGTCTCTTTCATGAGTTGTCATTTTCTGAAGAATAGTAGGTTCTTGAAGAATCCTGAGTCATACAGATTCATTGTGCTGTTGAGGTTTACTTGAAGCTTGTAGGTCTAAAAAAGTTTGGTTCATCTTAAAGCTGTTGAAATTTTTCGGCGACACATTTTTATTATCTTTCCAAGCAATTTATACTATAATGTATTATTAGAGCGAGTAGTAGGGGTGTCAAATAGGTCATGTCATTTTGTGTTGACATGGCCTATTTTTAAGTGGCTCGGTCATGCCACTTTGTTGTGCCAAGCATGATATGTAATGGTTGTAGTGTCGTGTCAGCATGACAGGACACATATTTATTAGGCTTGACATGACCTATTTTGCTTGTAACCGGGCAAATTCATATCGGGCTATGTTGAGTAATTTTGGGTCATGCCCAATTTAAAATATATTAAAATTTTAATTTTATATTTATTTGTGGTATGAGTTATAATATTATGAAATTATAATTTTATATATATGCAAATTAAAAATGGAAAAGTAATAAAGTAAATTAAATAATTTATAAGCATAATAATAATTTGATAAATAACATAACATGATAATGAAGCAATATGCATAACCAGCAAAAATTAGAAAACTTAAAAAAATATCATATCGTATCGAATAAAAAAAATTCAAAATAGTACTAGTCATCATCATATATTAGTATTTATAGTATGGTAGTATTGATACAGATGCATATCCTTATCATCATGTATATATATGAATATAATATAATTGATTATCCCAATATCTTTGATTTTTATGTCTCATGAGTTATTATTTGCTAGTAACTTTTTTGTTTTATCATAAATATTTAATTTCAAAATTTTCTAGGTATTTATGTATACAGGTTCTTTTATGATATCTGATCATGCTTTTGATTTTTTATCTAAAATAATAGTGACTACAATAGAAAAATTAGATATTAGAACCTACCTTGCTAATTTAATTGAAAGTTATCATCTTTAATTATAGTATTCATGCTTATGCTTAGAGCCTCATTATAACTAACATAGTGTCATAATATATAACATGTTACTTAATTTTTAGTGAATAAATATTTTTGGTTCATTAGATTGATTTATGCCGGTAGATAATTAGATATGTATCTTAATGTGTTTTGTATTTATTTTATTTTAATTTTAGGATTCATATATCCTAACGAGTTCAATAGCCATGCTACTAAATATATGAGAGCTTTTATATTTGTTAAATAGGGTAATAATGTAGTGTGTGCACTTGCACTTGCACTTGCATGAATCAACTATGAGAACTAGGAAGTAAATTTATGAATATTTACATAATTTATTTAAATATTATAAAAAATATAGTTATTGCAAGCCCTTGAGTATTGAGATTGATATCATATTTTGAGATAATTTTTTATTTAATTAGCTAATGATACATTATGAAATGATTTATTATATATGTGAGACGTGAGTTGTCGAGATACTTATATATTGATTATTATTCTATCTTGTCTCATAATACAAGACACAAAGAAACAAAATATAAAGTGATAAACTCATAATATTTATTGTTAAGCTGATGCATACAAGTCTAGAATAATAAACTTGGAGGAAATAAATATAAATTGATATATTTTCAAGATAATTGTGAAGATGTTTGCTGATTATTTTGATGTCTGAATATATAGTTATAATAATGTTCTTATCCTAAATTTTATTTCTAATAAAAAAGTAATGCATCTTTATATGCTTTATTTATTTGTGATTATTGAATTTGATGATATATGTTACAACAATTAATTGTCATAATAGAGTTGTGGGAGAAAAAAGTTGAATACACATTCTCCTTGCATTGGTGACACATTTAAAATATCTCAAATAAAAATAATTATTTTCTCGATACAATATAAAAATTCATACATAAAATAAATAATACTTAATAATAAAAAAGAACAAACAAAACTCTTATATATTTCATGAATATGATTGTGATCATATTAAGTTGGGTGTTCCTGTCAATAATGCAATTTATGGTAAAAAGGATCTATAAGATTATAAAGTGATGAAATTGTAATATTTTCTGTAAGATGATATATACAAGTTTAAAATATAAAGGTTAGGAAATAAAGATAAATGAATATCTTTTTAAAGTATTCATGAAAATGTATGTTGAATTGTTGATTGATTTGTTGTATAAATATATATAGTATTAATGACTATATTTTGGATTTTTTTTCTAAGGAAGAAGTATTCTATTTCTTTGTATTTTATTTGCTCATGAAATACTAATTTTAAGGTTATATACCTCGTTACATGATTATCATAGTAAAAAGCAATGGGAGAAAAAGTGGATATTTGATATATTCTAGTAAGTGATGTATTCAAAAATTGTCATAAAAAATTATAATCATAATTTTGAATTTTATCTCTGTATTTAATCTCAAAATAATTACGTATATTTTATTTAATCTCAAAAAGAAATACTTCTTCTTGGTACATGTTGGCACCAACTCAAATCTAAATATTCGATTAATTACAAGTGCTCACGATCCTTGAAAGAGATCTCAACTTCTAGAAATTTCTTCACATATCTTAGTATGTGAAAAATTGTGTTAAAATGAATCTATTGATAATAATCTTGAAAATAACTAATTGTAAGTCATATATCTGATTTGTTCATAATTAGATTTTTAATTTTTTTTATGAGTTTATTATGATAGTAGAGTTAATTAGATGAGTCGTATCTGAAGTAAAATTGGTATCTGGATCAAAAAAAATTTCTATTGGAGAATAATTCAAATGATTAATCTTTATTTATAGCAAGATGATATCACTCGTATAATAAGTTATTTTTATACCAAAAATTTTATTAAATTTCGTAAGATTTTTTGTTTCAAATTGTATTTGAAGATATTTATTGATTTGTGTGTTCTCCAACTTATTATCTCATATGATCATAATATCATTCACATAGATAATTATCAAAATTATCCTGTCACTCGAACTCTTTTACAAAAATAAAAAAAGTTTATAATACAACCTTAACTAGATGATTGTATGTGAAAATATCACAAATTAAGTTTGTGGTAATTGATTTAAGTCATAATATTTTTCGAAATCTATAAATTATAATTAATTACGCTGCTTGAAATTCATATGATTGTTCTATATACATCAAATTTTCAAGGTGACATAAACATGTATTATTTATGTTTAACTATTATATCTCTTGGGTTAATTCTCTTGAAGCTTATGATTTTATCTCAGGCAAATATAAAAATAAATAGTAATTCACATCATAATATATTATATATATCTACAATCCAAAAACTACTGCAGAAACACAAATATAACGTGGTTCACTAGTCATTCAAAATGATTAGTTACATTTACCAAAAAAATACTTATGTGTTTACATATTATAATTAATTAATGTCTTACAGAGAATGTGAGCAGCAATTGGGAAAAAATTACCCAAAGAAGAGAGAGACATAGAGAAAATAGTCTTGCAAAGAAAAAATAACAGAGAGAGAAAATAGAAATAAAAATATATATTTATATTAGTAGTTTCTCGATATTAATAAACGGAGCGGGTCGGATCACTCGAACGGGCTGGGTTCTGCTCCAAAAATTTTTCAGCCCACTGACCAGTCACCGGGATCTCTATTATTGTGTTATTGCTGCATTCTCAATTTCTCAATATTTTATTTCATACACTAACATTAAAAATATTGAAATACAAAATATTTTAGTTATACAAAATAGTTTATCAAAATAAATTATATACAACAATATCCCTTAACTATGAGATACTACTAGAGGTGTACCATGAGTTTGGATGCCAGAGTTCGGGTAGTGGTCTAGCCTGAAAAAGATGGGCTAGGCACAACATGACGCTTGCATGGTTCAACATGGCATGTGAACTTTACATGTTTACTAGAGGTGTCCACAAGGTGGTGCCAAACTCGAACGAGCCACTGTGCCTTGCATAATACCTCATAGTTTGTCACTTCGAGTAGTGTCATGCTGTCATGGGTCCAAGGAAAGTAGGTCTGATCCAATTTTATTAGAGTTGTCAAACAGGCTATGTCATGCTAGCACATCTAGATTTTTTGTGGTCTAGTTGGGCCACCACGTCATGCATGGCTTAGCATCGTACGAAATGGATTTTCATGCCATCCCATATTGGCATGTCTTGATGGTAGGTCAACCCAACTCTGCTCGATTGGTCGACTATTTGACATTTCTATGTCATTCATGTCAAGTTGTATTTGGGTCATGCTGGGAATGTTGGTTTTGGGTGGTTGACTGTGCCAATAAAAAATTATAAAATATTTTATTTTATTTAATATAATACATAAATAAAAAATTAAAAAAATTATGCTATGAAAAATATTTTATATTTGACTTACTATGAAAAATAATAATACAATTAGAATGATAAATTTTAAAAGAAAAATTTAAAAATATAAGCAGAAACAAAAGCAGAAACATGTATGCAAAAAATAAGCAGAAACAAAACTAAAAAAATATGAATCACATTTTGCATGTGAGTCATCTAATAGCCGTGATAAGTCTATGTGTAGTACTAGCATGATATGGATGCAAATCATGACTATGGTGCTCACGTATGATTCTAAAGTTGGTATTAGTGAGTGTCAATATCCTTGATGTTATATAAATTATTATATGTTATTAATTCTCTTATTTTTTCTTGAATGTTCAATTTTGAATATATTTAGTTCTTTAAGGAAAAAAATATTTTTATTATATCTGGTCATAGTTTAGATCTCATATCTAAAATAATATTTATAGTCATAAAAAAGTAAAATTTGATGTTATGCTTGACATTCATGTGCCAAATATGTTGTGTTATATTGACATGATCTATTTTTTTAGGCTTGTCTGGGTCACTGTGTTGTGTCCCAACATGAGCAGCTCGGAACATTCCATTGACATGCCTTTTGCGTAGGTCATGCTGAGTCATTTTGGGTCATACTACTTCTAGTCAAGCTTGACTAGGCTAGCTTGGTTCATTCCATGCTAATCTGGGTCAGGCAATGTTTGCCTGTTTCGCTAGTTTGGATGAAATTGGTCTGTATGTGCCATCATGCAAGGTTGAGCTATGTTGTTCCTCCAAAGTCCCATGCTAGGAACTTTGGCTATGTATGACTTGATCCATGCTGCGGACCAACACTTGGTTAGTCCGGGTATGACTCTGAACATGGCTTTTGTTGTGCTTGGCATGACTAATTCGTGCCATGTCTTGTTGCATGTTTGGGTTATCCAACTTAGTTGACACTTTTAGTTAGATACCAAAGGGATCACAGATCATATGCCATCTAAATATCATATAAAAAATAAATTCATATGATTTTTATAAATTCAAAATATTCAAATTTATTATTATTATCATATGAAAGATAGAGTAGTAATTATTATCTTAGTACCAAGACACATTACTTCTAATTTACTAATCATGCCATTCATTGTCTCTAGTTAACTGAATAATAAAGTTAATGTTATAATATGATTTTCATGATCGTACTTAGAGCCATCCTACAACTATCATACATAATATTATAATATAAAAATATTTTATTTAATTTTTTATAAAACCAATCATCAGGTTCTTCTATTTAGTTCATGCATATGAATATGTATTTTAAAATATTTTTATTTTTTTTATTTTAATCTTTGGATTCATATAGGTTGTCATAATGATAAAAAATTTGAATGAAAATTCAATATTTTAAATATTTAGTTATAATCCGAACAACTATGACACTAAATAAAAGATATTCTTTATGCTTATTAAACATAATACTAATGTTGTATATGTACTTATATATATTGCAAGTGGTGGGGATGTATACAGATAAACACATTTTTCACACCATGAATAATCTTTAGGAATAAAAAAAATGTTCCATTTCAGTTTAAATTGTTAATAAGTTATTTATTTTACTATTGATATAGTTGGAAATCATGTATTTGGTATCTAATATTTGATTATAGTGTCAAATAAGTTTAATTTTAATTGTATTTCATATCCATTTAGAATTTTTATGCTGACAAACATATAATATTAAATTTCAAATTATATGCCAAGTGTTTTAAGTTATTTTAATAAATTTTTTATGTTAATTATGTGATAATTTTTATTTATGTTTCTATTATTATGTTAATTATGTGATATATATATATATATATTTAATATAAAAATTTTTATCCAATGATCTAAATTAAATAGTTAAACAAATATTTTAATCTCGACATTATTATTTGTAGAATTATTTATCGTGATATTAAAAATTTTAGTTTGAATATCGTATTTCCTAATAATTTTTATTATACACTCATATTTAATTGGGTTATCATACGGATAAAGTAGGTGGTGAACCATACCGATGATGCGTCATTGTAACTAGACTAGATTTTAAATGTTAAAGAAATTATTCTAATATATTTTCTAAGTTTGTTAATTATAAATTATTATTTATTTTTTTTAATTTATATTATTTTTTATATCATTATTATTAGTAGACTTAGAAATTCTATGATAAGTAGGCTAGAAGTAGGTCTTTATAAAACTAACTACTTTAAGATCTTCTAAAATCTAATTGAAATACTCATCATACTAATTAATTTTGCTATGTTGTTGTCTTTCTTTTCATAGTCATTGTGATAAATTAAGGTGATCAATGAAATTGAAGTTGATCAAATTTTAAAGGTATCACCGCTCAATTGTTTATTGAAATTTAATATATCATATTTTTTGGTATATTGATTGATATATCTTTTAATGTGGCTAGTGTCATCAGTACTATTTTTTATATATATATATATATATATATATATATATATATATATAATACACATAATACATATAATATGTTGAATATTTTTCAACATCAATCTACCACTTCTATGATTTATTTTTGTCCCTTGGATTTGGATAAGTCAATGATGAATTTAATGGCAATACTTTTTCAAGGTTGTTTTAATATAGGTAGTGGCTCTAATAATCCTCTTTGTTATGTTGGTATATAAGATGAGTCTTCACATAAGTTATAACATTATCTTATATTTGTGGCCAATGGTAGACAAAGTCTAGTAAGGCTCTCATGCGTTATTGTTCTTGGTGACGTGCTTATTTATAATCATGATAATCTTTGATGAGATTCTATGTGATGCTTTCCCACTTATGTATATAGAGTCACTTTTTCTTTATGTATAATAGGTTATTCTCTATCTAAAATTACCTCGTTTTTCTCTCATGAGCTAGGGGAATAAAACTTTTTTTCGCTAAATCATGTTGACTCTTTTTTTATGAGATTCATCACTTTTCCTTGACGTTGGCTAGTAATGGATGTTGGTATAATTTTGGGACTTAAGGCATCTGTCACATGATTAGCGATACTTGGCTTGTATTCTAATGTGTAGTCAAGCTCAGCTAGAAAATATTATCACCTTGCTTGCTTGGGAATTAGCTTCAACTTGATCTGAAAGTAACTAGTACCAATGTTGTTCTTCTTTACTATGAAATGCGACCTTAGTAGATAGTGTCTTCATATATGTAAGTAATGGATGATTGATGTCATCTCTTTTTATTGGATCGTGTATTATTTCTTCGTATTATTGAGCTTGTGACTTTCAAAAATCATGAGGTGTATTTCTTGTATAAGAAGTCATCCAATAGCAAAGTCAAATGTATCAATATGTACCTTGATTGTCTTGGTATGGCTAGCAACACTGAATCGTCCATTATAGCTTTTTTCAAGTCAATACTTGTTCGTATTTCTCATCACATATCTATGTATTATTTTTCTTGAGAAGATTCATTAATGAAGTTATTTTTGTTGAATATCTTTTGATGAATTAAGGGTAATACTCAATTAGTCATAGGAAAGACATTAATTCTGACGTGTTAATTGAAGGATCTCATTCATGTATAATATTCTTCTTGTTCTTATCCATTATAGGTTTTTCATATTTAATGTGATACCTTAGGAAGTTCATTTCTTTTACTGCAAAGGAATATTTTTCTTTATCTACATATAGTTTATTTTGTCTTTATAACAAGAATACCTTTGTTAAATGATCAGTACGTTCTTTCAATTAATTTTTATATATAGTGATATTATCTAAATATACCATTATAGATTTATCTTATAAATGGTGAAAAATCTAATTTATCAACGTGCAAAATATAATTGGTACTATCACTAGAAACTTGTAGGAGCCATATCTTGTCACATGTTATTTTGATTCATCCCCTTTATTATTCTCACCTGATAGTACTCCAATTACAAGTTTAATTTAGTGAATTATTTTGTTCTATCAAGTTGGTTAAATAAATCAAAAATAAGAGGAATAAGATTCCTATTTTTTATTTTCTTTTTGTTGAATGCCCTATAGTCAATGCATATCCGTAGAGGCTTATCGTACTTTTTCTAGAATAAGATTGGTGTAATATATATGGCATTGGATGATTGAGTGAATCTAGCTTCCAATAATTTTTTTTAGTTGCTGTAGCACTTCAATTCTGGGGGTGCCATCTTATATGGCACCATGGCAACGGGTCTGTTCATGAGCATAAACTTTTTTGTAGTATTAATCATATCTTCTTTAAGAGACATATATTAAGTTGTCTTATTATTTTTTTATTTAATTGCATAGTAGATATTATATGAGTTTTATCTTTGATAATTGTGAGAATCATACATGATGTTTTCTTTTCTAAAATAACAATCTTGCATATTATAAGTAAAGGCACAAAATATATTTTGCATAAGAAATTCATTTTGATTATCATCTTAAAGTCATTAATGGTTGCTATTATGAAGCCAATTATGCATAGAGGTGTCAAATGGGCTGGGCTGGCCTAGCCTTTTTTTAGAGCACGGTCGTACTTTCGTGCTGGGCCAGGTACGGAACGGTTTATCAAAGCCATGTCCGGTCGTGCCAAACCATGCCGTACTGGCCAAACCAAGCCGTACGGGCCAAAACAGGCCAGTATGGGGCTGGTTTAATTTTTTTTTAATTTTTAAAGTTTTATATTTTAGTTTAAATAAAATATATATTATATTATATATAGATAATATATAATATATTAAATTTATAAAATGATAATATTAAAAATCTAATAAATTATAAAGTTTAGATTTTTTTATTAAAAATATGATATAAATAAATTATAAAGTTTAATATTTAAATTGGTAAATTGATAATTATTAAATATTTGTAACTTGAAAATATTAATAGAGTTTAAATTTTTTTTATAATTTAAAATAAATTTAGATTATAATTTATTAGAATTAAAATATTAAATGGTAGAGTTTTAATTTTTAAATTAAAATTTTAAACAAAAAAACAAATTAAACAAAAAACTTCGTTAAAAAAATTACAAAGTCAAAAAATAAAAGCAAACCAAATGAAAAATGATCAATCAGTCAATAAATACCGAACCAAACAAATACAAGTTTAAAGTTTCAACGTAACGTAAAAATAAAGCATACAATTAATAAAAAACAAAATATCGAAATCAAAAAGTAGTGAATCATCATCAATCGGCATATCATGTGCATCATCAACCGCAATATCAAGATCACTATCATATGGATCATCATCATTAGTAATCAATTCCTTCGCTTTTGCAATGAATGCGAATGCAGTTCCTGTCCCAGTTACAGCACGATCATGGATGCTAAACATTGAATCCTCCTAATCTTTTAAACAGGCCAAGGCCTCAACAATATCTCATGAATGAACCCTTCAGGTGGGTCTTCCAGGTTCATGCACGAGGAAATGTAAGTGAGAGTGTTTTCTACCCCTTCCACCTTAATCCTAGGGTTCATGCATGCAGCAAGGCAATAAATAGATGAAATGGTGGACCAGTACTTTAAGTACTTGATTTTTATCTCTGCAATCATATGGCTAACTGTCGGGTCAACTCGATAATTTCTAAACATGCTACTAATATTGCATATGCACCGGAATGCAATGTAAGTCATGAGTGTATAAACCGACGAACACATATTCGTCATGTCATAAAAAATCTTCATGAATTTCATAAATGAAATTCCTGAAGTCAACTCAGTGTCGTCAATAATAAGTTTATTACTCTTACTATTGACGTAGTCGAATATCACGTGTTCGTATCCAACACCTGATTCTAATATTAGGTACGTGTAATTCCAACGATGTCTCATATCCGATTGGAATTTTTTTCTTTTTAAGATTTGCAGACAAACAGAGACTACCAAACTCTTATTTTCTATGAGGAGTGCGAATATATTTTAGTGCATTACGTATATTATCCAATGCGGGGGAATACACCTTCATACCTGTTTTAACAATTAGGTTAATCACGTGACACATATATCTGACATGAAAGATCTGTCCTAATGATGCGACTCTAATATTTCTAACGAACATGTTAATCGATACTTCATTATTAGATGCGTTATCGAATGTGACACTAAAAATTTTATTTTAAATTTTATATTTCCTAAAGATTTTTATCATACACTCAAAAATGACTGGGCCATCATGAGGATGAATAATCTCACAGAATCCTAAAATTTTTTTATTCATTGTCCAGTTAAAATCTACATACAAAATTATTTTTCAAATTAATTATGAATTTATTAATAATAGCCGAGAAGAGAATTATAATAACCTGGTGTAGGTATTGAAAAATTATTTTTTTGATGATGCATAGTCACTGTTAATACTCTTGAATTATGTGCTACGCATTCTCATCCAGCCCAAACAAATGTAAAAATTATTTTGAAGTCACATATTGCTAGAATATTTTGATAACATTCTCATCATATTCTTCTTTTATAAGAGACTTTTTTGTCAGATGGTATAACAACATTAACAAGCAAAACATCAAGTGCACCAATAGCATCCTTTTAATTAGAATAAATATTATCATACTAATAATTATAACAACAATAATAACACCAATAATAATACATTTGTATTTTTATTTACCTTAAATACTTTTCTTAATCATTGATGGAAATGATTTTTTATAATTTTAGTAACCGGGGTAGACACAATTATCTCTTTTTCAAAGAGTAGTATTGCATCTAGTATTTCATGAAAGTAATGATATATGATTTGAGTTGAATGATTGAATCTTCTTTTAGTAACATGATATCTCACGTTGTGATTTAATGATATAAGGAACATTGCTATTTTTACTTTAATTTTGATATAATGATTGTTTTTCAATCATGTTGTATTTTTGAAATACTCACAAATACGCAAAAATATTTACTTATTCATTCTTAAAATTTTTAGACAATGTTGGATTACTATTTAAAATTTTTTGCACATATGCAAAATCTTTCAGTGCTGAGTTGATATTTGACCTTCTTCCAAATAACCTTATTTTAATAATTTTCTTGATTAGAATCCGTGCTGTGATTTTTAATATATTTCTTTGCTTTTCAGTTAATATTTTTTGACAATATTTAACATTTGTAAATGTATCTATTAAAAAAAATAAAATTAGAAATAATTACAAGCAAAATGAACCACACTATATTATCATGAAAAGAATTTATGTTAATACAAACAATTGTGCAGATAAAGTATAAAAATAACTCAAAAAATAATACATAAAATTGTTCAAACCTTGCGAAGAACTTTGCAAAGAAATCAGCAATAGAATATTATCCAGAGAAGAAAATAAAAATAAAATCTAATTATGCTAACCTTGCGAAAATTAAATACCTCAAACACAGAAAAAATCTCAAATATCAATATCATAAAAATTATTTATGTTCACCATAAAATCAAGCCAACTATACTCCCAAAACACAGAATCCTTACGCCAAAACAAGAAATAAATTTTATGTTAACGATAAAGAAAATGAAAATGAAACAAGTGTGAAAAATTTTTAGGACAAAATGATAATTTTAGTAAATCTATTATGTTGAGCATTTTCAGACTTTAATAATAAGTAGGCTTCTACCTACTTAATATTTTCAATGCTATTTCATTTAAAATTTTTAATTTTTAGGATTCTAATTTTTTTTATCAAGCGCATTAAAAATTTATTTGGTCTTGTGAACCTTGACTCATGCCCACCCTTTGGTTATCATGCCTCTGGACTTTTTCAATGGGCCAGACAAGCGGGTCATGCTTGGCTCGACATGAGGCATGGGTGGCCTCCCCATCAGCCCATCATGAGTTGTGTCTCAGGTTGGCACAACTTCGGTCCATATCGGCCATGCTAGGCATGACTAATTTGGGTTGAGCTTCATGTCATGCTAGGCCCGCCTAGTCATTTGACACCTCTCTTTTAGCAAACTTGACCTATCTTGCCCTATTAGTTCTAGATTTGCTTCTTAATTTCTCGCTCAACATGAGTTTGTTTTTGAGAGGATTTATGAATCATTGGGTTATTTAAAATCAAACATCTCACTTGTTGAAATATCTTATTCTTTAGAATAAATAAAATATGTATTTATTAGTAAATATAATGATTCTATACGATTGATATTATACTGTGTACTAGATTTTTTAAAAAAAAGATAATATTCATGCTCACTAAAAAAGATAACATCTCTCTCTATTAATTAGTGATTTATGTGATTCTATAGATGAAACATAAATAATAGATTCAGGAATAATTGTTAGACACACTCTTCCTAGATTAATCAATGGGTACTAGAGTATTAAGGAAGGTATATATTGAGGTCTTAGATGTTAATTTGTCTCTTCTTAAAAAATGTTCAAAAGTTCAATACTTGTATTTAAAAATTATGTGAGACTAGTTGAATGATTTTTCCCTAAGATATAGAATTTGAAAGCATGTGCATTGAGAAATAATAGAAAGTACCTGATTGATGAGAAATATTATTGTGAAAATTGTATCTCTTAAAAAATATATTGAGATTTTTTTTTTAAATGAGTGTTCAAATTATCTTAATTAGATATTTATTTTTTTATCAATAATATTATACTACTATGGTGTTTCAACACTTAAAATCTAGAGTATAATATATTGATCCATATAATAAGAATTGAATATATGTGACATGTATTTTAATGTATTTTAATTTTTAATTTCTTAATATTTTTATCAAAATTATATTTTATCATTTATGAAATATTTAAAACATATAAAATAGTTATGATCTATTGTGAAATAGATATATTTACGTTTACATCAAGTGATTATCAATAAAAGTGATCAATTACCACAGAGTATATTAGATCGAATGAGTTTTTACTCAAACTAGGTTGACGTATAAGATATGAAGCTTTGTTAAGATTTTCTAACTATGATAACATATTTCTCATATTATATGGTTGAAATATCTTTAAAACTATGATAACATATTTTTAATTTAATCAATAATAAGTAATTAAATTGAGAATGTAAAAGTAATTGATCAAATCTAAGTGAATTTTTTCTCATAATCTCGTGATCATGTAAATAAATATTATTTAAAATAAAAATAAAATCAAAATCAAAATTGAGCTATCTTGAAAGTCCACTCACATAAAGTAAATTAAAAGGGTAATCAATAATAATAAATTTTTATATTATCGAGCAGAAGCATATTTATATTCTAGTTGAACTCCAATGATTGTATGTATGAGTTTAGCATAAATTTTTATATTTTTTTGAAGTATTATAAAATAGTGTGGTAAGAATACAATAAAGAAAATAAAGAGAGATTAAGAAGAGAAAGTAGATAAATACCAAAACGGATAGAGAAAGTCAGAGGTGAAAATTTATGACAAGTATCTCATTCATATTTTTCAATGACTAAAATTAAACTTTTATTTATAAGGAAACAAGGATGAACATATTATTAATATCAATATATTGAATATATATATTGAATAGAGAGATGAGCATTCATGCATATAATTTAGGTTATAAATGCGCCATAACATGTACCTTGAATATAATGAATATTCATTCATCTATTTCATAATATATTAGTAATTTTGACTAATGAATAATTAGTAGGCGGATAATTTTTTGAATTTCAGTGCATATGCAAAATGCATAGCTATGATATTGGATTCTTGTGAGCTTTATTGGATCACTCACTTTTTTGGAGGAACTTTGCCTAATAGCTAAGAGGTTGATGATGATTTATTGTAATGAGCAGATAACTCAACCATATTGTTGCTAACTTGATGTTCAACTAGCCGTTTATACATATAGAGATTAATCACTAATTTATATGAGAGAAGATCCATTACAATTTGATAGCTACTATTTATGTGTTTATCTATGAACGGACTGGGGGCATCTTTATGAAAACTCTCTTAGAATATCTTGTTGCTTTTATCTCTTTCGTGTTTGGTGTTTGTAACATGTACGTACTGGCTTTAAGGGGTATATATGAGCATGCAACATGACATCCTTCCCAAATCATATATATTATAGAGGTGTCAAAAGGACTGTGTCGTACTTGCACGGTACTGGAACCAATTGTGATCAGCCACATAAGCAGTATCACGCTTATGTGGCTGCGTTTTTTAAGAACAAAATTTTTCCATCGGGCTGTCACCCTGCGGGACTAGACCCATGACTTGAGAGTCGATCGTAGTATGTCCTAGGACAGTGGACCGTGTCACTGGACTAGGCATGTGGGTGGGCCAAGCATGGCTCGGCACAAGGCACTGCTCGCACCAGCCCAGCATGATATGAGCTGTGCCGTGGGCCATGCTTGGGTTGCCCGGCCTGATTGACATCTATAATATATTATGTGTAATATGTTTTTCAAAATAGTCTTTGTGATTTAAAAGGTTTATTATAATTTTTTTGTTATCTTTTCTATCTCTCTTATTTTTCTTCTTTGATTTCTATCGCAACCAAAATCCTAGTCGACCATAATAATATGTAATAGAAAAGTTTCATTTTTGTTGAGTTTATATGAATTGCAATTTTTAGGAAATTCAAAATTCAATATTAATGAATTATCTTTGTTTCATTTTTTTAAAATGTTTATAGATCTTTTTTTTCCTAGGAGCAGTGTCTTATTTTTCAAGAGTTTATATTATGTTTGAAGATGGCTATAGTGCTATTTTATATCACTTGCATTTTTAGGAAATTCAAATTCAAAATGTATTTTATATCATTCATTTCTTATAGCATTTATATTAAGTCCTAGGGGGAACTATTAATTAGACATCTAATTTAAAAATAAATAGGAATAAAATATTAAGAATTGATATTATATTAATCTGTACACTTGAAAAAAAAATATTGTGATTAAGGTACTAAAGTGATAAGTAATGCCTTAATGTTATAGGTACTACCTTAATTTCTCTCTTAAGGTAGTGCCTACAGTACATTAAGATAGCACACACAGTAAATTAAGGTAATATTTATAATCTTAGTTTCTTAATCACGATATATATATATAGTGTAATGACTGATCTAATATTAATTTTTAATATCTTATTCCCATTTATTATCAAATTAACTGCCTGAAACATATTTTTTCTTGTGTTTCTTGTATGCAATGGAATTAGTAGAGATGGTTATTAAGCAAGAGTTTTTAAAATTTTAATGCCCAGCAAAAGTTTTTTGCAATGAGAAAATCTTACACTTGCAGTGTTAAAGGCAGGAAGAAGGAAGGGAGCCTTAGGTTTTATCGGCCAAAATTCAGCTACATCTTCTGTGACTTGGATGGTAGGTTCCAACACTGTCTACTAAATTCGTGCTGGTTTCTCGCTGATTTCTGATTATTTTTTCTTTCCTGTGTGAATTCATATCAGGAGTAGTCCTAAACAGCAAAAATCAAGTTTCATTAACAAATGCCAGGGCGCTCAAGGAGGCATTGGCAAGAGGGGTAAAGGTCGTTATAGCAACCGGAAAAGTAAGAATATTCTCAATGTTCCCTTTTTTGCTCCGATTTTGCATTCTCACCACTTTACCCTTGTGGTAAGCAAACACAACATTTAACATGAATAAAAAATATCTTTTATTTAGATCTTCAATAAATTACATTCCTATTTTTGAGAAATACATAAAAATAATTTTTTATCTATATGTTATCGATATATTGAACGTAAAAAAAAAAATTATTAAAAATATTAAAATTTATAGCATTTTTGATGTTAGAATTATCCTCCTTTTCACAGTTCTATATAATATAAAAAAGATAAATTCTCTAAATTTCATCACTTTTTAATTTCAAAATTTTTAAATTTAATTAGACAATAAGTCTGAACAGAAAATCAGTGTCTAAATATTTTAAAATATTATATTCCTGGACGAACTAATTTATCACTCTTAAATATATTTATAAACTTATCAATATCTATTATAAATATATAAATTATTTAATTATTAATATATCTTACCATACCATTCCGTTCGAATAGTCAACTTCAACTAAATAATTATGAACAATAAAAAAAATGTGATATATTTTAAAATTTTTATTTTCAATTTTTATATAAATATTTCACTTAAAAATTGATGCATCCAATGTTGTTGAAATATACCATATAGGCGTTGGAGTCAAAATCCAACGGCTTAGATTTATATATTTTTTAGACTGTTAGTTTGGTTCGATCATCGAACTGTCCCAAATAATCTTTTGTTGTAGAAGCTTCGGCTTCTGGAATAATCGGGCTCCAGCTAGGGGGCTGGGGAAAAATGACCGTGGGTAGGTTATGGGCCCGACAGAATTTCGGATCTATCAGGCTAGGTGTCGGGCTTCGTGGTGGAGTTGATTTGGGGCATGGTTCGGTTCTTGCCATGCTAGGGCCAGGCACTACACATCATGAGCAGGCCTGACACGGGCACGGGCACGGCTCTGTACCATTCCATGCTGTGCTAGGCCAGGCACGGCCGAGTCGAGCCGTGCCTTGGTCGCCCGGCCTGTTTGACACCTCTATTCCTACCTGATCTAAAGTCGGGTTAGGTTTGAGCTTGAAACTTAAGAAATTCAAAGCTAACCAAAACTTGAGAAAAAAAAACCTAGTCCAAGACTTTCACAGGCATAGCAACTCTTTTTCAAGTAATTTTAAAAAGTACTTCAAATTGGGATTTAGAGCATATTTGCAACCCTCGACTCAAATTATGTAATTTTTTTAATGAATTTAACTCAAATATTTTTGTATTCTACTAATATTTTGATCCATGTGTATGATTATATAAATGTTAATATTTCAAATCTCATAAAAATTTTTAAATAAAATATATTTAGGTGATAATACTATTGGATGACTGATTATCTGAGAAGTTATTATCTTGAATACATATATTGAAGGAAATATCTTAATCTGATGACAAGTCCTTTCGTCCAAAGGTAATAAGGTCTAGGGTTCAATACTCATTATATGCAATCTCTCTGATTTTTTGGTACTAAGACTATCTATATATTTATCTCTCTCGTATTTCATGCTAAAGTGGGAGACTTGTGTACTGAGTATGACCTTCATTTGAGTAGTTGATATTAGCAGGTTAATCAAGCCCGTTCCTTCCGCTCATGTTTACACCTCTATACTAGAGGTGCCAAACCGGCTGGGCCGGGCCGGCCCATTTTTTTAGCACGAGTGTGCCTATGTGCCGGACCAGGCACTGCACGGTTACCGTGCCTGGCTCGGCACGGCCCGCAGGCACGGCGGGCAGTGTCGTGTCTTGTCTGACCCGCTCGGGCTGGCTTGTTTGGGATTTGGGGGACCGCAGGTCGGGTCGTATCAGACCCGACCGGGTATTTTTTTTTGTTGGAGGGGCCATCGTGCGGTCGGGCTCGAGGGACACCCGACACGGGACAAACCCGTGCCGGTGTGCCCCCGGCCGGGCGACCCGGCCCGGCCCGGCCACTTAGGCATAAGTCATAATTTGAATCTCTAAGTCTATCATACCATATTTATTTGATGTACAAAATGCTCTTATTCTCATTGGCTTTCATGGGTTAGTCTGAATTTGAATCTCTAAGTCTATCATACCATATTTATTTGACGTACAAAATGCACCAAATTTCAAAAATCTTTTTAAGCCTTAGGAATAAGTCATAATTAAGGTGTGACTTTTTTTTTTTCTGTGAGACACACCCAACCTAATATATATATATATATATATATATATATATATATATATATATATATATATATATATAAAGTATATATTTGTGCAAAATATTATCTATAATTATTATATATTAATGAAATATAATCAAGAAAAATAACATAAAAATAAAAATTTAATATAAATAGTTTTTATTATCATCAAGATTCAAGAGTATTCAGAATTGTAAAGTAGTAATACATCAGATATATTGTGTATTTGTCTATGACTTTCGGGAGTTGAGGCAGGGACATTTTGGGAATAATATATGTTGTGGCAGGGCAAGGTTCCTTTGCCTGGGCTCTAGGAATGTCTTTGATAACTAAGTGTACATGGGCTGAGGCGGATGCTCATTGTTTTGGTCCATATAACAGGCTCGTCCCACTGTGATTAATATTCTGAATGTGGCTGATTTAGCTGGGAGAAACGGCCTTGTCTCGCACTCAAGTCCTGGCGTGTTCTTGCAGGTGTTCTCTCCTTCCTCGCTGACTTCTGATATCCCCCCCCCCCCGTGCTAGTTTTTCATTATGCCCCACGCCTGGCTTCTACTTGGCTGCAGGGGCTGCTTGTTTATGGCAGATATGGGCAGGAAATTTTCAGAAGCAGTTTAGATCCGTCTGTGTGTAGAGAAGTAGTGATTTTTAGCCTCGAATATCCAAAAAACATGCCTCTTTTTCCACTTTTCCTGTCACACCCCTTGCCATTTTTTATGCTCCCAGGCATGCCTCTACTCTTTGGAGCATAAAATTCCTCTCGTCGCATACAGCAGTGATCGATGCTTCACCTTGTTTGATCATCATCTCGTTAGTTCACTCCGTAGCACTCGCCACGAGCCAAAGGTGTGTCGTATTCATCCCATGCGACTTTATTTCTTTTTGAAACATTCCCGTGCTCGCATCCGTGTGCCTGACGATAGGACGCGATGCAGGCCGAGGTCGTGCCTTCCGTTGAGCATTTGTTGGCCCCTGCCGGCGTTCAGGTACGCTGCTAAACTTGCTCTATTTCCAAGTGAAAAAAAAATAGAGAGAGAAATATATAATATATAATGTTGGACTCGTGTATAAAAATAAAATATAAATAAATATAAATTATCCTGCGTATGTCACTTATTTGCCCTGCATTTTTTTTTTTAGTTTTTTTTTTATTTTGTTGAAATTTATTGTAATTTTTTATTTGGTCTTTTTTCTATCTTTGTCATGATGTGCCTATGGTTATTTTATGTAAGCTTTTTTATTCACTTTTATTATATACAGGAGATTAATAGAATATATTATTTATTAAATTATAATCAAATTGTATATAATTAACTTTTTATATAGTGAAGTTTGTTAAGAAATTTTAGGTTTTGGTATCTCTTTGGGTGATTATGTACGCCCTCAACTAGTCGATTTTTGGATTTGAGTTGGGCATCAGCTTTCACAGAGATGATATCAACCATAATTTTTTGTATTTTTCTTAGCATAATCTCATTTTCTGAAAAAAATAATACACATATTGTGATCTCTAGATTCCAAAATAGATACAAAATTACGGATAATGTTAATACTAGAGGTGTAAATTTGGCCGAGCCAGGCTGCCTCATCCTGGGGTTTTCAGGCCCAACTGGGCTGCCGTGCCCTGCTGGGAACGACATGCTTCCTTGGAACGCAGGCCCGGCACGAGCTCCTGGCCTCGAAATCCACCTGGGTTTGGGCTGATTCGGCCCTGTTCAGGTCGGATCGGTTAGTTTTTAAAAATCAAAAGGTTTTGATGCCGTGTCAATGTCGCCCCTCGGGTGTGCCGAGCCTCGCCCGTCAGGTCAGGCGTCGGTGCGTTGACCCCCCTTCGATTGTTGCTCAGTGCATGGGCTGGCGTGTTGTGCCCATGTACCAGACACCCGTGGCGTGACTGGCATGGCACGTGGGCTGAAAATCTTTAACCCGGCACGGCACGACTCGTGCTGAAGGTGCTCCCGATACGGGCCAGGGCACGACACTATGGCGTGTCGTGCCAGGCTTCATCCAGGCCCGGGCTGCCTAGTCCATTTGACACCTCTCTTAATAATCATGTGCGAGATATTTACCTATTGATATGAGTGTTGTGATTTATGTTTATTTTAGTTTATTTTTTTTTTAGCTTTTTGCCTTTTCACTTCATGGACAAGTGTACCTAACATGTAGGTTATCCCAATCCAAATTAGTAATTATTTATTGGGTTCACTTGTATCCATTTTCTTTTGGATTTGATTTTTGATTTTTTTTTTTTTTTTTTGGGCAATTTTTTTAATTTTTTTTCTTTTAATGTCGATATTTATATTTTGATTTTTTTTCTAATATTTATAAGTGACCGTCTTGTTATTGTCATATAAAAAATATCTAATTGATTTTTTCTAATTTATACAAGTGCCTCTTGCTTAACATAAATTATTATTTTTAATTGTTATCTTTACAAAAATGAAAGTAGAAAAATATGGAGATAATGATTTGATACAAATAAATTTTATCCTTATCCTAACAATATGAGTAGAGCATTTTATATGTTTTTTTTTTATTTTTTGGCTTTGGACGTGCAGAAGTTGGTATTTCTGGACGCCACTGAGAGATTGACCACAATGGTGCAGCCTTACTGGTCGGGTGCAACCAAAAGGCATGCCCATGTTGTTCGAGCCATCCCTAGCATGCTCGAGATTGTTCCATGCGGAACCTCGAAGGGGGCTTCCGTACGGATGCTGCTTGATCATTTGTGCGTATCCACAAAACAGGTATCTTGCTCAATATAGCAATTGTGGGTGCGTGCGTGCTGCCGCAGAATGACTGGGCTGGCCTTGTGGAAAACACAGTCTGGTGGGGCTATGGGCGTGAATATTGTGTTGTAGGTGATGGCTATAGGAGGTGGGGAAACTGATGCAGAGATTCTGGAGTTGGCTTCGCTGGGCGTGACTGCCAGCAACGATGAAAATGGCATTGCAGATGCCATTTACCGGCATGCCTTCTGAATCCATTTCATGTTCTGCTGGGGAATGCCCCCATGCATCTGCTCTGCATCTGTAAACTTGTAGAGGCTAGCAAACAATGGTTGTACACATATATCTGCTAATCTTATTTATCTGAGTGTACAATATATATGTGTGTGCACATGTGTGTGTAAAGATACATGTTTATATACATGCATGTGTGTAGAAATTTCCATTTTCTAATCTTATTTATATGTGCTTGTACACTCACATGCACACATCCACACACAAATATGTATGTGTGCATATATATATATGCATCTATGTGTATGTGCATGTGTTATTGTGGAAAAATTAAATCTGCTCATTTTATTTGTGCTCCCGCGCACACACATTTATATATGTCAATAATTTTTCATTTAAATTTTCAATTAAGAGGAGCCTAAAATTTTTTATCAAACATATTGAAAAAATAAAATCAGTGAATTTTTTTCAATGGTTTAAAAATTTTGAATGATTTAATTTATTCGAAATAGAAACTATCTAATTTATGGCTCAAATAATTAATTAATATTTTTTTTTGTGTTTTTTATTTGTTTCCTTAAAAAAAAATATCAGATCATGTTAATAAATCATTGAAATTATTCATTTAATAATTTATGTTATATTTTAAATTTAAGAATATCCGATCACATCTATTGCATGTCTGTGCTACTTCAACCTTAACAATTATGTTATCCTTTGTCTAATTTTTTTTATGTTATTATATAAAAAATATAATATTAATGCTGCTCTCGTCACACCTTTATGAAATATAATTAAATTCAGTTTTATTATGTCCACTAAATAATAATAAATAAGGAAAATAAAACATTTTGGGATACTTACTTCATAGTAAATAATAATAATGATAAAAATAATAATTTTGTTATCTGTTGACACGGGCGCCTTATCGTTCATGTTGTGGTTTCAGTATTTTGAACTCTTCAAATGTTCAACAAATAGGACGAAGGTGGAGAACAATGCAACAATCTGGCGAATCGAAAATGAAAATCGTTAATGGCGATTTCGGTTACGTGCTGGAAGATGTGCCTCATTTGACAGATTACATTTCTGATCTCCAGGTCACTGGCTGTTCTTTTCTTTTTGCCTTTTTTTTTTTTTGGGTGATGGTGATATAACTGTAATCTGCGCGTGCATGAGTGGTGCATGCAATGCATATGATATCGCTTCCGTAAATTTACCTTCCATAAAGGAACGCGATGCAGAAACTCCGTCATAGGATAAAAATCAGATGCATGGCATGATCCAACTTCGCCTTTTCATTCAAAGAGGGCTTGTAGGCCTAGCAATTACAATCGTCGTTGTGATGGGGCATCGACGCCTGAGATTGGTTGAATTTGTACTGTTGCGATTGGTTTTTGTTGCATAATGTTCTTTGGTGTCTATAGCAACGTTTGTTCGGATGGCTGCAGGTGATTTACCATGATACACACACACACACACATATATATGTGTGCATGTATATACATCTATATGCGTGTGCATTGTTTCTGTTGCTAGGGTTTTGTTCATATTTTTGTGGGATGTGTGTTGGCAGACCTATCCAAATCCTTTGCAAGATAATCCTGCCTATTCAGCAGTCAAGTAAATCTTTTTTACATGATAAACCTTTGCTGGTTATTGCTCTAGCTTGTCTCTTGATTCATCATGGTGACTCCATTTCGGGTCTTTTTGATTTCAGGCAGTATTTTGTAAATGTGGATGATACTGTTGCTCAACAGGTCAAGAACTCTCAGTTAGGTTAAGTGTTCTTGTTTCATCATCCCCCATGGGCTTATAGGTTTGTGTGGCTAACAGATTGTTGTCCATGAGAATGGTCCAAGGGGTATACATTTTCGACGTGCTGGGCCTTGCCAAAAGGTAATTTCATCTCAATTTAGCTTCTTTTTACATCCATATTGGAGATAGCTGATGGGTTTGACTTTGCTAATTAAGGCAATATTTGCAAATGTTCTAATAGTGTCTCCCATGGAGCTTTCTACCTTGACACTTTTGCTCCATTAGGAGAAGAAATCTGAAAATTCTTGCTCTAATCATAAAGAAGAACATTGGCCCCCAACCCTCACTTGATATCTTGATGTATTCAAACTCGAGATCATAATTATTTAAAGGATTGCCTCAAGCTCAGGCATCACCAGGCCCAACTCACCTCAGCCATAATATATTTCATAATATATTTCAATCATCATAAATAATTATTCTCAAATCATCATTCTTCTCATAATTCATATTATTCTCAAAGCTCTCGTTTCTAATACTCTCAAAATTATAGATAATATATTTAATATCTTAAAATTTTATATATTTTTTAAATTTTTTTTGTTTTGTTTTAGATTTATGATTGAAAAAACTAATGATATTTAATTTGTATTTTTGATGTTGTTTATTTATTGTATCTCATTAATAAATATAAAGTATAAATATTATTTAATAAAATTATATAATTTGTAAATTGTATTTCATAAAAATAATTCACTCCTTAATTATGTCAAACATAAAAATCATATTATTCTTAGAAGCACTTTGTCTCTCCCTCACAAATCCTATTATTCTCAAAGCTCTCATCTCTTTCATTCTCAAAAATTATAGATAATATATTTGATATCTTTTAGACGTGTTTAAACCATCAACAATATACTGGATCGCATAAGAACTCCAAAATTAAATATGTTTGGTCGCAATCACTACCGAGATAATTGATCAGGGTAAAAATTTATCGTATGTATCTACTATGAAGTTGATAAGGGGTGATTGAGTGGAGCGTGAAATTTTTTTTTTTAATATTGATATCTTAGAATTTTATATATTTAATTAGTATAATTTTATTGTATTGTTTTAAAATTCTAAATATTTATATTGATCGAAAATACTAATGATATTTAATTTGTATGTTTGATGTTATTTACTTGATTATATTTTATTAATAAATAAAAATTATAAATATTATTTAATAAAATTATATATTAGGTAAATTGTATTTCATAAAAAAAATCATCCTTAAATATGTCAAAGATAAAAATCATATTACTCTTAGGAGCGCTCTACCTCCCCCTCGCAAATTATATTATTCTCAAAGCTATTTTCTTCTTCCATTCTCAAAAATTATAGATAATATATTAGATATTTTAAAAATTTATATATTTTTAATTATTAAAATTTTATTATTTTATTTTACATCTCTAAATATTAATGTTATTTGATTGTATTTCATTAATAATAAATAAAAATTATTTATAGTTCACTCTAATCATGCCTACTTATAGGCATTTCATAATTAATGATCATTATTACAAAATATGTATAACAATAATATATATATATATATTGCTTGGGCATGTAAGTAATAAAGTTACGTGTTTGGGCATGTAGTGTATCTATTTCTAATTGTAGGAATGCATTTTCATTTAACATGTTCTGTATCACGTTAGCAAAACTAATACACGTGGTAGATGGTGAAAATTGCCTGTTTTATTGTTTCACGTGATGCAGGTCTACTTCCAATCAGATGAAGTTCAGGCTTGCATCGTCACGTGCGGTGGCCTTTGTCCCGGGCTCAACACGGTGATAAGAGAGATCGTCTGTGGCCTCGATCACATGTATGGTGTCACGAAAGTCCTGGGGATTGACGTGAGTCGTAACTTCCAGAACATTCTAGAAGGTGCCCATTTGTTTTTTCTCCTAACATTTTCTTGTCGATACCACTCAAGGGTGGCTACAGGGGTTTCTACTCCAAAAATACCATCTTGTTGACTCCCAGAGTTGTCAACCACATCCACAAGAGTGGCGGTACCATCCTCGGCACGTCGCGCGGTGGCCATGATACCTCGAAGATAGTTGATAATATCCAAGATCGAGGGATTAATCAGGTCGGGTCCTCTTGTTTGATGTAAATATTCTTTATGTAATTAACTGGGTCATAATCTCTGCTTGAGCTTGTTCTATTTAATCAGTTAACCCTAAATTAAGTTCTTAGTTATATATAATTCATGTTTAAGGTCTACATAATCGGTGGCGATGGAACTCAAAAAGGAGTTGCAGTCATCTACGAGGTAATTTGTGTACCCCTTGGTCTTTCTTTTTCAAACCACCGCGTATTCTTCTTCCTCGAGTATAGAGAGACATCACGTTTCTGTGATCTACAATGGTTTCGTGCAGGAAATTAGACGCCGCGGCCTCAAAGTCGCAGTAGCAGGAATTCCAAAAACCATTGATAATGACATTCCGGTACATCCTGCGGGAGACGATTTCAACAGTTCTTGTGCTGATTCTTGCAACAATTCATATGGTTCTCTGAAACCCTAAAAATGATTTATTAGGTCATCGACAAGTCGTTTGGGTTTGATACTGCAGTTGAAGAAGCTCAACGAGCTATCGACGCTGCCCACGTTGAGGCCGAAAGTATTGAAAATGGCATCGGCGTCGTGAAGCTGATGGGGCGATACAGTGGTACGTCTGTACAGGTCTCTCCGCCATGAACGCTGCTCTGCTCTCTTTTTCTACCTCCTCATATTCCGTGCACAAACACTGGCGCACAGGTTTCATTGCCATGTACGCTACTCTTGCTAGTCGAGACGTGGATTGTTGCTTGATTCCAGAATCGCCCTTCTATCTCGAAGGAGAAGGAGGGCTTTTTGAGTTTATAGAGAAGCGGCTGAAGGAGAACGGGCACATGGTAATCGTCATTGCTGAAGGAGCAGGGCAGGATCTTGTAGCCGATGATGGGTCACGATCTGTGAACCAGCAAGATGCGTCGGGAAATAAGCTGCTCCAAGATGTTGGGTTATGGATATCTCACAAGATCAAGGTATTCTCTTTGGCACGCGAAACAAGCTGTTATCAAGGGCGTACACAGTGCACATGAAATAAGCTACTATGATTATGACATTGAACTGTGTTTTGTCCACTTCAGGATCATTTCGGAAGAGATGGCAGACTTCAGATTTCGCTCAAACATATCGGTATCAGCCATTATTATTTTATTTTTGCCATTCTTTCTCGATTCTGCCTCTGCAATATTTTTAGAAAAATTATGTTATATGATTTGGGAATAAAAATAATCAGCGAGTATGGAATTAAATAAATCTACTATTTACTTTTCCAAATTTGGACATATCTTCCAATTGCAATGAAGGGAGATACAAATAATGAGAGAGAGAGACTGAGATATTTATCATTTCATGAAATAAGCTATTATGATTATGATATATTATAATGTGTTTTCTCTATTTAACTATAATTTTGCAAGAGAGCGAGTGATAGAGAGATAAAGGAACAGAGAGGAGACAGAGACCAAGTGAGAGAGGGGGAGAGAGAGACAGCAAGAGAGAGGGGGGATAGAGAGAGTGAGAGAGAGGGGGGGGGGGGGGAGATAGAGAGAGCAAGAGAGAGAGAAGGGGGTAGAGGGGGAGAGGTGGGGAGGGAGACGGAGGGAGACAGAGAGAGAGTGCGTGCGTGTGTGTGTGTTTGTACCTAATGAATTAGGTTACAACAACATAAGTTATTATGATTATGCAAGAGAGAGTTGTTGGAGTGACTGATGGACAAAATGGTGGGTAATTGACTTTTTAAAAAATTAAATTGAGGAGCAAAATGATTTTTTTTTACCTTAATAATATTTAAATAAATCATTGGAAAAAAAAAAAGATAATCATGACTCATCAATCATATAGATAATTATCTCCAACAAACAGCTCTGCCATTTTAACCAAATTGCAGATCCCACGTACATGATCCGTGCTATTCCAAGCAATGCATCCGATAATGTGTACTGCACTCTGCTTGCTCAGAGTGCTGTCCACGGAGCCATGGCAGGACATACTGGCTTCACTGTAGGCCCCGTAAATGGAAGACACGCTTACATTCCTCTGCACGTATGCTTCTCTCTCTCGTACAAATACATGTGCACGTGCACCCACGCACGCACACATAGGTGTCCCTCCTAACACGTAAGTTTTGCAATGGCAGCGCATCACAGAGAGGCAGAACAAAGTTGTTATAACCGACAGGATGTGGGCACGACTCCTGACATCAACCGAGCAGCCCAGTTTCCTCCCCCCCCAAAAATGAAGCCCCAAGCCAACAGTAAAGAACAGCCAATTGCTGCACTAACCTAATGTATAGTCTATTTGAGTGTGTATATGTGCCTATATATATATATAGGCAAACAGACTGTGTGTGTATTTTTTTAAAGTTGTTTTTATGGGTTGTTGATCAAACATGATTTCTTCAAAAATGGAGGTCATTAAAGATATAATTATTGCATGTTTAAACAAAAGAAGAACGTGCTAAAAGTTAATTCTCGTCTTGATTTGGAGCTGTAGAAATGGATTCTCTATGAGGAAGATGACGCTTCCACTTGGACTTGTTCAAATTGAATAGCCAGGAAGGGAGCTGGCAGCCAGATTGGGCCATTAGGTTAGTAATGCTGCGCAAATACGGAACATCAGCTTCCGTGTAGAGAGTAATGGCTTCTCCTGCACGACCTGCCCTGCCTGATCTACCTGCTCGCATGCCACAAGTAGGTTTTTTTTTATTTTATTTTTTTTTGAGCTGGAAGAAGAAGATAGCAACAATGTGGTCAGAAACAAACCAATCCTGTGAATATATGAAGCAGCAGAATCTGGGAAATCATAATTGATGACGCAGTTGACGCCTTTAAAGTCCATGCCCCTTCCAACTAAATCAGTGGCAATCAAAACCCATGTTTTCCCTTGTCGGTACTTGGCAACTGCATTTTCGCGCTGCAATCACAAAGAATCTATCTTACGTTGGCGCCATAGCATATTATCTCTAAGCCCCCAGCCCTCTAGGGCTCATATATGACCCTTTAAGCCTTGGGGTCGTGGCTATATAAGATTCTGTTATAACAGTCCGAGTAGAGGGACTGACAAAAACACGCCCTCATCAGACTAACACAATGTTAATATCCATCTTACATCGAAGTCTTTGAGCCCTGAGAAGGGAACATATAAAGTCTCGTTTTAACAAAGAAGAATAGACTGATTGACAAAGACACTACGAAAATACACGAGGCATTCCTAGAGGTCAAACTCTTGTCCCCAGGATTGAATGGTGATGATCTTGCCCATTTGCCAATCGAACTAACATATTGTTGATATCGATCTTACATATAGAGCCTCATATTATCTCTTGGCCCCTCAAATATGAGTCTTTGAGCCCTCTGGGGCGAGAGCATATAAAGCCTCGTTCTGATAATATGAGCAGAATAATTGACAAAAACACTCTAGGAAAACATACCATGTATCCCACAAGGATACAAATTTCTGATATATTCACCGATATATCTCCGAAATATCCGTAAATTCTAAGTATCGATATATACATCAAGACCGATATATCTATCATTTATTGATGCTCATATACAAAAAAAAAACTGATATATTTTCGATATATGCGATATATCTGTAAAATCTAAGTACTGATATATTCGTAGAAACCGATATTTTAATCCTTGGTATCCCAGGAGATCAAACTCGTCCTCATAAATGAGTAGGCTTGCATATAGGCCAATCGGACCCATCTCATATTATCTCTTAGATCCTCATATATGGGCCTTTCAGCCTTGAGATAAAATCATATAAGATCTCGTTCCAACAATATGAGTAGATTGAATGACAAAGACACTCTGGCAAAACATATCAGACATACATCCCTAGAGATCAAATTCTATATATATATATATATATATATATAGTTACATATATAGCTATATGTATATATAGTTATATATGCATGTATGTCAAGATATAGACAATGTAATATATACTATATATATCATAATATAGTGTGCGTATGTGTGTGTGTGTGTACATATAGTTAGATAGATATATATGATTATTTAAATCCAATAATAAGAGTAGAGGGATTAGGGTGTCCCTAGAGATAGAACTCTTGTCCCCAAGATCAAGTGTTATTGCCCATTTGTTATTAAAATATTAATATAATATATCTTACATTTAGGCCCCGCTCTAATAGTGAGAGTAGAATGATTAACATGGGGACCCTATGAAAACTTATCAAGTGCCTCTAAGGATCAAACTCATATTCACAAGGCTGAGTGATCTTGCTCGATTACAAGGTATCCACTATGTGTATCTTATTTTTTTCATCTATCCGATTAAAAATCATATTCGCTCTTAATATTTTAACTGTTATAATCTTTATTTATGATTTTCATCAAATTTTTTATTAATGAATTTTAGTTTTTTTTTTTTTTACTTCATTCGGCCAGTCAGATTAGTCTCTCATCTCCTAATTGGGGTGAAGTAGAGGTCTTTGTTGAACATGACAAAACCACCTCAAATAATTCTCTCTTATTTTATCATCCATCGTGGTTATTCTACAATTCTTCCTAAAACTCAAAAAATACGGCCGTTTAATATTTTTTATATAATTTCACAAAAAGGTCAATTCTTTGGCCTCGCCATTCACATGAAAACAAAATAAAAAGAGTGGCGATAATTTAGATTATTGCATTACCTGTGCCTGAGACAAGTCAGAGTGGATGACATCAGCTCTAATGTCCTCAAACTTGAGCTCCCCGTAGAGCTCTTCTGCTCTTCCTTTGTTTTGCACGAAGATCAACACCGGTGGATTCAAACTCTACTGCCAAGATCCACGCATAATTCAGAACAAAGAATTGGGGCAGAATATATAAATATTCATCATTTCTAATCTTATGTCAGTTTTTTTTTTGATTTTTTTTTTATTTTTTTCTTTTTCTAATCTTATAACAGTTAATCATGAAGAATACATTCTCTTTAATAATTTAAGATTAGAGCCTAGTTCTATAAAAAATTTCCTATTTTTTTTATGCAGCAAATATGGATCTTAATTATTTTTATTTTTATCATTATAGCAGACCAATTACATGATATATTTCATTATTGGTATATATGAATAATATTATGACTATATATTTTAATAATTACAGAGAGGATCGTACCCAATATAAAATCAAATAAGTTATGTCTGATAAAATATTGAAATAAACATTAAAAATAAAAAAAAATTATCGATAATATGAAAATATTATGTTTGGCATTAAAATAATTTCATATTTTAAGTTATTCTCATAATTTAGAACATCACACTTTCACACAAATAAAAATGCTGGCAATCAAGGCTAGATGGTATGATATGTGAGTAATTAAATAATTCATATAATATATAAAAATAAATATGATATGCCATCTACTAACCCCATCAGTATTTACCGTAATATTAAAACTTAATTTATCTATTATTGTGAATATAACTATAGACAATATGATGATGGCTCTTATAGTTATACCAAAGATACTAAAAGTAAGTTATGACAAATAAACTTGAAAAATGAAAAAGAAAAATAATTTGCATTAATCATGTATTAATTTTTCATGTAATTTGATATTTCAAAATAAATTTTTTTTTCTAAATTTTAAGACATTATTCAAGAAATTTACAAAAGATATATAAAAAATTTAACAAATATAATTGCACGAGCCACACAGTGATGGTGACAATGTGATCTGTTGATGAATATTATGTAGGATGTTCATAAAATTATTGTATAGGATGGGTATGAAATTAATAGCTACTAAAAGGGTTGTAGTTATAAAAAATAATCCTTATAAATAATGGGTAAAATACAATATTACAAATTTGCCCTTAAAAACTTTTTTATATCCAAAATAAATTTTTTGAATTCATCGGGAAATGAAAATATTGCTTGCAAAATCTAATATTCATGCAAAAATTATTTTCAAATAAAAAAACTCACATTTATCAGCATATAGCTTAAATGACAATTTTTCATGACTTGGATAATATTTTCATCTTCAATTTGTTATACCCAATCATCAAGTAATTCATATATATATATATATTCCTATAAAATACACATAAGATAAGTACATAGATATTTGTTATCACTCCAAGACATAACATTCAATAAATATATGCAGCACAAATACTTTTCAGATGATCGGTCATCTCCATATTATTCTCGCACAAACACAATTAATTTTGAAATTCTCAAATAAATTAATCACGTATCGATTACTTTTCGATATTATTTTATGTTTTAATTTATAATCATAATTAAGCATTAGAAGTATACATTAATTTTGAATTATATATGCAGTTCTCACAATTAAAACATGTAGCAGGGTGGGCCCACTACTAACCCTATATTCTTCACATATACGTATAGGTTATTCATCAAGTATTAAAATATGTGGTGAGTCATTTAGATATTTAAGTTAGATAATCATTATCATAATCAAAATTATCTAAAATAGTAATTTAATTTTTAACATATTTACTAAGATCCATTTTATTAGGATGACTAGACGTAAAAATAGAAAAATATCAGATTATTTTTCTATCATTTTATTATATCAAATTATAGAAGAATATCAGGCACAATACGAGACATTTTAAATTTTTTTTATTTAAATTGAATGTGAATCAAATCTATAATTATTTGAGATATAAGATTAGAGGTGTCAAACGGGCCGGCCCAGCAAGGCACGGCCGGTTTTTCACGTGCCCCTCCGTGCTACCGTGCCGTGCCCGGCACGGCACGGTGTTTTAAAGGCGGGCACGGCTTGGCTTGGCCAGGCGGGGCACGGGCGCACGGCAGGCGTCCAGCCTGGACGCCTGGACCGGCTCAACCGGGGTCCGGGTCCCGGGAGCCAAGCACGGGCACGGCCCGTGCTTGGCACTTGGCAAATTATAAAATTTTTTTTTTATTTTTTTTATTAAGTTTCTGTTATTCTGTATACAGTATATACTTTAGAGTATATGTAAGAATTAAAAAATATAATTTTTTGTAAAAATTATAAAATTAAATAAAACAAACAAATATTAGAAAAAAAAATTTTTTTATTCAATTAAGTTTAACTTTTTTTATTATTATAATTTATTAATTATATATTAAAAATTAAAGTTATTAATTTTTAAAATAAAATTTAAATCGTAAAATAATAAATAAATACATTAAGTTAGTAAAAATTAAAATTAAAAAAAAATTTAAACTACCCAAATGAAAAATTACCATTCATGCTTTTGAAACCAATAGTCCGAACAAAACATGTATAAGTTTCAACACAACGTATAATACAAAGTACAAACAAAGCGTATAAATAAAATAAATAAAAAAATATCGAAAAAAAAGAGCAGATGAGCATCAATCGTCAAGCGGCATTCAATGAGAATCATCAGCCGCAACATCAAGATCAGTATCATATGGGTCATCATCATCGGCAATCAGCTCCTCCGCCATCGTAGTGGATGTGGATGCGACTGCAGTGTCTGTCACAGTCTCAGCTTCAGCACGATCACTGATGCTAAATCTCGATTCCTCCCAATCCTTCGAACATGCCAAGGCCTCAACCATATCTGGACGTAATCTCGATTTCCTATCCGAAATCACGTTCACTGCAACAGAAAAAACAGACTCCGATGCTACGCTCGACACCGGAGGAGTCAGTAGATCCCGTGCCATCCTAGATAGCACGGGATAGGCGGACTCATATGATTTCCACCACTGTAATAAATCAAGATTCTTATTGTCAGAAGGTGATAGGATTGAGCAGTAATCGGTATCTAAGTACAGAGACAGCTCGCTCCTATGTGATGGTCCACCCCTACGTTTCCCCCTCGCTAGGTTAATGGAATAATCGTCATCTCCGAACAAGGTATCAGTGTCCGTACTCACAGTCTCACCACCACCACCACCATACCTAGTATCGTAGTATGTGAACAGGTCTGTCAACTTCTCGTAAATGAACCCTTCAGATGGCTCTTCCAGGTTCATGCACGAGGAAATGAAAGTCAGGGTGTTTTCAACCCCTTCCACCTTAGCCCTAGGGTCCATGCATGCTGCGAGGTAATAAAGAGATGGAATGGTGGACCAGTACTTCAGGTACTTGGTCTCCATCTCTGCAACCATATGGCTAAGCGTCGGGTCCGCTCGATACTTCCTAAACATGCTACTAATGTTGCATATGTAACGGAGTGCAATGCAAGTGGTGGGCGTATAAACCGACGAACACATGTTCGTCGTGTCATAAAATATCTTCAGGAATTTCATTTATGAAATTCCTGAATCCCAGTCAGTGTCGTCAATAATAAGTTCGCCACTCTTACTATTGACGTAGTCGGATATCACGTGTTCGTATCCAACACATGATTCCAACATCAGGCACGTATAATTCCAACGATGTCTCACATCCGATTGAAATTTCTTCTTAAGATTCGCAGACAAACAGAGATTACCAAACTCTTGTAGTCTGCGAGGAGTGCGAATATACTTGAGTGCATTGCGTATATTTTCCAACGCGGGGGAACAGACATTCATACCCGCTTGAACTATCAGGTTAATTACATGACATATGCATCTGACATGAAAGATCTCTCCTAATGGTGCGTCTCTAATATTCCTAACAAACATGTTGATCGCTACTCCATTATTCACAGCATTATCGAAAGTGACACTAAAAATTTTATTTTGAATTTTATATTCCCTAAATATTTTCATCATATACTCAAAAATGATCGGGTCATCATGAGGATGAAGAATCTTAGTGAATCCTAATATTTTTTTATTGATAATCCAGTTTGAATCTACATAATGACTCGTGAGACATGCATAAGAAGAATCATCGTGACATGTCCATATATCGGACGTCACGGACACCACTCCACTAAATGCCAAAAATTCCTTAATTATTATTTGTTTTTCTAACTTATATATCTTTAGTATGTCACTCCTAGATGTGGACCTAGGAATCCTATGATAGGATGGCTGAAAATAAGTCTGCATGATGCGCACTACCCTCGGATCTTCTGAAAATCTGATCGGAAGACTCATCAATGTGATGAGCCTGGCCATGCCGTCCCTACCCAACTCGCTGGAGTATACGAAGGGAGTAAACTTTGAGACTGAACTCGATCTAGTCTCAAAAAATGTAGTGCCAAGTTGGGTTTGCCTAGGATCTAACGGTCCATGTTTTTTGGAGCATATTTCAGCATGCCTCTTGAGGTGCCCAGTCCCACATGTACTCTTGCATGTTAAAAGTCTCATACAATATTTACACTGTGTCATTTCATGTTCCTCACCCCTAACATCTAATTGTGTTATGATTTTAAAATGTGTCCAAACTACAGAAGTCCTCCTAGTTTTTTATTTTTTAGAACTTTGGGCTGAGACGACAGGAGAAACCAACGTTTCAGGAGCCACAGACATATGTGCAACACTAACATTTTCATTTTCCAAATTTAAATATGTGTTAAGTATATTTGTCATTTTTTATTTTTCGTAAGTTTTTCTAGAGAGAGAAGCTTTAGAGAGAGAAAGTACAAAAAAAGTAAATTATATTACCCGGTAAAAGTAATGAGGTCACTCACGTGCAAGGTGCACCGCATAAAGCTTTGATATTCAAAACTCAAGTTGAGTTTCACGAAAATCCAAGCCCAAATCAAATTCACGAGGACCGAGAGAGAGATGCACGGTTTATGTGAAAGAGAGAAAATATTGAGAGATTTTATGTTTTTGAAAAACATAAAATGTAATAGGGAGGGGGGTAGATTTTATAAGCTAAATAAAGTTTTATTTTTTTAAAAAAAATATTTTTTTATTAATTTTTTGAATTTTTTAAATATATTTAAGGGGCAAAATCACGAGGACCGTTGGATTCTGCCCCCTAGCCGTTGGAGGCGAATCCAAGGGCTGAAAAATTTTTTTTTTTTCCGTTGGAAATTTTTTTGGATTCGGGTTTCGGCAGAAAAGACCGCGGGTCGGGTCTGTTTGGACCCGACCCGCAGTCTTTTTACCGGCGGGGGGGGCGGGGGCGGGTGTGTCACGGCTCAGTGAGCCGTGACTCATGCCACGGCACGCGTGGCACGCCGCCAGTGCCACGCATGCCTGCGTGAACCGGCATGCGATGGACCCATGCCGGCGTGCCGTGCCAGGCCAGGCACGGGTCCATCTTCACCCGGGCACGGCACGGGCCCGGGCACGGTTTTTGAACGTGCAGGGCCGGCCCGGCCCGGCACGTTTGACACCTCTATATAAGATGCATTGAGACGTAAAAATCTTTTGAGGCCTTGAAACACAACACACAATTAAAGTGCATGTTTTTTTGTGAGATGCACTGCACATAAAATATATAAATATTATATATTTTCATTAAAAAATATCTATAATTTTTATTTATTAATAAAATATAAGGAAACAAATGACATCAAATATAAAAATTAAACATAATTAATATTTTCAATCATTACAAGAATTTAGAATTTTAAAACAAACTACTAAAACTTCAACAATCAAACATATAAAATTCTAATATATCAAACATATTATCTATAATTTTTTAATAATAAGAGAGAAAAAGATTTTGAAAATAATATATAATTTATGAGAAAGAGACTTCGGGAATAATATGTTTTGTGGGGGCAAATGAGACAAGGCAAGACACTTGTGGAACCTGGACTTTAGGCGGACCTGAAGTGAGCCTTTAATAAATATGGTTAGATCAATATGACTATTTTGGCTTGGCCTAAGAGGTGGCAAATGGTCATGCTAAGCCAACACAACCTAATTTCTTGTGGCTAAGTGAATGGATGATATCCTTATATAAAATAAAAAATTATGAATCACTCAACTCAATAAATATATTCTATCATAATTTCAAGTAAATTATCACATAAGACTAAGATATTTTTTTATGACCATAATTGTTAAATCGATATTCGAATCGAATCGTGAATCAAATTTTTTATAATTTTTTTCATGTTAATTAAGTCAAATTTCTTACAGCTGACATTTTTTGGTATTTTAGTTTTTATTTTTATGATTTTTTTGGTATTTTTATTATTTTTTCACATTAAATTCGTAATATCAAAGGTGGAAATTATTTTTTTTCACGTTAATTAATTTTTATTGTAATCATTTTTTTTTGGTATTTTAATTTTTATAACTTTTTGATGATTTTGATCCCTTGAGAATTAGTATGAAATTGATTCATATAAATCGATTCGTAATTCAGCGATTTAATTTTCAATTCATACATATTTTTTATTCTTTTAAAGAATCGGATCGTTTACCGCCTAAATCATGAATCAAATCATATGATTTTGATACCATTGATTATGCTAATAATGCTTACCTTAGAAAAGATATTTTATTATAAGATAAGAGATAAACAATTGATACTCTAATAGAAATTAATCTTTTACGTTATATTTCAGTGAATATTCATATTTAGTCATATATTAATTAATTGTATGATACCAATCATCGAAATAGCTCGACTACGTATATTAGAATTATTAAGAAAAAAAACCTATCTAACTATTATTCGAATCATTTATAAATTTTATAATTAAAATAATTAATAATTTCCTAGATCATACAGAGATAAATTCACCTAGATACAGTTCATCATAAAATTATGTATATGATGAAATTTAAAAACTTGTATGTTTCTTTTAGTAATCATGAGCACTTCTAGCTAGCAAATTTTTTAGATTTCACCTGGGCACCAACTTAAACAGAAATGATACCTAATGATCGATATTCTATTTTTCTTGAAAATAATATTATATTCTAAAAAAATAAAAGACAGACTATGCCCTCAATCTTCTATAAAGAAAAAGTCTAATACGATCACAATAGTCACATTAAGAGATACTTTAGATCAAGCATCTTTTCTTGAGGTTATCAAATACATATATTCTTCTCATATTACTTCTTAATATGATAATCAAGTAGCAACGTACATAATTTTCAATTTGATCTTTCATTATTATATAGAAAATATAGGATGAGATTTGTATTACAGCTTATATTTCATTGGTATTAGCTCGCCTCCATTTTTTTCAAGCTTGGCATACTAGGTATAAACACACCAAGTTGAACTTGAACATAGGAGTTATGATTTTTATAATTTTCATTATTTTTTTATTATTTTATATAAATATACTTTCATGCAAACAAGAGCAGTGACAAGCATGATAATGATAATTTTTTCCAAATTAAAATATATTTGATAAGCATGCAATAATATATTTAATCTCATAAGAACTTTGATAAGCATGATAATGACAAACAAGAGCAGTGATAAGCATGCAATAATACAAAAATAAAAAAATATGATCTCATAAGAACTTTGAAATTAAATATATTTGATCAAGAATAAAACTGAGATGAATAATTACCTAGGAAATTTTTAGACTGACATGCATGTGTTGCAAGTAATGCTTTGATGTGATAACAAGTGTCTTCATTTAAGGGCATTAGAGCATCTTTAACTCACTCTCTATTTCTTTTATATTAGCTACTTTAGCTAGTTAAACATAAAAAATTCTCTTCAACTCCCTCTCTATTTTACTCTATTTCTTAGTTTACCCAAATAGCTCACAAAATATGGAGAGTCATTTGAGCTTTCTAAATTTTCTCTTCATCTTTTTTTCTCTATATCTCTCTCTATATATATGTTTGACACTTTAATTCTTTTAAAATTATTAAAATTTTAGATATAAAATAGAGGTTATGGTTGGAGTGTATTTTAAAAAATTACTAGCTAAAATAATAAATTAAATATTTAAATATATTTTGAGTAACTATTTTGTTAAGTGTGATTAGAGATACTCTTAAGTCTTAAATTTGAAACTCATCAGATACAAGCTTTCTAATAATACTATCAAGATATTTACCCCCATTTCTATTGTTCATTATTGTTGTAAGCAATTCATCAAGTAATTTTATAATTTTTTTACATTTTCTATGATAACTACAATTTTTGAAAGGGTAAATATTTTATATTCATTTTTTTAAACTTTATATATAAATAATATTTAATGATATATGTAACTATAACTAACAAGTAAAGATCAAAGTAAAATTATATCATGTAAAATGTTTGTTTTTTTTTTCACAATAAATAACATTTGCAAAATCACGGTACCTTAGAAAATGTTTGCCGGAGCGCAATCAATTTCCCTTCTTCGTTTCCAGCATAGAGCAAGCTCTGTCTGACTGACTCAGAAGCAGTAAGCCTGTACAAATCTCAGCGCTGACATGTTTTGAAATCGCAGCTATCTTATACAGAAAGCATCTCGTACATAGACATACCTCCTGCCAATTACAACCTGAACAGCATCATGCATGATTGTGCGTGCAATCTCTTCTACAAAATCAGGGAGGGTTGCGCTGAATAAAGAACGAATTATAGAAGGATTTGAGCATGCTTGGACAATGGAATCAATCTGTTTCAACAGGACTCCTTCAAATAGCTTGTCAGATTCATCAAGAACAAGATACTCCACCCTGCTTTCAACGAATAATAAGCACAGAATATAATTTTGTAATGTTACAGAAGAACAATATCGTTTAATGAGGGTACCAGGAACCCTAAAATTCACAAAAAAAAAAAAATTTCTTGGATCTATTAAATAAGAACTAAATAGCATCACTAAAGAATTATAGTGAATACACAATATAACTTTGAAAAATATTACAGAAGAACATCCTTGTTTAATGAGAGAACCAGGAACCCTAAAATTCACAACAACAAAAAAAGATTCTCTTGGATTTAATCAATAAGAACTAAAAAGCATCACCAAAGAATTATAGTGAATACACAATATAACTTTAAAAAATATTACAGAAAAACATCCTTGTTTATGAAAGTACCAGGAACCCTGAAATTCACAAAAAAAAAATTATTTGATTTAATTAATAAGAAGCATCACCAAACAATTATAATAAATACACAATATAACATTGAAATGTTACAGAAGAATATCCTTGTTTAATCAGCATACCAAGAACCCTAATCATCTATGATATCTTTGAATATATACATACATTAGCCAAACAATATAGCAATAAAATATGATGAATTTGGATTTCATGCAAATCCAATTGAGTATCAGTAGTGATATATTTGAATATAAATTAATTATAAGTTCATTAATTTCCTTTATTTAACATCATAAATTTACAAGGAAAAGCATGACTAGTTCATTACATGCATCATTCTTTCTATTAGATATTCAGAAGATCCTAAATTATTTCATTTAATATATAAATACATTAGCCCACTTATTATAAAATTCATAGATCGACTAATATGAATATTATAATAAAATAATATAAAATAATATAAAATAAAAAATAAATAATGATTAAAAAACCTTTGAAAACTAAGTAGAGAGGCCTCCATGACATCCAGCATTTTAAGTAGTCATAAGGATAATGTAATCGCAAGCATCACCACCTACTTTATTTATTCTAAAAAGAAATTAAATAAAAAAAATATTAGTGTTTAATAAAAACTATCATTCTCATGATAGCCTAATTATATATGAATAATTATTAAAAATCTAAAAAATACATGATACAAAATAAAATATTTAATATCATATTTAATAATACATCAAATAATATCACTATAAATATGTTCATAAAAAATATTAGAAACAATGTATTATATAAAATTTTTCATATTAGATATATGTGTTACATTATAACCCTAATACTATAAATCAATTTTAAAATAATTTATCACTTATTGAATCAATATTTCAAAAAACATAATCAAGACACGCCTTGGGAGTGAGTCCCAAGGCAAGGCATAGAAGTGTCAACCGGGCCGTGTCGGCACGGCACGGCCCGGCCCCAGGCACGGCACGGCCCGGCCCCAGGCACGGCACGGTTCGGCCGTGCCTGGCTCGGGAAAATCCGATGCATGAGCCTGGGTAAGGAACGAGTCGTGCCTGTCCCGACACGGTTCGGTGCCCGTAGCACGGCACACCGGCACGGGTTCATCCCATGTGGTGTCCCCCTTGCTTCGCCCCTCCCGCAAAAAAAACCATGGGTCGGGTCTCAACCCAAACTTTTAAAAAACAAAAAACTAGGACTTCTGTAGTTTGGACTCATTTTAATATAGTAAAACAAAAAATGTTAAAAGAGAGGAAGAAGAAATAGTACAGTGCAAATATTGTATGAGACTTTTAACATGTAAGAGTTTATTTGGGACTGGACACCTTAAGAGGCATGTCGAATTATGCACCAAAAAATATGATCCATTAGATCCTAGGCAAACCGAACTTGGCACTGCATTTTTTGAGACTGGATCGAGTTCAGTCTCAAATTTTACTCCCTTCATATACTCCAGCGAGTTAGGTAGAGACGGCATGGCCAGACTTATCACATTGATGGGTCTTCTGATTAGATTTTCTGAAGATCCAGGGATTGTGCACATCATACATACATATTTTCAACATGCTTATCGTAGGATTCCTAGGTCCACATCTAGGAATGAGATACTAAATTTGTATAAGTTAAAAAAAAACAAAAAATAATTAATGAATTTTCCTAGGTCCACATCTAGGAATGACATACTAAATTTGTATAAGTTAGAAAAATAAAAAATAATTAATGAATTTATAACATATAGTGGAGTGATATCAGTAACGTCCGATATCTGGACAAGTCACGATGAATCATCTTATGCATGTTTCACCAGCCACTATGTAGATTCTAATTAGATAATGAATAAAAAAATTTTAGGATTATCTGAGATTCTTCATCCTCATGATGGCCCGGCCATTTTCGAGCGTATGAATAAAATATTTAGGGAATATAAAATTCAAAATAAAATTTTAAGTGTCACATTCGATAACGCATCTAAAAATGAAGTAGCAATTAACATGTTTGTTAGGAATACTAGAGACACACCATTTGTAGAGATTTTTCATGTCAGATGCATGTGTCACGTGATTAACCTGATTGTTCAAACATGTATGAAGGTGTGTTCCCCCTCGTTGGATAATATACGTAATACACTAAAATATATTCACACTCATCACAAACAACAAAAGTTTGGTAGTCTCTGTTTGTCTGCAAATCTTAAGAAGAAGAAATTCCAATCGGATATGAGACATCGTTAAAATTACACGTACCTGATGTTGAAATCATGTGTTGGATACGAACACGTGATATCCGACTACATCAATAGTAAAAGTGACGAACTTATTATTTACGATACTGACTGGGCTTCAGAAATTTCATAAATGAAATTCCTGAAAATTTTTTAAGATACGACGAACATGTGTTCGTCGATTTATACGCCCTCGACTTGCATTGCACTCTGATGCATATGCAACATTAACAGCATGTTTAGGAAGTATCGAGCTAACCCAACACTTAACCATATAGTTGCAGAGATGGAAACCAAGTACTTGAAGTACTGGTCCACCGTTCCATCTCTTTATTACCTCGGTGCATGCATGGACCCTAGGATTAATGTGAAATGGGTAGAAAACATTCTGACTTACATTTCCTCGTGTATGAACCTGTAAGAGCCACCTGAAGAGTTTATTCACGAGAAGTTGACTGACCTATTAACATACTACGATACTAGGTATGGTGGTGGTGGTGGTGAGACTGTGATTACGAACAAGGATACCTTGTTGGGGAGATAATGATTTTTCTATTCAGCTAGCGAGGGGAAAACGTAGGGGTGGACTATCACATAGGAGCGAGCTTTCTCGGTACTTACATACCGATTACTGCTCAATCCTATCACATTCTGATACTAAGAATCTTGATATATTACAGTAGTGAAAATCATGAGTTCACCTTTCCCGTGCCATTTAGGATGGCACGGGATCTACTGACTCCTCCGGTGTTGAGCATAGCATCTAAGTCTACTTTTTCTGTTACAGTGAACGTGATTTTGGATAGAAGATCGAGATTACGTCCAGATATTATTGAGGCCTTAGCTTATTTCAAGGATTGGGAGGATTCGAAGTTTAACATCCATGATCGTGCTGGAGCTGGGACTAGGACAAGGACTACAGCCGCATCCACTGCGATAGCGAAGGAATTAATTGCTGATGATGATGATCCATATGATACTGATCTTGATGTTGCGATTGATGATACTCATAATATATCGATTAACGATTGACGATGATCTACTTTTTTTTTATTTTGATATTTTGTTTTTTATTGATTATACGCTTTATTTATACATTACGTTGAAACTGTAATTTATTTGGTTCGGACCTTCGGTATCTAATGGCTGATTGGTCATTTTTCATTTGGTTTATTTATCTTTTTTTTACTTTTTAATTTTTTTCACATAATTTATTGATTTATTTATTTTTTTTGTCTTACTTTTTCATTTAAAAATTTATAACTCTATTATATAATTCTAATAAATTTTAAACTAATTTTATATTACATTATAAAAAAAATTTTAACTTTGTAATTTTAATAAATTTTAACAATTTTCATATTATAAATATATAATATTATACATTATCTATAATTTTATATATAATTTAATAATTTATATAATTAAAATAAAAATTAAAACAATAAATTATATAAAAAAATATATACCTGGCCCGTACGGCCAGGCCAGGCATGGCACGGCCCGCTGGGCCCAACTTTTTTAACCCGTGACAAGCCCGGCATGAAAGCACGCCCATGGTGAAAAAAATATGCTGGGCCGGGCCGGCCCCTTTGACACCTCTAGCGAGGCATGCGAAAAATAACTCGAGGCTGGTGAAAAAAAAACTACACACAAGACAGACATAAGCCTTCTTCTATGAAGCATTTTGAGGCACACTTTGAACGTGTCTTTCATGTCTCAAAGAAAAAAGAATACACCTACGAAGTGTCAATCAAAAAAAATTTTTTAAAAAAAATCTATTTCATAAAACATGAACAGTGCCGATCATTTTTTTGACACTACTCAATAATTTCAACACAGAAGTCAATATTATCTTCACTCTAAGGTTTTTTCGACGTTCCCAAGTTGAAGATTCCACATGCCGACGCAAACGCATAAGTAAAAAATTCTGACAGTCTACATCTTGATATTTTCGTGATTGCTCCATAAGTATATTTTTAATTTTTTATATAGAAAGTTATATACTTATAATTATACATAATTATATATAATATATAATTGTAAAATTAGTTACATATAATTGTATTTTATTATATATACTTATCCAGCTTAATATAAATAATTATATGTATTTTTTAACATATAGTTATATAAGTTAAAACTTAAATTATAGATATAATATATATAATTATAAATATTTATACATATAATTAATTAGTTATATAGAATTATTCATATAATTATAATTAATTATATATAGTCAAACATATAGGTATTCAAATAATTATTATATATAATATATGTAGATATGAAGATAATAACATATTAATATATAATTATAATTAATTATATATAGTTAAATATGTGGTTATGTATAATATAAAAAATAATTATATGTAGATATATATTTTTATATATAATTAATATATAATCATATATATAGTTAAGATATAGATAAATAATTCAAATCATATTTATAATCCCAAAAAATATATATGAATACTCATACACATTATTATTTATAATCAATTCTTAAATTCTTACAAGTTTATTTTTTGATAATTAATAATTCTTGGTTTTTTTAGATTTAAACCAATTAAATTCTGATTTTAAATTTTAAATTCTGTTTAATTATTTCTTGTTATTATTCTTAAGTTAATTTTATTATTATATAGAAATGTGAATAACTAAATATTATTATTGATATTTTTTTAAGATTAATTTTTCTAATTCAAAAAAATCAAAAAAAGATTTATATGAAAATATGTTATTGAAATTTTATGAGAAGAATATTTAAGTTGTAAATTTTAAAATAAAAGATGCATGGAAAAAGTGAATACACTCAAACATCACTTAGCTAGAACTTATCATTATATGAAACTATTCCCCAAAATTAATTAAAATATTAGATTGAAATGCAAAGAGACATTAACCACTTATACATATTAAAATGAAAAAAAAAATAATATGAGTCCGACTTCAATGAATAAGAGTATCTTGTAAAAAATAAAAAGTATCTTATAGTGTGAGAATGAAAGTAAGAGTGAGTGAGAGTAGGGAATTTATTCATAGGGGACAAATGGATAAATTTATCACTACACAAATTAATTAAAGTATTTTGAATTAAAGGTAAAAATAAGAAAAAAAAATGCGTAAAAAATTTGATAAATTTATGTATTCAATAGGTCTCTCATTCAATATTGTAAATAATCATTATTAGATTCCTATGATGAATGTTGTATCGTATTTTGGGCTACGATTTAAGTCTCTATCTATGCACGAATTGAAGACATGAATTCTTTAAAAAAATTGAATAACCTATATATCATTATTAAAAAATCACAAAAAAACTTAAAAACAATATAAATATTTAATTATATTAAATAGTTGGACAGATAATAAGACAATGTGAATTATCAATTTTTTGATGAATAATCCTACTAACACTTGGTTTATGAAATCAATTAATATTTTTGATATAAAATAAAATAAAAAAATTAATATTCAAATATATTAATGAAGTGGTTGAAGAAATTAAGGAGAATATTGTGTAAGTCATCACTAATAAAGTCTTTAATTATGTGAATGTTAGAATGAAACTTATGAAAAAAAATAGAAGAAATTATGATAAACTCATTGTGTTGCACATTATATTAATTTGATGTTAAAAGATATTAAAAAATTAAATATTCATGATACTGCACTTACTCAAGCTAGGCAAATAGTAAAGTTTATATATGATAATACTTGGATTTTTAGCTTAATAAGAATATTTATAAATAATTATGAACTTCTTAGTCTAGCAATTATATGGTTTGTTACTTCATTTCTTACTTTTCAAAACCTTTATAAGCAAACGCAAGGTATTATAGTAATGTTCTCCTTAAAAAATTAGTATTAAAACAAATTCGCTAAAAAAGTAAAATGTATAAAAACTTGAAGTATAGTATTATTTAATTCAAATTGTTGACCACATATTGCTTTTTGCATTAAAAGTACTGTTCGATTAGTTAGTGTCTTGAAAGAGATTAATTCAAATAAAAGATCATCATGTGTTATATTTATGAGCTAATGAATTTTACTAAGAAAAAAAGTACATTTAATTATAGGGGCGCGAAGAAAAAATAAGTCCCAATTTAAAAAAAATTGATGCAGAATAAACTCCACAACTACATCAACATTTACATGCATCAAGTTACTATTTTAATCTTCAATTACGTTATGAGAATAAATTCTATAATATTAATGAGATGAAGAAGTAGTTATTTAAATGCATGGATATGATGTTTAATTATCAGAACATTTAAAAATTGACATTCAATTTAACTCATCTGACCAAGCAATGAGTAACTTTGGGACTCGTATTACAATTAATTCTCAAACATTAAGAAGTCTTACAAGTTGGTGAATATATTTCTATTTCAATGTTAGAGAACTTAATTTTATTTTAACATGTAATTTTTTTTATTTCATTATTTGCAGATACATACAAAAAAAAAATAGATTTGAACATCAAATATTGAATGATCTAGCATATGTAAAGTAAAATACTATATAAAAATAACAAAATCTACAAAGGAAAAAAAATATTAATCCGATTTTATTAGAGAAGATTGATTTAGATGATAAGTGAATTGCTGAAAAAAAGGATCCCTCCCCTCCCTTGATCTTTGTTGACTTCAGGATGATTAGTTATTCAATGTTGATACTATTAGAATTGTGTCTTCCAACTCCCAATAGACTAGAACATCATCAAATTAAATAATCTCTACACATTCCTATAAAATGAACCTTGATGAAATACCAAGTATATAAAAATTAAAATCATAAATTTGATTAAGTTTAATAAAAAACCTTATAATATTTATACATAATTATTAATTTATATTTTTTACAATGTACAAGCGGAGGCAAAGGCAAGTGAAATGAGTTCAATTAAACAAATTAATAAAAATTAAGATTTAGATGAAATTGAGTTGCATGATAATAGATATTTTCTTACTTTTGATATATTTGATGAAAATAATGATGCCCTTAAAGAAAAATTTTTAAATTTAAACAATTTATTTTAGTTCATATTTTATAATTTTATTATGATTTTTTGTAGAAGTAAAAAAGTATTTTTTTTATTATTCTAATGAATTGCATTATTATTTTTATTTATACTTTTTTATTTTTTTTATTATTTTTATTTAAACTTTTATTATTTTAACGTCTCAAGGCTTACGTCTTGCCTTACGAATACAAAAACACATTACCTTACACTTTTTCCTTTTTAAAATATAATTAAAATATAAATAATACACACTAAAATATATTACAAAACCATAAAAAATTTAGTAGGCCAAATAAATTATCATATTTGATAATACATTAAATAATAATATCACTATAAGTATATTCATAAGAAATATTAGAAACAATCCCTTATGTAATATTTTTCATATTAGGTGAATGTGTTACATTATAACACTTAAGAATTTTGTACTATATAAGTCAGTAAGCCTAAAAAAATTACAAGTAAATATCATACATTGTTAAAATCATATATATTATATTAAATTAATGTGTTAGCTACCAGTACCAACATGTGACATCCAATAATAAAATTAATGAAATACTAATTAGTACATAGGTAAATGTATTCATCTATATACACTCTTATGATATGCATTATAGTTAGGTATATATACAATATTAATAGTTTCTTTAATTAATATAGAAAATATTCAAATTTTTATGTTATAAATATTAATATAAAAATAAAGTATTTAAAATATTGACACATTATTTCATCTCTTTATTATTTAATTGCATATATGAATCATATAATTAAAATCAAAAAAGTAAAAAATACAATCAGATATATATTTACTTACATGAAATAATCACAAAAACTATATAATAAATGTTATGAATAATTAAATAATTTATTTAATTTACAAAAAAAATATGATAATTTTTGCAAGCCTTCAAATACAGAGATCGACATTATATTTTTTAATGATGATTTTTTAATTCAGTTAATTAGAGACAAACAAATGAAAAACTCATTGAATATGAGTGAAATGTCAAAATACTTAGTTATTGATTACTATTCTATTTTATCACAAAGTGATAAAAAATGACATATTGGGTTAATAAAAATCTTATAACTTCATCTTTCCCATGCTATCTAAATTATTATCTAGCATAACATTAAAGTATATTTTTTCTATGATTGTGATTGTAACTTGAAATAAGAAGAATAAACTACGACCAAATATCATTTAAATTCTATTATGCTTAAAAAATTAGAAACATTCATGAATACATCTTCAATATAAAATAAAAGAATTACAAATAAATAATGACATACATGGATAAAAAAATATCAAGATTGACCTGTGATAATCCAAACAAAAAAGAGTGACATTAAATTGACATCTATTTCTTTGATATTTTTTTTACTTTTAATTTATGTTTCTAGATTATGGTGTATTTTTTTATATTTTTTTTAATTTATATTAATCACATTTGTAATGATGTTTACATTTAAATTTTAAATAAATTTTATTTATTGTTATTTTACATATATAATTTTAATATATTAAATTTAAAAAAGCAAGCCTGCTAACTACATTAGTCACAATGGCTTGCTCTTGCTACCCTACGGTCCTACCAACTATATGATGGCTGGTAGTAGATCTGGGGCAAGCTACAACCTAGGTTAGCCACAAGCCAGGACAAGCACTATATCATGCCTTGCCCAATCATGCTAGTTTTACACGGCATGAATCCAACTTAAAGTGGCTCGGCAAGGCTGAATGCCTCATCCTAGCCACCAGGTTGTGCCGAGCAAGCCTCCCTTGGCGACGAGCAAGAATGGATGGCCCGAAGTGAGAAATCATGTCATGTGTATCACGATGGCATGATCAAGCCTAGATAATTCATGGAGTGTCAGCCCAACACAATCTAGTAGGCACCTCTAGTGTTAGGTAATCATTAATTATTCTTGATCTCACCTAACAAAATACACAATCATAATATATTAAATATTAAAACAAATGTATGTGAAAAATATTAAAATAAACCTATGAAAAGATTAATTTTTAATAAGAAACCTTAATAATCCTAAATATAAGACTTAAATTCAATAAATCTAACATAAATGTAATACATATTATTATAGAAAAAAGTTTATCCTTCGATTGTTTTAAAAACAATGAGTAGAATCTTATCACAATTGGTGTCTCAATTGATTTCTCAGCATTTCTAAAAAATGTTATTCCAAAACCAACATCTAATGACATTTGACACCCTCAACTACCGGAATCATCATTTGAGTAGTTTACTTGTGTTGGTTATGCATAAAAAAACATTTTTTTCCTGTTGAGGATGTTTCAACTCCACCAATTAACCAAATAATGGAATTTCTTTTTTGTGACTAACTATACCTAACAAAAAATACATATAGCCTTTTATGATGACATGACATCAAGTAATTGGGACAGCCAACTTGCAATAAACAGGATTTGGACCAGCAAGCTGAGATACTTCCATATTTAAGTTCACAAATGATAAACACTCACCTACTCAAATCAATCTTTTTTTTACGTACAGCCAGTTTCAACCTGAGTGGAGTGGATACTAGCACATCACAAGGAGTCTTTAAAAAATCAGCATTTCTGGCAAGGTCTTTAGTCATTAACATTATGAAGAATTTCTTTCCTTTGGCAATTCTATTGCATTCTCTGACAGTCTGTTCAGCCAACTCTCTTGTAGGACACAAAATAAGGGCTCTAATGCCCTCCTTTGACGATAACTGAATTTGAAGGAAAAGAAAACCAACAGAAGAAGTAACAAACAAGGATATCCATTTGTGATTGGGAGGCTAAAAAGACTACCTTCAGTTTCATAAGCATTGGACACACAAAAGCCAGGGTTTTACCAGACCCAGTAGGAGCTCGAGCAAGCAAGTCCCGGCCCTGACAGGATTATATATGGAGGGCAGATTATGAAGAAACAAATCCATCCCACATAAAATACATGTAGCTTATGACATACACTTAGGAGGATTGGAATGGCCTGCCTTTGAATTGGTGTTGGCTCTTTAAACCCAAGTTCTGCGAAATTATGGAGCAGATATGACTCGCACCTGTATCTAAATTAAAAAAAAAACACAATTTTATTTTCAAATATAAAAAATTGAAAGAAGATGCAAGAAAACTGTGAGAATGGTATTTTTAAAAAAAGTTTAAGGAAAATTGAAAAAAACCCCCCTTGTGGGTAGAGGTGCATACACGATAATAGAAATTCCGGTAATAGCCCTAAATTTCTGACATAAGAGAATCTACCAATCTTACATTAAAAGTAGTGTCATTCATGAGTCAAAAGGTCAGCCCTGAATAATGAACAATTTATTGCCTCATGCACATGAGCAAGTGACATAGTGATACAAGATGTTTATCTCTAATTTTTTTGAGCATGACACAAATAATTTTTAATTTTTTTTTTCTTGCAGTTTATTTTGTTTCTATTTATTTTTCTTTTTTTACTCTTACATTGATCGGGCACATAACATATGCCACCCCCCAAACCGTGTGTGTGTGTGTGTGTGTGATTATATTTTTTCAGTTTCCAAAGTAATGAATCAATATACTTTTCTTTCTCCTCGCTCACTCGTTCTCATGGTATTGCCAAAACCCGAACACAGTTTTGATTGTTACAAAGTATCAGAGAACAAGTGGATGCAAATGAAGGGCAGCACACAGTTTCAGGTGACATCACACAGAGAACTAGTGGTGCCCACAACGATGTCGCCTATTGTGGACTAATTAAGTAACAATGCTTTAGAGGTCATCCATAAAAGGATTTCTGGTGGCTTTCAATGGATCATGATCTTTTCCATGACGATGCCAATGATGATCCATCATATTGTAGTCGTCTGATCGTAGTGATGATAGTGTGTGTTTACATACTTTGTAAGAGTGATGATTAATTGTTATTGAGATTTTGTCTCATTGTAATGTTTGAAATTTGTTTGAGACCACTATGTGGAATATATAAAAGGAGAAAGCGCTACAAGGGGAAATTAAAGCAAAAGAAATCGAAGGTTCTCTCTCTCTCTCCTTCTTCGTCTTTATGGTATCAGAGGTCTCTGCCTCTGCTGCGACTGCTAAAATCAGGATCTCCATGTCGATTGGATTCTATTCCGAGGCGGCTCTCTGATCCCTACCCTGTGTGAAGTTGTTAATGACAGCATAGATGGCCGCTATCCTTCTTCTCATTATCCCATCATCGCTGAGTTCATGCTCCCCCTTATAAACTTGCACACTAAACTTGGACACTAAACCAAACTCCCCATGAGCAACAAAACCAGGACATTGCTCCAAATAAACTTCCTCGGCAAGATCACCATGAAGGAATGCATTTTTAATATTCAACTGATAAAGAGGCCAAGAACACATAGCAGCCATGGAGAGAAGCAAACGAACAGAAGCAATCTTGACAACAGGGGAGAATGTGTCAGCATAATCAGAACCATAAATCTGAGTATAGCCTTTAGCAAATAAGCGGGCCTTAAGGCGATCAACCTGACCATCAGGACCAATCTTAATTGCATGGACCCAATTCAATATTTCTATTCGTGTGTTACGCAGTGACAATGCCAGGGAATATTTTTCATCCCCCTTTACTTCATTTATGTCTCATCATGGGATTCTTCATCAGTCTTCTTGTGCTCATACTCCTCAACAAAATAGGGTAGCTGAGCGCTAGAATCGACATCTTGTTGAGACAGCTCGTACTATCCTCCTCCATAGTAATGTTCCTCTTCATTTTTGAGGGGACGCTGTTCTTACCGCTTGTTATTTGATTAATCGTATGCCCTCCTCTGTTTTATATGATCAGATTCCTCATTCCATTCTCTTCCCTGACCAACCGCTTTATTTCCTTCCTCCTCGTGTCTTTGGTTGTACTTGCTTTGTTCATATCCTCACTCTTGGACAGGACAAGCTTTCAGCCAAAGCTATGAGGTATCTCTTCTTGAAATATTCCAGACTTCAGAAGGGTTATCGTTGTTATTCTATTGAGACTCATCGCTTCTTTATCTCCGCTGATGTTACTTTCTTGGAGGACTCACCATTCTTTTCCACCACTTCTAAGTCTCTTCCTATTTCTGCAGTCTTGCCCATTCTCATTGTCTCTTCACCTGATGTTGTGTCTCCTCGACCACTTCAGATTTATCATCATCGCCCTCGTGTCGATGCTCCTCTGTCGTTTGCTGAGGCACCTGCTGACTCACTTCCTATCCCTTCGGCTTCTCCTGCCCCGGCTCCACCCTCTCCTGATGACTTACCCATTGCTACTCGAAAAGGTAATCGCTCTACTCGTAATCCTCATCCTATTTACAATTTTTTGAGTTATCATCGATTATCTTCACCATATTCTGCTTTTGTCTCTTTTATATCCTCTGTTTCTCTTCCAAAGAGCACCCATGAAGCTCTTTCCCATCCAGGCTGACAACAGGCAATGGTGTATGAAATGACTGCTCTACACTCTAATGGCACTTGGGATCTTGTTGTTTTATCCTCTGGTAAATCTACAGTTGGTTGTCGTTGGGTTTATGCAATTAAGGTTGGTCCTGATGGTCAGGTTGATCGCCTTAAGGCCCGCTTAGTTGCTAAAGGCTATACTCAGATTTATGGTTCTGATTATGCTGACACATTCTCCCCTGTTGCTAAGATTGCTTCTGTTCGTCTGCTTCTCTCCATAGCTGCTATGTGTTCTTGGTTGCTTTATCAGTTGGATATTAAAAATGTCATCCTTCATGGTGATCTTGCCGAGGAAGTTTATATGGAGCAACCTCTTGGTTTTGTTGCTCAGGGGGAGTCTGGTTTAGTGTGCAAGTTACGCCGTTCTCTATATGACTTAAAACAATCTCCTCGAGCATGGTTTAGTCATTTTATTTCTATTGTTCAAGAGTTTGGCATGCTTCGCAGTACAGCAGACCATTCAGTTTTCTATCATCATAACTCCTTGGGATAGTGTATTTATCTGGTTATTTATGTGGATGACATTGTCATTACAGGCAGTGATCAAGATGGTATTCAGAAACTAAAGCAACATCTTTTTACCTACTTTCAGACCAAAGATTTGGGGAAACTCAAGTATTTCTTGAGAATTGAAATAGCTCAATCCAGTTCCGATGTGGTCCTTTCCCAAAGGAAGTATGCTTTAGACATCCTGAAAAACACCGGTATGTTAGATTGTAAACCAGTAGACACACCTATGGATCCAAATATCAAACTTGTACCAGAACAGGGGGAGCCTTTAGGAGACCCAGGGAGATATCGACAACTCGTAGGTAAATTGAACTATCTCATCATTACTCGTCCAGACATTTCTTTTCCTGTGAGTGTTGTTAATCAATTCCTACAGTCACCATGTGATAGCCATTGGAATACCGTAATCCGCATTCTTCAATATATCAAAAGTACACCAGGCCAAGGTGTGTTGTACGAGAACCATAAATCATACTCAGGTTGTTAGTTACACAGATGCAGATTGGGCTGGCTCACCCACAAATAGACGTTCCACTTCAGGGTACTGTGTTTTTATTAAAGGTAATCTAATATCTTGGAAGAGTAAGAAACAAAATGTAGTAGCAAGATCTAGCGCTGAAGCCGAGTATCGAGCTATGGCTTTGGCAACATGTGAACTCATATGGTTGAAACATCTTCTTCGAGAGTTGAGATTTGGAAAGGATGAAGAGATGAAACTCATCTGTGATAACCAGGCCGCATTACATATTGCATCCAATCCAATCTTTCATGAAAGTACCAAGCATATTGAAATTGATTGTCACTTCATTAGAGAGAAGATCGCATCAGGATGTGTTGCTACAAGTTTTATTAATTCAAATGATCAACTAACAGATATCTTCACTAAATCTCTCAGTCGTCCTTGGATTAAATATATTTATAACAAGCTTGGTGCATATGACGTATATGCTCCAGCTTGAGGGAGAGTGTGGAATATATAAAAGAAGAATGCACTACAAGCGGAAATTAAAGCGAAAGAAATCGAAGGTTCTCTCTCTCTCTCTCCCTCTTCGTCTTTACACTACAAATAACTCAAGAAAAATTAAGGATAAGCATATGCTCATTATTAGTTATTTAGATAAAAATTTAATTCATGAGACAAACTATAATGCAAATGAGTGTACGTAATGCACATGGACTTGAAGAGATGCTTGATAGGCTCGAGATAAAATTTTAGCAGCAATAACATTTACAAAGACTTATAATGTTAATTATTATAATATTTTTCTCTTACGATAAATATAATCATTAATAAAAAATTTCTCTCTAATATTGCATATCATAGATATAATGTACATTAGTTAGATAAGAAATATATATTACTTAATAATGATTTTGAGAAAGAAATAATTATGTAGCAGTCATCAAGATTTATTATTTCTGAGAACACAAAAATGGTGTACAAATTGTGCAAAACTTTTTATGAATTGAAACAATTGCTGATGAGATAATTTAGCAAACCTTCTTCTACGCTTATTATCTTTGGCGTGAAGAGATATGTATTAAATTATTCATATTTTTACCAATATAGATCAAATGAGTAATACGTGTGATGATATTCTGATTACAAAAAATTATCTGTTACATATATTTCAACTGACACTATTCCTCTTTCCTAAAGACCAAGCTTCAAATAAAAGTCTTCGTGTAATAGATGTAGTCTAAGTATTTTAGTCAAATTTTACCTCATGAAATATATATTTCTTTCTCATATGAGATATATTTTACAAATTTTACCTAATCTTGATATGATAAGATGTGCAAAGGTTAAATCACCACTTGATCTGAAGACATGTCCACGGGTACCAACTAGTTAGTTGATTCCACCAAAAAATATAAGAATCATAAAAAAATTTAACTATTTTATAGTGATTCACCAAAATATGAATATAATTATCAAAATTCTCAAGCATATAAAGAGAGCTTCTGACCATGAGAATTCATTTAGGTATGACAAGCATTGTCGAATATAGTCATACTCACATTTTAGTTAAGCTCTAATAATACAAAGAAAAACTTGCTAAATGGATTAATACTTGTATTGTAAATCAAATTTTATATTATTCTTGAAACTGAATACCTAAAAAAATCACTATTACCAAATATTTATGAAAGCAAGGTCTATGAAATTATTTCAACACATATATGAAATTTTAAACTCAATATAAAATATCTATTTCCATCCTTACGTAAAAAAAAATTATTAATTACTTCATATACATCTCATCCTCAGCATCTTATTAAAATAATATATTTTTACATTAAATTAACAAATAAATCAAGTATGATGATCTTAGAAAGAATTATAGAATCTTAATAGAGACCATTTTGACCTTTAGTACAAAAGTCTTAATAATCAACTTTGCATATCAACATAAAACATGTAACTAGCAATAGGTCATAACCTTTACATCATGACCAATCTTTAAATTAAATATTCACTTACAACTAAGAACAAAGCTTCTAAATATATGATACACTAATCCTTAAGTTTTACGAGAATAATAATAATAATCTCTTCAAAGATAACTTAATGTGACCCAAAAATTAATTTGGTTACTCCAAATTTTATACAAAATAAATTAATTTACTATCGATATTTCAGTCAATGATTAGTTTGTTGACATGTTCATGAAGTCACTTAGAGTAATCGAGGTTACTTTTTTTTTCGAACATAACAAACAAGATATAAAAATATCAAATTGATATGTTCGTATGTTTAAATTTTTCTTTTTTTTTTCAGTAAGTTTATTCATTATACACTTGTATGCTTGCATTTTTTCTTTAACCAAGACTAGCTTTCCCACTTAATAAATACAATGTTTAATTATTAAATAGTGATAATTAATTTGCATATGCATTCTAGTCACTCTAATTTCTACTTTATTTAGCATGTAATAATCTACCAAATTTTCTATATTGGTATTTCACCCCAAGATGAGGCATCAATGAGAGGAACTAAAAAGACATTTTCAAATATTTTTTTTGGATATGCAATTTTAATAAAAATTTATTTGATTAATCACATTCTTCATTTATTCTCTTATATCATATATTGTTTGAAATCTTATATCCAAAAGAGATCACTTTCTACTTACCTTTTCAAGTTTTCTTGTGAGTCTGTTGGTGCAAAATCATCAAGCATAAACTTTTTGGTTGTTCTTATATTGATAGAGGTTATAAATTTAATCAACAATAGATATATAATTATCATTTATGTGTGTTATTTTAGATTTTATTTCTAATTGTGATGCTTGAGAAAACTACAAGAATTCATCCTATTATGATTGGGATTCCCACATAAACTTCAATTATCATTATAATGAAGGTTTCTATATTAGATTTATCTCCTCATCCAACAATATAATAGAAAGGCAAATCTTGAATTTGTATAACTGAAAAAAAAATTTTAATCATATTATCTCATTCCCACCTTCGTTTCAAATCATTGATCCTATTCAAGACATTTTGTAAACTTAAACATGTGAGATTAAAAATACTTGATATTATAATCCACATTAACAAAACCTATAAGATAGCTCACTAATCACAATATTTCAATGACTTTCCAAAAAATAAAAACATAATTATATTCACATTTAATTTTATAGATTTTTTTAATCCTCATTTTTTTCTTATACTGCTTAACTATCATCTCTCATTAGCACTAGAATGTTCAAATCTTTTCTGAGAAATTATTTTATCCATAATGATGTCAAGTCATGCTTAAATTATCAATATCATGTTATTTTTGATAGTTTCTAACTAATAGTTAGATTATTAACTAGAGTCTAAATGTGAAAAACATTATTCTTTATGGAGATTTAGAGAAATAAATATATAAAATAATTATCTAATATTTAAGCATAGAAGATAACTAATTTAATGTATAGATTGAAAAAAAAATCAATAAAACAATAATCTACAAGAGCTTGAATAAGCAAATTTTCTAAGAGTGTGGATGTATTAGGGCATGCTTGACACTCTTAAAGACAATTATTTGATAATGCATCTCAGTTGAACCTAGGTAGAGGTGTCAAACGTGCCGGGCCGGCCCGGCACGTTCAAAAACCGTGCCCGGGCTAAGATGTACCCGTGCCGTGCCTTGGCAGGGCACGCCGTCACGGGTTCATCCCGTTCCGGTTGACGCAGGCACGCGTGGCACTGGCGGCGGGCCACGCGTGCAGTGGCGTGAGTCGTGAGTCGCGACTCACGAGTCACTCACGGTCACGACTCACCGAGTCGTGACCCAACCGGGCCCCCCCCCGCCGATAAAAAGACCGCGGGTCGGGTCCAAACAGACCCGACCCGCTGTCTTTTCTTGCCGAAACCCGAAATTCAAAAAAAATTCCAACGGAAAAAAAAAAATTTTTCAAAGTTGAGCAATTCTCAGCCCTTGGATTCGCCTCCAACGGCTAGGTGGCAGAATCCAACAGTTCTCGTGATTCTGCCCCTTAAATATATTAAAAAAATTCAAAAAATTAATAAAAAAATAAAACTTTATTTAGCCTATAAAATCTACCCCCCTCCCTTTAACATTTCATGTTTTTCAAAAACATAAAATCTCTCTATATTTTCTCTCTCTCACATAAACCGTGCTTCTATCTCTCGGCCCTCGTGAACTTGATTTCGGCTTGGATTTTCGTGAAACTCAACTTGAGTTTTGAACATCAAAGCTTCCTGCGGTGCACCTTGCACGTGAGTGACCTCATTAGTTTTACCGGGTAATATAATTTACTTTTTTTGTACTTTCTCTCTCTAAATCTTCTCTCTCTAGAAAAACTTACGAAAACTAAAAAATGACAAATACACCTAACATGTATTTAAATTTGGAAAATGAAAATATTAGTGTTGCACATACGTCTGTGGCTCATGAAACGTTGGTTTCTCCTGTCGTCTCAGCCCAAAGTTCTGAAAAACAAAAAACTAGGAGGACTTCTGTAGTTTGGACACATTTTAAAATCATAACACAATTAGATGTTAGGGGTGAGGAACATGAAATTGCACAGTGCAAATATTGTATGAGACTTTTAACATGCAAGAGTACATGTGGGACTGGGCACCTCAAGAGGCATGCTGAAATATGCTCCAAAAAACATGGACCGTTAGATCCTAGGCAAACCCAACTTGACACTACATTTTTTGAGACTGGATCGAGTTCAGTCTCAAAGTTTACTCCCTTCGTATACTCCAGCGAGTTGGGTAGGGACGGCATGGCCAGGCTCATCACATTGATGGGTCTTCGGATCAGATTTTTGGAAGATCCGAGGGTAGTGCGCATCATGCAAACTTATTTTCAGCCATCCTATCGTAGGATTCCTAGGTCCACATCTAGGAGTGACATACCAAAGATATATAAGTTAGAAAAACAAATAATAATTAAGGAATTTTTGGCATTTAGTGGAGTGGTGTCCGTGACGTCCGATATATGGACATGTCACGATGATTCTTCTTATGCATGTCTCACGAGTCATTATGTAGATTCAAACTGGACAATCAATAAAAAAATATTAAGATTCACTGAGATTCTTCATCCTCATGATGGCCCGGCCATATTTGAGTGTATGATGAAAATATTTAGGGAATATAAAATTCAAAATAAAATTTTTAGTGTCACTTTCGATAATGCTACGAATAATGGAGTAGCGATCAATATGTTTGTTAGGAATATTAGAGACGCACCATTAGGAGAGATCTTTCATGTCAGATGCATGTGTCATGTGATTAACCTGATAGTTCAAGCGGGTATGAAGGTCTATTCCCCCGCGTTGGAAAATATACGCAATGCACTCAAGTATATTCGCACACCTCGCAGAGTACAAGAGTTTGATAATCTCTGTTTGTCTGCGAATCTTAAGAAGAAGAAATTCCAATCGGATGTGAGACATCGTTGGAATTACACGTACCTGATGTTGGAATCATGTGTTGGATACGAACACGTGATATCCTACTACGTCAATAGTAAGAGTGGCGAACTTATTATTGACGACACTGACTGGGATTCAGGAATTTCATAAATGAAATTCCTGAAGATATTTTATGACACGACGAACATGTGTTCGTCGGTTTATACGCCCACCACTTGCATTGCACTCCGTTGCATATGCAACATTAGTAACATGTTTAGGAAGTATCGAGCGGACCCGACGCTTAGCCATATGGTTGCAGAGATGGAGACCAAGTACCTGAAGTACTGGTCCACCATTCCATCTCTTTATTGCCTCGCAGTATGCATGGACCCTAGGGCTAAGGTGGAAGGGGTTGAAAACACCCTGACTTTCATTTCCTCGTGCATGAACCTGGAAGAGCCATCCAAGGGTTCATTTACTAGAAGTTGACCGACCTGTTCACATACTACGATACTAGGTATGGTGGTGGTGGTGGTGAGACTGTGAGTACGGACACTGATACCTTGTTCGGAGATGACGATTATTCAATTAACCTAGCGAGGGGGAAACGTAGGGGTGAACCTTGACATAGGAGCGAGCTGTCTCGGTACTTAGATACCGATTACTGCTCAATCCTATCACCTTTTGACAATAAGAATCTTGATTTATTACAGTGGTGAAAATCATATGAGTCCGCCTATCCCGTGCTATCTAGGATGGCACGGGATCTACTTATTCCTCCGGTGTCGAGCGTAGCATCGGAGTCTGCTTTTTCTGTTGCAGTGAACGTGATTTCGGATAGGAGATCGAGATTACGTCCAGATATGATTGAGGCATTGGCATGTTTGAAGGATTGGGAGAAATCGAGATTTAGCATCAGTGATCGTGCTGAATCTGGGACTGTGACAGACACTGCAGTCGCATCCACATCCACTACGATAGCGGAGGAGCTGATTGCCGATGATGATGACCCATATGATACTGATCTTGATGTTGCGGCTGATGATTCTCATGATATGCCGCTTGACGATTGATGCTCATCTGCTCTTTTTTTTCGATATTTTTTTATTTATTTTATTTATACGCTTTGTTTGTACTTTGTATTATACGTTGCGTTGAAACTTATACTTTTTTTTTCGGAGTATTGGTTTCAAAAGCATGAATGATAATTTTTATTTGTGTAATTTTAATTTTTTTTAATTAAAATAAATACTAACTTAATGTATTTATTTATTATTTTAAGATTTAAATTTTAATTTAAAATTTATTAACTTTAAATTTTAATATTTAATTAATAAATTATAATATTAAAATATGCTAAACTTAATTGAAAAAAAAAATAAATTTTCTAATTTTTGTTTGTTACATTTAATTTTAAATGTAATATTTTTTACAAAAAATTTTATTTTTTAATTATTACATAAACTCTAAAGTAAATACAGAATAACAGAAACTTAATAAAAAAATTAAAAAAAAAAAAAATTTTTATAATCTGCCAAGTGCAAAGCACGGGCCGTGCCCGTGCTTGGCTCCCGGGACCCGGACCCCGGTTGAGCCGGTCCAGGTGACCAGGTCCAGCCATGCGGCTCCCGCCCCGCCCCGCCTACCCTGCCCCTGCCGTGCGCCCGTGCCGCCTGGCCAAGCCAACCGTGCCCACTGGCCGTGCCGTGCTGGGCCGGCCCGTTTGACACCTCTAAACCTAGGAAAGTTGATAAAGATATTATAAACTATTGATAAATAAGAAGAGATATAAAGTATATATCTCATTACTATATTTATAAAAATGAATGGGTGCATGAATATATATACTAACATCAACACTCATGCATACATATATAATAAACTATTAGAAACACCTTTATGAATAAATGGGCACACCTCTATACAGAAAGATATGAAATATTTTCGCATACATAATGCACCATATACAACACACCAATTATAATAAAACAAAAACATATAGAAAATAAATAGTTACAATAACGTAAGTATCCTTAAAATGGAGGTACTCAAGGATATTTTGGAAAATAATTATATATTTTAACTTCATTCCTTATTATCTTATAGAGAACACTTATATAATGATGATTAAATATAATATAAGATATTCAAAATTAATTAAGTAGACGGCAAAAAATTCATCACTTCTATTTAAATGATAATATACCCAATGCCTCATATCAAAAACATTACTTAGGTATATATGTCCAAACTAAAAATATCATAAAGAAAATGTTCAATGATATTAAATTAAGTAATGAGCCTCATTGACAAAAACTAATAACACTTAGATTAGGTGTGAGATAGTTAGTCAATGGAGATGACCCACAATCCATCCTCTAAGCTAAGTAAGTTATGAAATAATGAAAAAAGGAATTACAAAAAAATAATTTATGAAAAATTAGTAGTTCAACCACTGATTCTCCGATCAATTGGGGATCGAGATATGTTGCTAGATATTACTCATGAATTGCTCAAATGCTAGAATTGTTTTTATTGTTAAAATGACCAATAATCTAATGAGTCACACACTTTGAATGTGTCATGAAAAAATAAAATAATCTTGTATACAATTAAAAATTAATGATACATACTTTTGAATTAAATCATTTTGAGATAAATAAAATTCCAAGGGGACAAGGATGAGTTTAAATTGTCTTAGACTCACAAATGGACTAATAGCCAATTGAAGGCAAGCCCTAATACTTGGCCAAATGGGAACCACCCCTCTAATTAAAGAATGCCCATTTTTATCATTTTACCATAAAAAAGAAGTATAATTAAAATCCTAGAGCAAAATTTATATATATTTGAGAAATTAAAAAGAAAAGTACACTTTTTTATCAGGCTCTTCCCAACTCTACGAACATAATTTTAGCTAGCAATAGATCATATTTATACTCATTCCCATAGAGATTTTACTTTTCCCTTTCATATAAATTTCAATTGCATGCGTATTTTTGCTATGGTTTGTTATTGATTCCCTCAAACTTAAGAAGATCAGATACACATTCAATTCTATGACTGCTCTCTATTGTGATTTTAAAACAATAAGATGTATATTTTACAATTTGATATTTCATAAATAAATAAAACATATATAATAATGAATTGTTTCATTCTTATAAAGAAGATAAATGATGAAACTTTTTATATACCATATATCCATATAATAGATCAATTAGCCTATATTTTAACAAAAATATTAAAGAGCTATCAGTATTTTTCTCTTTTTTTAAAATTAGTATTCTAAATATTTATACAACAATTTAAAAAGTGATATTATGGTTTATAAATTTTGTATTTGTTAAAATATGACTTACATAAAAAAAAATCCTTAGTGTTTATGGTGCTAATATACAGCTTGGGAATCCTCTTCCCTTGAGCTAGCTTTTATGGATGAGTTTGGCCCAATATTTTTTTTTTAATAATTTTATATTTCTTTTTTTTTGTATTTTTTTTAGGTGATAGATTGGAATACCCAATATGTAGGTTGCACAATCTGAGTAGCCTAGTATTTTTAAGGGATTTTCAATGATACATTTTATCTTTTTAGTATTAAGTGATATGATTTTTTGTTTATTCACTATTTATAATAATGATCATTCAAAAAGAATCTTTGCATTGAAGCTTAAACAAATTAATGAGCAAGTATTATATATGGTTGCCCCAAAATGAAATGTTGTCGTGTGATATCAACTATTAAAATAATTTTCATCAAATATGTAATTCTAAATTTAGATAAAATAATTGCTGGTATCACAGACACTTCCATCTGGATAGACTGAGAACCCAAAAAATTCTTAATGAAAAGGAAGAAAACAGCATGAGATATAATAATGTCAGAACAAAATCAACATTGAGTCTCTCACATATAGCACTAAATTAAATTGTGTTATCAGCATCCTACCCCCCCCCCCCCCCCCCGATTACCCCAACCTCATTTAGCCTTTGCACACTAACAACAAATAAAGATGTTGGGCGAAACGTATGGCCCGGGCATGGCCCAACACAGCACAATCCAGAACCATGCCAGCACGTGGATTGTGCCGGCCCGAGACACAACTCATGTCATGCTGGGCCAGAGGCTGTCGTGCCTCGTGCCAAGCTAGGCACTACACACATACTTGGCCCATTGGCATGATCACCAGTATAGTAACCATGACCCATGACAATAGATCAAAAAGCATGCGTAATCCACTTGGCCCGTGCTCACCCACCCGAACCCATTTTTTTATTAAAAAAAATTAATAATTACATTTTTAAATTATTCCACAACATACATGTGGTGGGTTTGTTAATGAAACCGGTCACATGTACATGGCAGATCATCCAGGCCACCATAAAACCGACATGATCCAGCATGAATGACACAATTTTGCTCTGACTCGTGCGGATCGTGCTGTGCCGAGCATGACACAACTTCCTTACAGGACTATACTCATCAAGACACGATGGCCCTACTAGGCCACCCAAAAATATGGGTCGTGCCAACACGACAAGACTTGTTTGGCACATCTAACTACGAATAACATGACACCATCGGAATAATCATATGAGAGATTAAAACATATAAACAAATCAAAAACAATTTGCTTAAGTCCTCATGATAAAATAGAAAGATCACCTTGAACAAAGCTCCCCAAAAGTCTTAAGTGGAGGAGGAACACTTTTTTCAGATACATGAATCTGATACTCCTTCCTTAGAAGTGCATCCCGCTAACATCAACCAATAAAAAGCAAATAAAAACTAAATTAACAGTATTTCAAGATAGTATGCATCTATGTGAAAACATAAGGTGGAAAAAAAAAGACAACCTCAACTTTCTTGTTAAAAACCTTCTTCTCCCTCAGAGTTTGATCTTCATCATACTTGCATTTGTCTTCCTTTTTTGCTTCTTCCACCAACTTAGAACTCTTGAATACATTAATCCGCTCCTCTATTATTTCTATTTACAAAACAAAACAAAATAAACAGAGATAATCTTTCTTCCACCAATACAGAATGCAAAAATGTCAGCTGTTCTGGCATTGCTTTCAGCCCACCATTCCAAGACCACCAGACTACCAAGCTCATTTTTCCAAAGAGGTTATCATCAATATGGTAACACAGTTACTCGGAGAATAATATCATGATCAATTTCATCAATCCATTAAATTTGTGTTTTCGTTTTTTTCGTGTTTTCAAACTTACCCATGGATATTAATATAGATGGTGATGGTGAGAAATCTAGTTAGGTTACCTGAATTATCAATTTTTTTACGCTTCTTTGAAACTTTTAGCTCTAGTTCGGATTGTTCTGCTTCAAAGAAACTTGAATAATCTACAGAGCCTCTTACAGCGCTTTCCTTCTGCTCCTTGAATAAATTTTGAAGTAACAAATAAATTGACATGAACATATAATGCATCGAGATCAAACCTAGACTGTAAGAAATTCACGGACCTGAAAGCGAGACAAATCCCTAGCGATCCTATTCTTATTAAATTTAGTGCCGGCGAACAAAAATGAAGTGTCATTCTCCATCGATGAAACCAGTATTACCAAATTGGTGTGCTTAGTATATGGGAAGAAAATCGAATACGATATATCATCGAGGTGAGGGTCTCACTTTGGGTCAAGATTGGTATGCAGGAATCGAGTGCGAGTGTCATATGCATGAATCGAGTACGAGTGCGAATGCGGTATGCTTGAATCGAGTGGAAATGCGATATACTTGAAATTGAATCGAGTGGAAATGCGATATACTTGAAATTGAATCGAGTGCGGTGCGATATACTTGAAATTGAATCGAGTGCGGTGCGATATACTTGAAATTGAATCGAGTGCGTGTGCGATATACTTGAAATTGAATCGAGTGCGTGTGCGATATACTTGAAATTTAATCGAGTGCGATATGCTAGGAATTGAATCGAGCGCGAGCGCGAGCGCGATATGCTATAAATTGAATCGAGCGCGAGTGCGATACGCTAGAAATTGAATCGAGCGCGAGTGCGATACGCTAGAAATTGAATCGAGCGCGAGTGCGATACGCTAGAAATTGAATCGAGCGCGAGTGCGATACGCTAGAAATTGAATCGAGCGCGAGTGCGATACGCTAGAAATTGAATCGAGCGCGAGTGCGATACGCTAGAAATTGAATCGAGCGCGATACGCTAGAAATTGAATCGAGCGCGAGTGCGATACGCTAGAAATTGAATCGAGCGCGAGTGCGATACGCTAGAAATTGAATCGAGCGCGAGTGCGATACGCTAGAAATTGAATCGAGCGCGAGTGCGATACGCTATAAATTGAATCGAGCGCGAGTGCGATACGCTAGAAATTGAATCGAGCGCGAGTGCGATACGCTAGAAATTGAATCGAGCGCGAGTGCGATACGCTATAAATTGAATCGAGCGCGAGTGCGATACGCTATAAATTGAATCGAGCGCGAGTGCGATACGCTAGAAATTGAATCGAGCGCGAGTGCGATACGCTAGAAATTGAATCGAGCGCGAGTGCGATACGCTAGAAATTGAATCGAGCGCGAGTGCGATACGCTAGAAATTGAATCGAGCGCGAGTGCGATACGCTAGAAATTGAATCGAGCGCGAGTGCGATACGCTAGAAATTGAATCGAGCGCGAGTGCGATACGCTAGAAATTGAATCGAGCGCGAGTGCGATACGCTAGAAATTGAATCGAGCGCGAGTGCGATACGCTAGAAATTGAATCGAGCGCGAGTGCGATACGCTAGAAATTGAATCGAGCGCGAGTGCGATACGCTAGAAATTGAATCGAGCGCGAGTGCGATACGCTAGAAATTGAATCGAGCGCGAGTGCGATATGCTAGAAATTGAATCTAGCGCGAGTGCGATATGCTAGAAATTGAATCGAGCGCGAGTGCGATATGCTAGAAATTGAATCGAGCGCGAGTGCGATATGCTAGAAATTGAATCGAGCGCGAGTGCGATATGCTAGAAATTGAATCGAGGGGGAGTGCGATATGCTAGAAATTGAATCGAGCGCGAGTGCGATATGCTAGAAATTGAATCGAGTGCGATATGCTAGAAATTGAATCGAGCGCGAGTGCGATATGCTAGAAATTGAATCGAGTGCGATATGCTAGAAATTGAATCGAGTGCGATATGCTTGAACTTTAATCGAGCGCGAGTGCGATATGCTTGAACTTTAATCGAGCGCGAGTGCGATATGCTTGAAATTGAATTGAGGACAACGACAACCGTTTTGACGAACAAAACAAGATAATTGTAATTCTTAGAATACTCAATTTAATATTCTATAATTACTTTATAATTTGTTTTTATTTCATGTGACTTAACATTGTCATAGTTCATATTTAACAAAATCTTGATAATTAGCATATGATTCTCCCGAGAATAATCTATTCTCAAGTAAGCATTAAGTTTCAATTTTTTTTATTTCCAAAATATATATATTTATAACTTTGGCCCCACACAATGAGCTTGAATTCTAATCTTAGATTACTTGTAATTATACTAAAATCTATGTTTTACAACAAGTAATATTAGAGTATTATAGTTATGACATGAATTTTAAAAATTGATAACTTTGTTCTTGATATTTACTAAACTTCATAATTCATTGAGATTGCACCACTATCTTTAGCCAAGAGAATTTAAGGGTGCATTAATAATGAAGGACATTAATAAATTTCACTAAGTAACGGTTTGATAAAACTGAAAAAATTAAGTGCTAAAAAATCAAGTGTTAAATTTTATAAGTGTTGAATTTTATAAGTATTGAATTTGATAAGTGTTGAATTTGTATTGAAAAAATATTTGATAATGAATACTGAAGATAAATATATTGTTTGATAACTGTAAATATTGAATACTGAAAATGATATATTTTACATATTTACATTTATTATCATTGTATTATATATTATCCAACATAAATAGAATTTTTAATGAAATTTTTTTTTCACTACAATTATTAATTATTATTAAAAAAATCGTTAAAAACATATCTATAAATAAATCATAAATCCAAAAAATAAAGAAAAATATTTAAAAAATAATCAATAAAATCTAAACTATTTAAAATTATCCAAATTTTTAATATAAAAACAAAAATTAATGAATAACTAGTTGATTTGCTATTTTATCTATTAAATTAATTATGAAATAGAGTTAGGGTTAGGATTTGTGTTGGCGAAGAAAGAAGGAGAAGACATATTCACAAACTGAACTATAATGAATGATAAAATAAAAAAGAAAAGGAAAAAAAAAAAAGGACAAAATTCTAACTTTAAAAAAAAAAATTTATTGAAAATTTTCTCTATTCAACATTAATTAGGTCTCTACCTACTTAATGTTTCAATATTATTTCATTTAAAATTTTCAATTAACAACTCCAAAATATTTTTTTTATCAAACACATTGATTTTTTCAAATAATTGATATTTTTTATTTTCGATGGTTTGGAAAAATTCAAGTGGTTTATCAAACAACTCCTAAGATTATAATGATACTTATAAGTGATGAACATTATTGTAGATGTAATCAAGACCAATATCTTTATGTATTTTATGAATATAATGATATTTTGGTTGTATTTGAGAAGTGCTGATGTGAGAATCAAAGATACACACATTAATACTTGAGAATAGTACAAATAAAGTTACATCAGCATTTTTATCTCAAATATGTGGAGATTGAGACGGGAGCAGAGTTATGAAATCACACACATACACGGTAAAGAAGAATACGAGAATATATTTGAGGATTTTTATAGCTTATGTTCCAAGTTTTTGAATTAGTTTAAATCAGGATATTTTTCTTTTCTATGGATGGTCTTGAACCTTAGGCAATACAAAAAATTACTGAGGAGTTCTCAAGTTCTTACTTAGTTCATGTCAGCAGTTGAATCCTTTTTGGATTTCATGAAACAAGAAAGATCAAAACCTTCTAAATACAAAAAAAAAGTAAAGAGGATAGAGAATTCAAGGATCATATTAAAAATGTTGTTCAATGCAAAGACAAATTTGGGAGATAAGAAAATTAAATTAGATGACACTCCATGTGAAATTCTAAAACAATTCCCAATAATTGTTTAGAGATATATTGCAACTTGAAATTCCCAATAAGTTACAACCAAAATAGAATTGAATCATATAATTGAATTGTTGTCTAATGCTTAATTGTTAGCTTGGGCTCCTTATTTGATATCACCACTAGAACTCAAGGAATTGAAAAAGTTGTTTACAAAGCTAATTGATGTGGAATTTATGTTTATTTGATTATCGAAGATAGCCTATGTAGCATCAATCATGTTCCAATGAAAATGTAATGCATCCTGATGAATATGCATTAAATATCGAGCCCTTGACCAGATGATGGTGAAGAATAAATATTATATTCTCTTCATAGCCAATTTATTTTATCAACTTGGAGAAGAGAAATGGTTTAGACTTGTGAAAGGGTGCTATCATTTAGATAGTTGAAGGTCATTAGTCTAAGACTACTCGTGTGACTCGTAATGGTTCATATGAATTCTGAGTAATGCCTTTTAGACTCACAGATGCCCCTATGATATTTTGAACTCTTAAGAATAAGTTACTCCATTCATTTATGGATTGTTCCGTAGTTGTATATTTGAATGAAATTATAATTTATAATCAATAATTGATGAACATCTAGAAGATTACTTAAGATGAGTGTTGCAAGTACTGTGGAAGAATGAATTATTTATGAAATAGAATAGGTGTAAATTAGCTAAAAAGAAATCCAATTTTTTGGTCACTTATGAGAAATTTGATGATACAAATGGTCAAAGAAAATATATGAGCCATTATTATGTATGAACAAGCAACTAAGGTAACATAAGTATGATCATTCGTCAGATTAGTAAATTATTATTAGTATTTTATTTAAGGATACTTACACATGGTTGTGTTGTGACTTTGTTATGATGCTCAATTTTTAGGATTAAAGGAATATCATAAAAGCTTGTTGGGGATGTGTCACTTGTCTGACACAATTTCATTAGTATATATGTCATACAAGTAGTAAAATGAATTTTTGTCCAGATATCAATCCCACGGAAATTATGTAGCCAATTCAATCAACCAATTGTTTATCAACTACTTCTCTAGTCGGAAGAATAAAACTTAGTATTTTTTGTACAATTCCTAGTTAGGCATAAGAAAAACTATTATTTTTGTGAGTTCAAATCAACTACTTCTTTAGTTGGAATAATAAAAATTCTCTAGCCAGTTCAATCAAATAATTTTTGATTAAGCAACGACTTCTTTAGCCAGTTCAATCAACTATCATTGTTTTTAGTATTACAACTTTGTTATACCACCTAATTTTTGTTGATTAGATAGTATCCCAACATTTTTTTGATAAGTGTATCTCATCAATAAAAATTCACAAGTACACTTGGGTTATATAAATAGTGAATATCACTTTCATTCACATATCAATCCTATAGTGATTGTATTAGCATCTTAGGTTTTTAAATGTGATATAACTTAATTCTATTAAAATAGATATTTTTATTGTGGGATCAATATAAAATAAATAAGTTTATTCATTTAATTTATGTAATGCATATTTAAATTGGCTCAAATTATATTATGTTTAGACATTGAACTCATCATAATAGTAGTCCCCTCATAGTCATCACTCAAGTATATCACCATCAAAATAACAAATTATATCCACTTAATAGTCATTCATATTTTCATACTTTTTAGGCAACTCATCAATTATCCTTAATAATTATTTCATATGCATACTTTTATTTTCTAAACTCAAGTATTATTTATAAAGACCAATAATTGATATGGTTTGTAAGTTTTTATAATTTGAGCTCCGTATGTATCATACTCACATAATTAATATATGCTTCCCTCGAGTTTCACCTATGAGAACCATATGAGTAAAAACTTATATGGGTTGTCACCACTTTTATGGGTCAAAACATATTCATGCATGTCCAAAGGATTACTTCTCGGAGTTGAAGTGACTCACACTAAAGGTAAAACTCTGATGAGAATATTCTATAAATTATCCATCTTAATCAATAATTAGTTTTTCTAAGATGAGTATTATAGATAGACATATAAAAGTATTTATACTTTCAGCTTTGTAAGCACTATACCCATAATGATTAACATAATAAAATTTCAAGTTTTAACATAATAAAATTTCAAGTTTTAACATATACATTTATCTCAAGCAATATAGTCAAAAGGATTGTTACTTTCTTCATATTGTATATGCAAGTGAGTCTTGTGGTTTAACTTTCACCATCCATCAAGATAATCTCGCACAAACCAACAAATAGTAAAAACTATAGTTTAAGTTATAATTAATCATTCATCGATCAATATCCATAATACAACATAAATCAAAATACATCCATTGATATAAAAACTATCATAACATCACATAAACTAAGTTATAAATACCTTAGACCATATATTATTTTAATATAAAATCCCAAATATATTCTAGAGGGGGGATTTGAGAGTCATGCCTCATAACTATAGGTATTAGCATATAGTCTTGCATTACTTTTTTGCTTGTGAAGCTTATAGAAAGTGCAGAATTTGTCCATGGTTTTGGTAGCTTCACAGGGACTTTGCTTGTTGCACGAAGAAAGAAGAAGAAATCAAGAGATCTATAGAAATTAAACATTAATTTATAATGTTTTTAAGTAGGAAGTTATTGCTCTTGGAAGAAACTGCCACTTTACACTTCGTATGTTAAGCTTGAGGTTACAACTCTAGAAATTAAACATTAATTTATAATGTATCTCAATTTTTATATAACACAAAGTTATGACATTAAAAACTAACTATAACTTGGGCATAATGTAAATTTGACACAAATTCCTAGCATTAGGAAGTGATCATGGCTTTGTGCATTTACCTTTAATATTTTTCATAAAGAGTAGTGCTAGGAAATATCATAGTATTGTTAATGGTCTCTCATATCATAATATAGTCTCTCTTATTCATTAGTCTCTCTTGATCACTATATGGTCAGTGCAACTAATAAATGACAATGGCACTGAGAAGACCTCTCATGTATATCATATAGCCACGATACTAGGAAATGGCCTTGAAATAAAAATTTCCATGTGTCTCAAGAGTTTATGTATGGTGAGTGGTCATGAAATTAGCCTTTACTTATCTCATAAATCATATCATAATGGTGCTAAAAAAAGATACAATAATATAAGAAATTAGCTCAAATTTAAAATTCACATCTTTTCCTTCTTTTGAGGATAGCAGTCATGGCCTTTAGCAATAATCATACTCGGTTAATTATCATCTATAATATTTGTGTGTGTCAAAAGTCATTATACTAAATAATTATTATGGCTTTGGCATGGATAATTTTGGCTCTATAAATTTAAATAGCTTAGAAGATATGACTTTGTAAAAAAATCATGGATCTAACTTGAGACTGAAGCTACGTCAAAGAGAAAATCATGGCATTAGGACATGGCCGTGACTTTTTGTACTAGTGGGGTACTTAGTTACTAAAATATAAAATTAATATCATTGTCATTTAAATTTTATGAGATAAGTATGGATGTGACTCAGTGATAATATTATAGCTACAAAGAATATGATGGTGAATATGATGGTGGATTATACTAATGAGTTAGTGAGATCATGGTGTAGGAGTACAAAAATCATCATAACTAACTAACTAGAAGTTTGACAAAGAATGGACATTAAAATTACATGAGAGTCCATACTCTTCCACTCAGCCAAGTACCTTCAAAATTGTATTGATTTCATGTCTATTAATCAAAATCCACCAAAATTCAAAAGTCATGAAATCAATTCATAATTATCTCATTTCCATGGCCACGCATCATCTAAAATTACCAAAATACATAAGAATATTTGATAATTTAAATATCGAACACTTAGTTATAGAATGAAGACTTGATTATTGTAAGAATACCCCAATTCCCTATTGACATACAAGGTGGTTATCACCTATTAGGCCATCCTCAATGATGGTCCCCTCATAGTTATTCACTCGGTACTTTATTATAAAAACAACAAATCATCCTTATTCGAGTGTTATTCATAAATTCATACTATTTGAGTAACTCATCAAATACTCTTAATGATTGCTTTGTATGTACAATCTTATTCTCCAATCTTATGTCATAAAGACATGAACTAGTTTGGTATTAAAAATACTTGTACTTTTAACTTTGTAAGTACTATACTCAGAAAAACTAACATACACCTTGCCTTAAATCTCACTAGAAGTAATTATATGATGAAAAGTAGCTCACAAGCTATCACTACCTTATGAGTAACCTAAACTAATGTGTGTTTAGTGGCTTACATATTAACATATATCATGATGTCATGTGTGTTAGTGATAGTGCTATAGGCCTATTATATAGAAATGCTAATTTGACTATTTGTGAGAATTAATTATTATTATGATTTTCATGTTTATTATATATAATATTTTATAATAATATTATTAATTATTCTAAATGTCCCTAATCAGTTATTGTTATGGGAATAACAATAAATTAATATTAGTATAAAGTTTGATTAATATTCATAGGAAAAATATGTGTGTGAGATGCAAATCAATTTTATATCTATTTTTGAGAACAAATAAAAGACATACCTATCTTGAGATTAATACATGGATCAAAGTCATAAGTTAATCTCTAATAGTCGTGTCATTAAATCCATTGACATGAGGTCGCTATAGTTCTCAACATAAAGAATATTGTGTTTTGATATAATCAAACATTGTTATTAATCAAATGATTATAAATGTTATACTTGAACATAATAATAATTATGTATCAAGATATGAGCGATTGAGATGAAATTTGTCCCTTTTTTATTAGAGCGATATATCTGAGTCCTCTTGACAATTGAGACTAAGAAATATATGGTCGTGCTCAAATAAATTAATGAAGATCAATGTCATTTGTTTTGTTAGTCTAATTGGGTTTGTCCAATGCTTATATTCTATCAAGATATCATGAGATAAAATGATTATATATCATTAGTTATATAAAGGTTGTCTTGGATCATGAGTTATTCATTTAACTTTGGTAGTCATAATGTTTTGTTAGAGACCAATTATGACTTGTAGGATCAAAATATGAGTTAGGCATACTACTAATATTATTTGAACCTATAGGGTCGCATATTATGAACGAATAATAATGGTTATGGTTTTTCACTATTTGTAATAATATAAAATGATGAGATTATTTTAAATTACAAATAATAATTAGTTGTTATTTAAATTCAAATTAAATTTTGAGAAAATTTAAATTTGTGATTATACAAATAATTAATCTGTTATATTTTTTTTGGAGAAGAAATAATCTGAAAAGTGTTTTTTAAAGAGTTTTAAATATATATATATAATAATATATATATAAATTCGTTTCCTTATCTGATAAGTATTTGAATTTAAATTGTTATTATTTAAATGATTTTTAAATATATAATAATATAAAAAATTATTTCTAACTTAAACCGTAGCAAACTTTAATATATATGTGTGTGTGTGTGTGACATATATTTTTTTTCAAGCCGACATCTTTTACTCAGAGAATAATTAAAACAAAGAGAACGAAAAACTCTAATATCATTTTGAGAAGATTATCTGGACTAACATTCAACAAGATCATTCATTATTTATTCGTGTGTGGATACTTGTAGAGGGTGGTTGTTTTTTAGAAAGGCAGCACCTTTGAAGATTCGAATAAACCAAGACAAAGACTTTGAAGGCATGACGAATCGATCTATAAAAGGTAAATTTTGTTTATCCTTCCTTAGTGTTTTTTTGAAATGCATGTGATCCTTAGTGGGTTAAGGAATAAAAAATTATAAATTCTACTACGTTTATGTTTCAATTAAATTAGATATTCTACCTGAAATCCATACAACATGACTCCTAAATCAAATGTGGGTTAGTTTATCTAAGATATGCATAATAGATTGGCTTATAAAAGAATTCAATTTTTTTACCTTCTTCAGTGTCATACACACAATGATTAAATTTTTCTCAATTTTGGATTTTCACAAGAATTTTATCTCACCCATTATGATCAGAAAGACTATCACTTTCTTCCAACTATTATATTCAGGTTTGTCTCATTGCTTACATGTCACTATCAGCTATGATAACAAGCATAAATCTTCCAATAATAAAATCTTAATTTTAATTATAAATCAATACCATATATATTAATAATCAAATCACATTATAAACCAAACATAATATTCATAAATTATATATTTATCACAAATAAAAAAATATACAAATCCTATATCTCAATTTAGCTTGATATTAAGAGGAATTCACTTGAGATAATTAAAAATACATCTTAAGAATTTTTGGTTCCCAATGATAGTCATTAGAAGAATCCAAGATTCAAAACCCTAAACTTATAATTCTTGTTTATGTTGGGTCCGGCCCATCTTCGGGCCAAACTAATAAAAGAATAAAACAGAAAAAAAAAACAAAAAAAAAAACGCAGCGAAGAACGATCTTCGCTGTCGGTGAGTTTTTTTTTCTCTCGTTCAAGGCGGTGCAAAGTAAACGCAAATCTTGGATGTCGGTTGCTCATTTCACTGGCACCCGCTGGTTGTGACCCAGAGAATTGACTCCAAGAATTCGAGCTTCTATATATAGCATTACGAGAAGCTACTGCATCTATAGAAGCTGTTTAAAGATTGTCGAGGAGGCCTCTCTGAGCTTGCAAAGAAACTACTGGGCAAGGGCCTGAACAAGTCAACCCGCAACAGCAACTGGGAGCGGCGATCTCTCTCTCTTGCGTTCTCTTCTATTTATTTTTCTCAACACTATCGAAGTACAGCTACCTGGTTTGCAAGAGAAATCCATTTCCTGTAAATTCTTGATACTTCCCTTCTCCTTCGCATTGGTTTTACAAGTGTTGGTGGGTTAGATTGAGATATTGGCCAACAGGCTCAATCTCTTTCATGTCAAAAGCATAGGAATGAATATTCGCGTCTTTCCGCTTTGTTGTTGCAATATGTTTCTCTTTTGCCTGATCATATGATCATAATAAGGCATAAACTGTTGATGCGCCTTTTTCAAATGGTGCCGTTCTTCACTTGCCGTTGCAAGTAAATAACGCGTTTTATAACATCATTAATATACCTTATGTTCATGGATTTAACTTGCAATATGATATATTTTGCTGTAAAGATCAATTTATAGTATGTGGTTATTTGCGATTTCAAATATTAGTGTCTTATTTGTTGGTGTTGAGTGTGACGAGATCATCAAAATCTGAAACTGCTATTCCAAACCTTCTAACAAATTGGTATCAGAGGGAGGTTCGGTCCGTGTGCCTTGTTTAAGTCATGGAGAGTAACACAAGCCGGATGGTTACTTTGAACTGGTCCAATTACCATGTTTGGAAGGGGAAGATGGAAGATCTCATGTATGTGAAAGATTATTATTTGCCAGTGTTTGCCAAAGAGAAGCCATCGGGTAAAACCGATGAAGAGTGGGAGCTATGTCACCGTCAGGTATGCGGCTACATCAGGCAGTGGGTAGATGATAACGTACTCAACCACGTTAGTGAAGAAAAGCATGTGCGGACCTTGTGGAGCAAACTAGAGGAATTGTACGCACGGAAGACCGGCAACAACAAGTTATTTTTGATCAAGCAAATGATGGCCTTAAAATATCAAGATGGAAAAGCCATGTCAGACCACTTGAACACATTCCAGGGAATTATCAATCAGCTGGCTGGAATGAACATCAAGTTTGATGATGAAATACAAGGGATGTGGCTTCTCGGTACGTTACCAGACTCGTGGGAGACGTTCAGGACGTCTTTGTCTAACTCGTCCACAAACGGCGTTTGCTCTATGGACTTGGTGAAAAGCAGTGTCCTAAACGAAGAGATGAGAAGAAAATCACAGGGTTCTTCTTCGCATTCGGATGTCCTATTTGCTGAAAAGTGGGGGAGAAGTCAGAGTAGGAGTCCGAATAATAGAAACCGAAGTAAAAGCAAGTCGGGAAAGCATGCCAACTTCGAGTGTTATCATTGTGGCAAAAAGGGACACATCAAGAGGTTTTGTAGAAAGTTCCTAAGGGATAATTCGAATGCCAGAGAAAAGGATAAGAAGACCAAAGAGGGTGCAAATGGTGAGAAGGTAGCGGCGGCCACCGATGATTTTCTTATTGTATATGACGGCGATGTCGTCAATCTCGCCTGTCAAGAGACAAGTTGGGTGATCAATAGTGGTGCCTCGATACATGCTACATCGCGGATGGATTTCTTTGCATCTTACACTTCCGGTGACTTTGGAAGTATTAGGATGGGTAACGATGGTATTGCTAAGGCCATTGGTATGGGAGACGTGCACTTAGAGACCGACAACGGCAACACCATGGTTCTGAAGAGTGTGAAGCATATTCCCGATGTCCGCATGAATTTGATCTCCACAGGCAAGCTCGATGACGAAGGGTTTTGCAGCACCTTTCGTGATGGAAAATGGAAGCTCACCAAAGGTTCCTTGATCGTGGCGAGGGGACAAAAGTGTTCTTCATTGTATGTGACGCAAGCGAAGATTGCAAATTCCATGATGAATGCGGTGGATGGTGATGATGTTGTGGAGCTTTGGCACAACCGGCTCAGCCACATGAGCTAGAAGGGTTTGATGATGTTGGCCAAAAAGAATCTTCTCTCAGGTATGAAAAAGGGTCTTCTAAAATGGTGTGTTCACTGTTTAGCAGGTAAACAAACACGAGTTGCTTTCAAGAAAACTTGTCATTTACGGAAGCCCGGTGTACTCGATCTGGTACACTCTGATGTGTGTGGTCCTATGAAGACGAGAACACTTGGTGGAGCTTCGTATTTTGTGACTTTTATCGATGATCACTCCAGGAAGACTTGGGCGTATACATTGAAGTCCAAGGATCAAGTGTTAGATGTCTTCAAGCAGTTTCATGCTCTTGTAGAGAGACAGACTGGCGCAAAGCTGAAGAGCATTCGGACAGATAACAGAGGTGAGTATTGTGGTCCTTTTGATGAGTATTGCAGACAACAGGGTATTTGGCATCAAAAGACACCTCCAAAGACTCCTCAGTTGAATGGCCTAGCTGAGAGGATGAACAGGACACTTGTGGAAAGGGTAAGATGTTTACTTTCGCATTCTCAGCTACCGAGATCCTTCTGGGGTGAGGCCTTGAGTACGGTAGTACATGTTTTGAATCTCATGCCATGTGTTCCGTTGGGTTTTGAGGTTCTAGACATGATGTGGTCAGGAAAGGAAGTGTCTTATGATCATCTTCGTGTCTTTGGGTGCAAGGCGTTTGTCCACATTTCGAAAGATTAGAGGTCTAAGCTCGATGCGAAGACAAGACCGTGCGTGTTCCTCGGTTATGGTCTTGATGAGTTTGGTTACAGGTTCTATGACTCGGTGACGAATAAACTTATTAGAAGCCGAGATGCAGTGTTTGTGGAAGACCAGGGCATTAAAGACATCAACAAGGCAGAGATGACAGAGAGGTACAGTGATGATTTGATTGATTTGGATCCAGTTCCTGCACATGCAGCGCATACTGATCACGGGGGAGTGGTGCCGGATTATGCCGATGGCACCGCCGATGATGAAACTCCCGCTGTTGGTGATTCCGAGCCGACTGAACAAGTCGAGGAAGAGGTTCAAGAGCAGCCAGTTGAACCTCAGTTGAGAAGATCTACTAGAGACCGGCGTCCGTCTAAAAGATACACTCAGGATGAGTATGTGATGCTCACGGATGCAGGAGAGCCAGAAACTTACCAACAGGCAATCTCTGCTGATAACAAGAAGGAGTGGTTGAAAGCTATGGATGAAGAGATGCAATCTCTTCACGAGAACCACACTTATGACTTAGTGAAGTTACCACAAGGCAAGAAGGCTCTCAAGAACAGATGGACTTACAGATTAAAGACCGAAAATGCTAGCTCACAGCCAAGGTACAAGGCGTGGTTGGTTGTGAAGGGGTTTGGTCAGAAGCAAGGTATCGACTTTGAAGAGATATTCTCACCGGTGGTGAAAATGTCCTCGATCCGAGTTGCTCGTGGTTTAGCAGCGCGCTTGAACCTGGAGATCGAGCAACTTGATGTGAAGACTGCATTTCTTCATGGAGACCTGGAAGAAGAAATTTACATGGAGCAGCCCGAGGGATTTAAAGTCAGGGGCAAAGAGCACCTTGTGTGCAAATTGAAGAAGAGCCTGTACGGCCTCAAACAAGCTCCAAGGCAATGGTACAAAAAGTTTGACTCTTTTATGGTGAGTCACGGGTATAGCAGGACGTCATCAGATCACTGTGTGTTTGTCAAATATTTCGATGATGACTTCATCATTCTTCTCTTGTATGTTGACGATATGTTAATCATAGGCCATGATACTAACAAGATTGCTATGTTAAAGAGAGAGTTGAGCAAGTCCTTCGCCATGAAAGACTTGGGATCGGCGAAGAGGATACTCGGCATGGTGATTTCTCGTGATAGGAAGAACGGGAAGCTGTGGTTATCTCAGGAAGACTACATTGAGAAGGTGCTCAAGAAGTTCAACATGAGTAAGGCCAAGGCGGTTTGTTCTCCACTTGCAGGTCATTTCAAGCTAAATTCAGAGCAATGTCCTACAAGTAAGAAAGACAAGGTAGACATGAGTCGAATTCCTTATGCCTCCATAGTTGGCAGCTTGATGTATACCATGGTCTGCACTAGGCCCGACATTGCTCATTCTGTTGGAGTAGTCAGTCGGTTTCTCTCCAATCCTGGGAAAGAGCACTGGAAAGCAGTAAAGTGGATATTAAGATATCTGAGAGGTACTTCCAGGGTGTGTCTATGTTTTGGCGGCAGCGATACTATGTTAGTTGGGTATACCGATTCAGATATGGCAGGTGATATTGATTCCAGGAAGTCCGTTTCAGGATTCTTGATGACTTTTGCAGGGGGAGCCGTGTCCTGGCAATCGAAGCTGCAAAAGTGCGTGGTGCTATCTACCACAGAAGCTGAGTACATTGCAATCACTGAGGGTTGCAAGGAGGCTTTGTGGATGAAGAGATTCCTTGAGGAATTGGGTTTGCGCCAACAGAAGTATGTCGTATTCAGCGATAGCCAGAGTGATATTCACCTCTCCAAGAACTCGTCATTTCATTCGAGGTCCAAGCACATTGAAGTGAGGTATCATTGGATTCGAGACGTTCTCGAGTCAAAGCAGTTGCACTTGGCCAAAGTGCACACCAGTGAGAATGGTTCGGATATGTTGACGAAGACTTTGCCGAAAGAAAAGCTTGAGGCTTGTCGACGAAGAGCGGGCTTGTTGGAGCCCACCGGATGAGCCGGAGGGGGAGTTTGTTGGGTCCGGCCCATCTTCGGGCCAAACTAATAAAATAATAAAACAGAAAAAAAAAACAAAATAAAAAAAAACGCAGCAAAGAACGATCTTCGCTGTCGGTGAGTTTTTTTTTCTCTCGTTCAAGGCGGCGCAAAGTAAACGCAAATCTTGGATGTCGGTTGCTCATTTCACTGGCACCCGCTGGTTGTGACCCAGAGAATTGACTCCAAGAACTCGAGCTTCTATATATAGCATTACGAGAAGCTACTGCATCTATAGAAGCTGTTTAAAGATTGTCGAGGAGGCCTCTCTGAGCTTGCAAAGAAACTACTGGGCAAGGGCCTGAACAAGTCAACCCGCAACAGCAACTGGGAGCGGCGATCTCTCTCTCTTGCGTTCTCTTCTATTTATTTTTCTCAACACTATCGAAGTACAGCTACCTGGTTTGCAAGAGAAATCCATTTCCTGTAAATTCTTGATACTTCCCTTCTCCTTCGCATTGGTTTTACAAGTGTTGGTGGGTTAGATTGAGATATTGGCCAACAGGCTCAATCTCTTTCATGTCAAAAGCATAGGAATGAATATCCGCGTCTTTCCGCTTTGTTGTTGCAATTTGTTTCTCTTTTGCCTGATCATATGATCATAATAAGGCATAAACTGTTGCTGCGCCTTTTTCAAATGGTGCCGTTCTTCACTTGCCGTTGCAAGTAAATAACGCGTTTTATAACTTCATTAATATAACTTCTGTTCATGGATTTAACTTGCAATATGATATATTCTGCTGTAAAGATCAATTTATAGTATGTGGTTATTTGTGATTTCAAATATTAGTATCTTATTTGTTGGTGTTGAGTGTGACGAGATCATCAAAATTTGAAACTGCTATTCCAAACCTTCTAACAGTTTATTATGCCTCAGATATGCCGCTAAGTGGGAGGTTTGAATTCATGCCTCCTTCTTAGGGTTTAGCCATTTGCCTTGCATCACATTCTTTCTCATGGATCCCTCTTTGGGTTTGGTAGAATTTGCCCTCTTCTTTCTTGATTTTGCCTGAGTCTATATCTTTCATGAACTCCCATTGTATTAGGTTTAGGTCTCGCTTATAACTTGCTTGTCAAGGTGGATTTTCAAGTGTGAAGTCATAGTGTTGGAAAACTCCCATGGCTTTAGCCTTGCCTCTCAATAATACAAAGTTGTGGAACTCTAGTTGGATTTTCAAGTCTCACATATTAGATTGCCGTGATATTGGAATGGTCATGAAAGGTGCACTTCTATTTTTGTAACATGAAGTCACTGCACTTAGAATGGCCATAAATCATGTATTTATTCTATATAACATAAAGTCATGACACTAGATATATATATATATATGGCTCATACATTTCTCTACAATAACTTAAAGATGTGGTGTTGGGAATGCTCATGGCTCATATTATTTATGTAGAGCAAAAAGTTATAATTTTGGTAATGACCATACCAATAGAAAGAGAAAGTCACAATGCTAGAAAATATCATTGCTTTTAGTACATGTGGAATACTTGGATACTATTATATAAAATTAATTTTGTCATTATTAAAGTATTATCGAGCTAGTTTGGTTGCAAATCAAAAAAAGTTTCACTGCCAACAAAATATATTACATAATAAAATAATTATGTCAGTGAAGTAGAATAGTTTTGGTGTAGGAAGATTGTCATAATTAATTTTGTATGAGTAATTATAAGGAATAAATGATGAAACTACTTTGCATGATATTTTGCTCCCCTCATATATAGAAATTCCATCAAATCTTCTATTTCACACCAAAACTATGTGTTTTCACTATTATTCATCAGATCAATCAAACTATAATTTCTTGAAATTATTCTATTTAAAGCCTTTTTCATTTAAATACGTCAATAATACTCACCAAAATAACTAATAATATTAGATATTTAATATATTGAACAAATCCTCATGTTAAAGCCATTGCTCATCATCCAGTAATTAATCTCCCTCTAAAAATATTATTAACTCGAGGCTTGGCAATGAAGTGAAGAAAAGATGGGGTGAGCCCACCTCGTGCCACACCCCATCAAGGATTCTTCAACCCATCCTCTAGCCCATACTCATTTATGGTGGGGTGAGATGGGGCAGATATTTTTTTCATGGGGCAGGGCTGGGTAATCCCTACCCCATGCTCCATTTAAGTTTTTTCTTAAATTAACAAACAAACACACACACACACACACACACACATGTGTGTGTGTGTGTGTGTACAAATAGGCTTTTTTGGAAATTGTAAAAAATAAGTTTTCTTCTCATAAATGATAAATATTTGTAATGTATAAATTACAATAACTAATAAATATTATATTAGATGATTATACATTATAGGTAGTAGATTAAAAAAACAAATGTCAATACATGGTAATATAGTTCCTAGTTAAAATAAAAAAAACATAATAAATATACATATATCCAACAACATTAATATTATCCAATAACATCAATATTCATTAATATTAAATTTTTTTTTGCTGAATTAATATTACACTCTCCCTCCACAAATTTTCTTGAATCATACATATTATAATTATCATCCTAAGCAACAAATTTATTGTATACCCATGATAGTTCTCCTAGTATCAAAAGTAACCAAGCCATCGATGAGAACCACCATCCAACCCTATTGTGATGACATTGAAAATTAGATAAATTAGATTAACATCAATTTAGCAAGGCATTGAAAACTATATTAATCCATTTGGTGGACTTCAATACCCTATTGTCATTGGCAAGATATAATAAATTATATAACATTAAGATTTACTTAAGTACTATTAAAAGGGATAAGAGTGGTATCATAGTTGTGATGATAAGAAATTTGAATATTAGCAAATAAGTATTAAGACAAATGTTGCAAATCACTATAAGAAAATTGGAATTAGAGATGGGAATCAGTCATAAAAATTAGAGATGGATAGTTATCCGTCTCTATGTAGAGATGAATTAGAGATGGATTAATTAGAGATGGGAATTCCATCCTTAAATAGAGACATAATGATTTCTATCTCAGGTTTATCTAAAATTTGAGACTGGACATTATTCCGTCTCTATTTAGAGATGGCAGAATTTTCATTTCTAATTAGAGATGGAATAAAATCCATATTTAATTAGAGACAGAAACATCCATCTTTAAATTCTATCCCTAAATAGAGACAGAATGATATCCATCTCAGATTTAGGACTAAAATCATTTTAATTATCTTTAATTAGAGATTATTTAGAGAGGAAATATTTTCGTCTCTAATCAAAGACGGAATAAAATGCTTCTTTAATTAGAGATAAAAAGTTCCGTCTCTGAATTATGTCTCTAAATAAAGATAGAAATTGAGATGAAATTTTTATCTCTAATTATTTACCTTATAAAAAAACATAAGTCTAAGACTAAAAATTTCAAAATAATTGTCCCTCAAAACAATCGTTTTTATCCCTTAAATTTGTTTTATTTTATGAATAATATAATATTATAGTATAATTTGAAATGAATATAAGTAATATATATATATATATATATATATATATATTACCCCATTAATATGTACTTTTAAAAATTTGAAATATATTTTATTTTCAATAATAATATAATAAATATGTTTATAAATAATTATAATATTATTTTATTTAGGGCTTATTTTTTTCGAAATATTATATAATTATTACTAAACATTGAAATATGAAAAACAAAAATTATGGTATAATGAGTTAAACAAAATATCTATACTAGCACTCAAAACCATTATATATTTTAAAATAAATATTTGGTATACTCAAATTCATTTACTTAAATCATAAATCTATTCACAAATTGTCTTAAGTGATAAAAATATAAAATTCTTATCAAAATATGGTACAACAATATATTATGAAAAAAGTCAAAATAAGTAAAAAATAAATAAATATAAATTCATAAATCTATTTCATTGCCTATAAATTCTGACTCCATTATCATATAATTTCAATTTTATTATAATAATAATTTTTTTAATATTTCTATCATTTTTGTCTATTTCTTATTCCTAAAAATACAATTTTTTTTTCAAAGTATAATTGAACCACTTTAATGGTGACGATAGGGTTGGAGGTAGGGATTGCAAAGTTCAACATAGCCCATCCTAGAATATAGTAAAATATTTATATAATTATGACAAATTCAATTCATAATGTAAAATATAAAATAAATAATTGGAAAATGGAAATTAAAAAATATAATTAAATAATATTAAAATAACATATTGATGTAGACATAAGTTTGATTCTGATTGAGAAGTAGACACACACTATTTGACAATTTACTTTATTAGCTTGCTTTCATGTTTCCCCTTTAAAAGGATGGCTGAACTTGTGATTTCAAACAAATTTGAATTTGTTTAAGTGAGGCCCAACCTCAATCACATTTCATATTTGAATTTGTTTTCAAGTGAGGCCCACCCATAAACCTAATTATTAAAAAATAGTCTTTTAATTATTTTGTTCCTCAACTTTAATAGGATGTTTAGAATATTGATAGGTTGATGGGTATGGCGAGACAGAACAAAAGGAGTATCGAGTTTCACTCTCTATGGAGAAATATTTTACTTTTATAGTTACTTTATTTGTAACTTTTCACAGAACATTAAAAAAGAGATGGAATTTGCCTCAAAAATCATTCAAAAAATAGAAAAGTATATATCATGTTATTTATTTTAAATAGAAGGTAAATAAAATATAAAGAATGATGAATATTAGTTCAAAACATGTCAAAAAAAAAATAATTAGTTCAAAACATGTTTTATCAAAAAGGCTTGTCATGATATGCATATTTAACATTCTTTGTTTTCATCTTGTTGTGCTACATCTCATTGTAACCGCTCTGTTTAATAGTTGATTTAATTAACAAACAAGTTCATTTGTATTGTGCCACATTTTTCTATGGAAAAATGAATCCATTAAGATGTGATTGACTGGTCCTTGATTCATATTATTAAATGTAGAAGTGACTTTTGATTGACTCGTGGTATTTGGGGGGTTGAAGAGTGATAGTTTGACTTCATTTTGTTGGGTTTTTCCGCAAGAGACTTCAGCCTGCTAACTGAAACACGTGCTCATATTCATAAATTTGTGTCTTCTTCTCTAAACATGTCGAACTGCTCAAACCCCTGAAATACTAAAAGTCTTCATTTTCTTCATGCATCAAATGGAATTAAGACTACACAGACAATTAGTTGTAAGTGAACTTGTTTCATTAACCTTAATTGATGAATTTTTTAAAGAATATTGCAAAACAATGATAATTACTTTATAGTAAGCTCGAGCTTCCTAGCTATTTAAAAACTTTTCAGTAGTCTTAGGACCATTGAACTTCATTATATTTATACGTGCTTGTATGGGGTCGAATGCTAGGGAGGGTGTTAAGAAGCATGATACTCATATTAACCACGTGAGGAATAGTTGGTCATTTAAGAATGATTATGCCATTTGATTAAGGTATAATAATCAACTATAACCATCACGTTCGATTTAGAACGAGTTTTTCTGTCTATTTATTATCAATACCAAAAGCACTTACTAGCATTTTAAAAATTAGATATTTCATGTTTGTTTCACTAGTATCAGCTATTTAAACTATTTCTTTACTTCATTGAAATTCAACATACTTTAAGAGCCACGGTTAAGACTTATAATTAATGATCAAACTCAATTTCCTTTTATATTTTAATAATAAACCTAACTTTATGGGTTGTCTTTTTGTTTTCGTACTAATGGATGATTGACAAAATGAGTTAAAAAAATAAAATTCTATATGACATCTCTTTCCTCTCTTGCCTCATGTTATTTTCTAATTACCTCTTATAATTTCTAATTAAAAAAATTTAGTTTTATCCATCTTAAGAGAAATTAGAAAAAATCATAATTTTTTTTTGTTCTCGAGGTTTATTTCTCATATATGGGATTCATTTGTTTTACGTGAAGGAGAAAATATCATCTATTATAGGATTCATCTCGTTGTCTGATACTGAGATGAATTCCAACTTCTTTTTAGTGGAAGTAAAGTTTGTAATTAAACCCTATAATTTTTTCAATTTCTTAAAAAAATTATCTTTTCTCATATCTTATTCCATGGGATTTTAATTCAATATATGAGTGAAGAGAATAGATTGAACTAGATCTCACAAAATTGAACTAAATACATATTTCGCAAGGCCAATAAAAGCTTAGGGGTGAATGTTGAAACATAAAGTTGTTTTTTAATTCAAAAAAGATTTGAAAACCCAAAAATATTTGTATATATATTTTTTAACTATCATTTTCGAAGTAGTTTAGCAAATTTACTTATTGAGTCAAATTCATTTCAGATAGTTTCTAGAGCTCACCGAAGAGAGTGAGATTCTGGCAAAACTTCGGGAGCACATTTGAATGTCGAAAGGTGAATGGAATTCAACGAAATTTGTACAGTAGCTTGTCATTTAGATAATCTTCATTTCTATATAATCTTTTTGGTGTAATTTGTTAAAAAAATACCCAACACCAACACGATGTCCGACGAAGACATTTTTTGGGGAAGGTGTTTGGCACCCCAAATATAACTATTTTGTAAAAAAAAAACTTGATATTATTAACTACATCATCAAATGCTTTCCAACGATATAACTTTTTTCAATTTCTATGTGAAAAAAAAAATTATGGTGGTAAACACTACCGTGAATAGTATGGTCGGCGGTGCCGACTACACTGGCAAGGGCTACTGGGCATAGGCACGGTTGGTTTGGCCGCAGTTGGGCCGAGCGATCATTATGAGCTGGTTGGCTGGGTTGAATTGGGCGGCTCATTATTGTTAAATGTCGTTTGGTCTTCTTAATTAGTAGGAGTGGGTCGAAAGGCCCTATTTTTGGTTCATTGGCATCTATTTAGGTCCAAAAGCTTCAAACACACACACACACACACACACACACACATTTTTGGGAGGTATTTTAAGGTCTTGGTTTTATTTTTAGCATTATTTTTGTAAGTATATATCTTCTTTATTGTTGTTTTGTATGTGATACATTTATTTACTACTTTTTTAGATCTATTACTTAAGCTTATTTTCTGTAATGCATCATATGATCATGTGGGAACATGTGGATGAGGCCAATGGGTGGCGAGAGCTGTATTTTGACCATCATATCATTAAGAGTGATCTTTACGAGCATGTGACATATAGAATGGGTATCCAACCCCGTAGTACCATGGGAGATGATTTCTGAATTTTTTAACCATCATTTTCAGAGTAGTTCAGCAAATTTATTTTTAAATAAAATCATTTCAGACAGTTTTCTAGAGCACACCGGAGTGATTTTCGATGAGATTCTGACAAAACTTTGAGAACACTTTCGGAGGCCAAAATGTGGATAAAATTAGGCAAAATTTGGTTAGTATATTAGCATTGAGATAAGCTTCATTTCTATATAAATTTTTTGGTGTAACTTGTTAAAAAAATATCTGACATGACAATCGATAACGGCATTTTTTTGGGAAGGTATTTGGCCCCCCAAACTAGTAGAAAACCTTAAGGTATGTATAAATGGCATGATACTTTTAATTGGTTGATCATTAACATATATTTATTTTAATTTCTATATATATAGAACTAACAATATTTTGTTATAAATCCCACTACAAATGTTGACTTTGACTTGCAGATGAGGGATTGATTCATTTATCTATGTGTTTCACCTTCATATACAAAAATAAGTATGAGTTCTACAATTTTTTATACCAACGAGATTATTGTTTACTACTATTGTGATCACATTTTAAGCAATCATGGAAATACTATTGTAGAAGTAAGTACTTAATATTTATATGTCATTATACTTTATGTTACAGTGATCATATTTCAATATAAGATACAATAGTGACTTTATGCTTGTATATTAACACTTAATGCTTGTTAATGAACTTCTTGGGTGGTTGGTTTACTAACCATCATATGTATAGATGGGTAGAGGTAAAGGAAGAGGAGAAAACTATGAATGTAAATGTAATAATAATAGTAGATATTGGAGAGAGTCTATTGATGATATAAATTATGTAAAGGAGACCCAAGACATTGCTCCCATGATACAATCACAATTCCTTCAGTACAACCATTACCTCCATCATGACATGCACCACAACAATTTAAAATTGGCTATGCATTAGCATTTGTTGATAAAACTATAAATGTTGAAGCAAACACTAATGATGCTTTTAGATTTGGCCTTAGAGATGTGATCATTGTTTACAAAAGAGAGTAAGCTTTCATCAACTTAATTTTATTCTAATAATACAAATAAAAAGGTATTGTATTAATATGTCATATGCATTACTATCCATTAATCTATGAAATTTAGTCATAATCGATAACATTTAATTTATTTATATGTACCAATATACTAGAATACTCACATTTTAAGGAATCAAATGTGGCAAAATTATGCAGAAAGAGTCAACAAATTTTTTTTTCTTTTGTTTTTTTTATATCAACTAGTCAAACCCATTATCCATCATTTTTCTTAGACTTCGCTAGAGCTTGACCTATCACATTAATTACTCTAATCATTTCAACCAGCATTAGATGGTTCAAACACAAACACTTGTCCACATCACATTCATGATTAATATCATTATTAAGAAAATGACTTCTTTATTTGATACTAAAACTAATAAGAAAGTAATTTTTTTCATAGGTTGTTGCCTCATGAAAAATGCTCATGAATGATCACCAAGACTTTCAAGTAGCAACTTCGTGTGAATGACTATACTAGGAAGAACATTCCTCACAACACTATGGATTTGTATTATAAGGATTTTCAGACAATATTTCTTTAAATTAAATATTTCTTTAAAATTAATAGAAATATTTTTGATGGGATCAAAAATAAGTGGCATATTCAATATTCTATTGAGAGGTAGGTAACTATTAGATACAAGAGTTTCATCTGGATCATTAATAATGCCAAGTAGAAGCTTGCCTATGTTTCTGATGATGAATTCAATAAGCCTTAGTACTATGGATCATTATAATTAATAATGCCAAGAGTCTTTGAATTAATAATGCCAAGAGTTTCATCTGAATTCAAATAGATAGGCAACTATGGATCATTAATAGCAAAGCACTACAAGACAACCTAAATTGGTAAGTCAGTGAAACTGCCACTCATACCAGAGGATCGATCGCATGGTAAATTTTTTATGATAAGAAGTTTTGTTGCAATAATATTTTAATTGTGCGATCAAATTAAATATAAATATATATATATTTTTTGTTTTGAACTCACAACAACAAAGTCTGGGAAAGTCGCCTATATACTATGAGTTGTTTGTTCGTAATCATGCTAGAAGAAGTGATGACTCATTCATCAATAAAAAAATCAAAGCTTTGAATATTAGCATCTTAATTAAATTAATGTTTTATTATATAATAGCTAATTCTTTCATTACTAAATTTATAAATTCTAATGTGATGTATTATTGAGTGTATGATGATTTCAACCTACTATGAGAAGAGATGTCCCAATCAGAGGAGTTATCCAAACCTCATCCAATTGATGACAATGAAATATTTGTTAAAAATGTTGGAGATTATGAAATCAAGACTATATGGTATTGGCTCAAAAAAATCAATATTTTGTATCATTGCCTCTTTTAGTGACACTTCACCTGCGATGGGTCATAGTCTTTAGTTAGAGGATCAATTGGAGCTTGTGCATGAAGAAAATAAGCTATTAAATGATCAGTTTAAGGTTTTGCAAGACCAGCACAAAAAAATATAGGAGAAATGAAAAAAAAAACATGATTAAAACCAAAAATTGCAAGAGGAGATACATAAACAATTGTAGGAGATGCAAAGACAGATGCAAGATCAAATAAAATCACAGTTGGCTACTTTTTTTCGTGGTGACAATAATTAGTTAGCTGTATTTGACACTAATATTACCATTTTGTTATGTAAGAATACTATTGATTTTTTAATTAATTAAAAGTATTATGTATTTCAACATATTTAATGATGTCTATTAATTTAACTATTAAACTACATTTTAATGGTTTCATATAGTTGACTTTGAATAATAATAAGATTGGTATGAAAAGTCAAAATATTATGTCTATGATCAGAACAAGATAATAATAAGATTGATCTTGTTATGTATTTCAGCAAAAAATATTAGCATATATTGATAGAACCGGAACAAAATTTTCGGTCTCAGATTAGAAATAGATACGAAATTTGAGACTAAAAATTATGTATATGATCAGAGGAATTTGAGACTAAATAATCCATCTATAATTATAGATGGAATCAAATCAATCGTTGATCAAAGACTGAATCAATCCATCTCTGATAAGAGACTAAATCAATCAGTCTATGTTTAGAGACATAATTTGAGACCAAAAATATTGTCTATAATCATATGAATCTGAGAGTAAGAGTAATAAATTGGCTTAGTAGTCTCAAGTAATAGTTATGATATTTTTATAAAGTCATTAATATTAAGGAACAAAAAATTCTAAAACCAAAATTACTTAAGCCAGAGTTATAGTTTTTTTAACACCGTGACTTTTGGGATACTAAAAGTTATATAGAATATAAGACCATGAATTTTGTCTCTTATCTCATATATCATGATAAATATGATATTTGAGATAAGAGAAAGTTAGTGTCATAGTCACCTACATTGTCATAGATATTTTAAGACATGTGAAGATAATATTTATACCACGACTATTTCCTATTGTCCTAGCCACAAGATACATAAGAAATACTTTCTTATCATGATGGTTATTTCACAAGGTTAAGACCATATAACAATTGTGAAGATCGAATTCCAAAGCATGAGATTTACCACATCATTGTGGTCATATATTAATATGAGAAGTCATTCAACATGTCATGACTATTTTATAATGTCATGACTTTGTGTTATAGAGATACCAAGCCTAAGTCATAATTATTACCAGTACTATGACTTTGTATTATAAAAAAATAAAAATACAGTCTAGAGTTAAAACCACTTTTTGAAGTCAAAGTGATGAAAGTCAAAGTAATAAATTTCTTTTGATAACTACGACTTCTTATTTAAACTTATACAAAGTAACTTAAGTGTAAAAGTAAAAGAAAAAGAAATTTTATAAAGTTTTATCATTATTCCTCCTATTACTCAATGAAACAAGTAAAGTCATAGTAACTACCAAACCATATCACAAATTTCACACTCCCTATGAGTTCCACAAGCAAGTAAGGGATGCAATATTTAATGCAGTGTCTAGAGTTGGGAGGCATGACTTTCAAACCCTCCCTCTTTATGCTAGATTTAGAAATTTTACCAAAATAGTGTATGTCAAGGATTTATGTAAAATTGTCATGACATTTATTTTATTTGAATGAATATGTTTGATTTTTTTGATGGATATTAATGAATGAGTGACTAAATAAAACTTGAATCAAGGTTTCGGTTATAGATAGATTTGTATAAAATTATAATGATAAATTGTGACAGATAAAACAATACTTATATTGCACATATCATAGGAATGAAGTAATAGCCATTCTAATTGTGATGCTCAAGATAAATCTTAGATAAATAATAAATCTCTTGTCTAACATAACTCTGCAAGTAAATGAGTCATACAAATAAATAAGTGGATATAAGCCTAAATATCAATCTCACATGAATTATGTAGACAGTTTGATCAACTAATCATAAACTAACTATATCACGAGTTAAATAGATATTTGTTGTCTTTGAAAAAAATACACAAACTTTAATATAAGGCTGGCTCACATCCTTGTGTGCTTAATCTTAAATATAAGGTTGGCTCACATCTTCAGAAAGATACAAAAGACTTTAGGGTTAGCTCATGTTTTCAGAAAGATTACAGTCTTTTGATGGTCATATTAGTCTTAGTTCATTCCAAAAGATAAAAGGATCTTTGAATATAAGATACCTATCTATTAATCCTTAGTCAATGTAATGACATAAGAATATTAAAGCTTTGATATGATCACGTAGAGATGCATTGTTTTTTTTAATAAAATTTTTAAAATTTATTGCATCTAGGTGAATTTCAACATTAAATTCCCAAGATACAATGTCTTTGCTAGAAATATCAAGAATAATAAACTCAAAAGTTTTGCCAAATTTGATATTATCTAAAAACTATATATGCAATAATTTAATTAAAAATATTTAAACTTATTAAAATAAAATGCTTTATCAATATATCATTATGCAACCAATATTTAGTAAATATTTAAATATAATGCTAATTTTTCATAACTAATTTTGTATTATGTTTTATACTTAAGAATTTCTTCGGATATTTAATATTCAAAAAAAAATTATAAAAGATGTATCTCTTTATATATATATATGCTAATAACGTGTTAAACAAGAAAAAAATAAGAAATTGACAAGTAAGATTATTAATAATTCTTAATATTTTTATTGATCCATATATCTTATTTATTATAATTGAGAAATATCTGAATTAAATATAATATTTAATTTTGTAAAATTAACATTAAAATCTTCATTGCTAAATGACGAATCATCATAAGTAACTAATATAATATTCTTCTTTTATTATAAAAAAGTAAATACTTTTGGTTTTTGATATATTGAAATTGAAAAAAAAATGATTAATAAAAATTAAATATTTTTGTTTTCATACTGAACAAAAACTTTAAAGAATATGTTTCGTCGTTGGTAGTTTTGAGAACCTTTATTATTGCCATGGCTTCTTGAACACGTGGAACTTGCTGACAAACACAAAACCATGCAAAGTTCTGCAAACGAACACCTGCCATAATGCATAACCTGCTTATTTTATACTTCACAGTGTGCGTCTAGCAAGATTTCAACCTCAGGGCCGTGATCTTTTTTTCTCAGCAATGTCTCCTGATCTTGCAAACCCATTTATAGTGAAGCTAAGAGAAGCAACGCCGTCATCGCGGCAAGCAGTTAAGTTCATGACAGCAGTTGTAATAGGGCTCGCCTTACTCGTGGGGTCGAGTCTGACGTTCGTTCTGACAACCATAGGTCTAATCGTCACGACACCAGTTCTGGTTCTTTTCAGTCCAGTTCTCGTTCCAGCTGCCATCGTTGTGTTACTGATTACCGTTGGGTTTTTCTTCTCCGGTGGGTGCGGCTTGGCGGTTGTCACGGCGTTGTCTTGGATCTACAATTATATGACAGGGAAGCAGCCTCTGGGTTCCGAGAAGCTGGAACAAGCACGAGAAGTTATTGCAGAAAAGGCGAAACACATGGGGGAACGAGCGAAGGAGTATGGCCAATATGTTCAGCACAAGGCTCACGAGGCTACTACCCGGTAGCCGCAACCTTCTGCTTCTGGTTAATTTGTGAATGCCGCCACAGGCCCCCACTGTTCGCTGTGGCAGGGTTTATTTTTCTATTATGCTAATGTGGCTTCTGCGGAGCACAAGGCTTCTAAATGTCATATACTGTGTATATGATCTTTGGAAGTGTATGTATTGTGCATTTTTTGAAAAATATGTACTCTATTATATTATGGTGCATGCTTTCAGAGATGGAGTAAATATTTTTAGAAAATGAAAATTTGTATTTTTAAGTTGTATGTGTGCATATGAAATGTGAAACATATGCTAGGTAGGCATGCGTTTTTTGAAGAACAATATTCCAATTGTGATTTCATATTATAATTTTTTTAGGGTGTGAAATTGGTATTTTATGATTTTTTTAATATATGAAAATATAAAATTAATGAATTCTTAATTTTTTTTAAATGGTTATTAAATATTTCTATTTTGTAATTATCTCACTTTTTTTTTTTTGCGAGGAACCCTATGTTTGTAGCACTACAATCAAATTATTTAAATTTATTTAAATATATTATGGCACAGATAAAAAAAATTAAGAACAATTTAGAAAACTAATATGTTTTTGTATTTTAATTATTTGTCTTTCTCAAAAAAAAAAAAAAAAAAAGCCTTTGTGCCATGTGATAAAAATTTAATAACAAATTAGAAAACAAATATAAATGCTTGTATATTATGTTGTGTGATGGTATGTGATAAAAAACTTTAGTGTTGCGTTTATATTAGCTTTACTGTGTGTGGGGGTGTGGGGGTAGATTTTAATTTATTATTTTTTGCAAATGACGTTTTTTTTTGGATATTTTAATAATCCAAATTTTATAATTTATTTAGTTTATTAATTTTATGTAATTTATATAATTATGATCACATATGGTTCTAGATTTTAAAATTTTATATGTTTTATATATTCACAAATTAATGTGTTTTCGGGTATTTTTAATTTTTTAATTTTTATTAGTAACTTGTGTATCTTTCAATGTGTTTGCACATTTGTTAAAAAAATATTTTATTAGTAACTTGTCCAATTTTTTAATTTTCTAATGAATTTATGAATTAATATTCATGTATTTATGAATTTAAATTGACAAAATCCATAACTTAAACTGCGCTTGTGAGATATAGAATATAGAATGAAATAGATAATTGTTAGGGATTAAATATTGAATAAAATAGCTAGTTGAGTAAATTATAATTAATACATTATTTTAATTAAAACACAATCAAGATACCTTAAAAGTGATTATAACAATGATTAAAAATCCACCAATAGAATTGTTGGATTATTTTAATTATAGGATGTCCAGTCTAAGTGTAGCATTCAAATATCATATATTTTACAATTTTAACTAAAATTGAAAGAAATAAAGGACCATAAATGATAATTGTGTTTAAAAAATTAGGACTTTTAATATGTTGTATCAACGTCATGGGACGTATGTATTAATAAAATTAGGACTTTTAATAAAAAATTAGGACTTTTAATATGTTGTATTAATAAAAAATTAGAACTTTTAAAAAATAGATGTAATAATTTTTGGGATGGATTTTTTATAAGACAATGTAAACTTTTATATTTAAAAATCCAAAATAAATTTATTTCATTTATGCCCTAATTTTAGTATTGCAAACAATAAAAAAAACAAAAATAAATAAAATGAGAAAAAAAGGAGAAAAAATAGAGAGAAGAGAGAGAGAGAGAGGATGGAGAGAGGATTTAGTCTATTCTCTCTCTTGTCAAGAGATAGAATAGATAGAATAGAGATAAGAGAGAGAATAGAGAGAAAAGAGGAGAGAAAAAAAGAACAATAAAAAACAATAAAAACAATAAAATATAATAAAAAACAATAAAAATAATAAAAACAAAACTATAAAAAAACTAAATAAAACTAAACTAAATAAAACTAAACTAAAAAAAAATTAAAAAAAACTAAAAAAAAAATCTAAAAAAGACAACTAAAAAAACTAAAAAAACACTAAAATAATAAAACACGCATGTTTAAAATAACAATTATGTATTGTTATTTAAAATTAAAATATTCAAAAATTAATAAAAACTAAATAAAATTTTATTTACTCAACTCAAGTAGACTCAACAACAATCAACTCAAGAATTAAAAAATATATAGAAAAATGGATATGATAGATATGTAAAATAAATTGAATACTAACAAGAATATATTTTTATTATTGCGTAGTGTTTCTTTCATTTGTGATGTGAAGCATAAAGTAGAAGAGACTTTTTTTTTCTTAGTTTATCCCCTTGTATTTGATTTATAATATTAAAAAAAAGTATCAATCATTAACATTAACATGCTCAACTAGGACTAGGAGTATACTTGTTATAATTTTTCTATTTGTGTCTTGAATGCAATAATTAGAATCAATGACACTAGTTAATATAATTTAGTTAATAAATTTGAAAACTTGAATTAATTTTTTGTTTCAAGATTTAGCCTTTCTCAAGATAGTATTTTATATTAATAAATTTTTTTTATTGAATGATTTTTGAATTTTAATTTATGTTAAAATATTTGAATTGTTTTTTGGCACTTCTAATCTGGAGATATTTGTATGTTTGATTACAAGAGTAGTTCTATGTGTGACAAGCATAAAATGCTTAAAATTGAACTCAATAAAAGTTGCATTAATTAAACAACAATATTTTTTGTGTTATAGCCTTGAAATTCAATCGAAAACAAATACTAAAATTTGTTCGTACTTATAATATATGGTATACAACCCCACTGACAAAAATAATGTTTATAACTAATATTTTAAATATCCATAATATAAAATTCATGACCAAAGGATCCATAATTTAAGCATATTTGTCAAATAAAAATTAGATCATTCTAGAAGAAATTAACATGAAAATAACTTTAACATAAAGTGTCACAACATCCATGTATCATGAATAAAATCACCATTATCATACTTGTGCTATGGCAACTCAATAATTCACATATAACCAGAGAAAAAAAATGTTGTCCAAAAATAAATATGTCAAAAAAATGCTCATGGATAGAATACCCTGTGTATTCTATCCAACATCCATTGGACGAAGAGAGTCTCTCTCTCTCTCTCTCATTGTTTCAATTTTCTAAATGAACATGATAAGTATGTTCTCTTTATGTTTTTCTTTTTTTTTTTTTTGTGTGGCATACCTCTTAGAAAGAAAAGTTTTTTCGCCTTCACCTTAATTACTTTTTTTGTGTATGGCACATTGCCGAAAAGAAGAAATATCTTCTACCTTTGATGTTTTTTTTTTATTCAACTTAGAGATGTGTGGAACAATGTTCAAATTAGAAACTATGGTTTTTCTATCTTAGCATTAATGAATTACGTTATAAAGCATATCTAGTTTTCTATGCTCCTATAAAGCAAAAAAAAAATCACAAACATATAGACATTTTAGTAACAAATTAATAAAATAACATCAATAGTTTTTAATAAATAACATAACAATGCAACAAAATTTAATAAAAAAATAAATAAATCAAAAATAAGTCAATCTGCCAATCTTAGGGAGATCCAACAATATGATGGAACATGTAATAATATGGAATATAATGAACATGGTGTTTTGAACTAAGAAATTTGGTTATATTTTAAAAATAGATCAGATACATAGATTATTGAACTTATTTATTAGAAAAAGTATCTGAATATTTAAAACCATTAAGATATTCTTTTTTTATGTAAGAGTACTAAAATCAACTAACATGACTAAGTTTGAAATGGATTAACTAATCTTCATCATTTTATGTATAATAAATTGGTTTTGATTTCTAATGATAGTCACTAGTTTCATTGATGAAGCTTATTGAATTATTAATATAAGTTTAATTACTAATCGATTCAATTTGATTTTTTATTTCAATAATAATTGATTAAAGCAAGATGAATATTTAATAAAAATTTATGATAGTTTTTATTAATAAAACATTCACAAGCTCATTGAATAATTGATAAATATTATATGAAAAAATTTTTTTAAAAAATAAAAAATCATAACTTCTAGCATGAAATAACAATTTCATTAATAATATATAAAATAATAACAAAAAAAAGTGTGATAAATGATTAAAAATTTGATGCACTTATTGTTAGATTTAATATTCTTGCTTTATGAGATGTATGGTTATGATTTCATTCTTCATATCTAGTACATTCATTAGATCTAGTGATGACTAGTGTCATTTTGAAATGATTTCCTCTCTGAAGCCTAGTTTTTGAAATTATATTCTATGCTTCCCATGACTTATGTTCAAGTCTTCTCTTAGCCTCCATGTTTTATTTGTATAAATCATAATATTAGTTTTATGTTAAAATATAGAAAAATTAGATGATATGTTATAATTTTTTATAATTTGTCCAATAATCAATGGTGATGCTTTAATATGTTTGTGACATTTCATATGAACATTTGTGATCGTATACAAACAATAACATTTGAAATATATCTAACTTGTGATTTTGTTTTCCTTGTATTTATTAATAATATTTCTTATATATGATGATGAGACACAAAAGTGTTTTTAACAAAAATGCTATGTTACCATCATTGTATACTAGACTAAGAATAATCAATATTTCATTACATTGTTAGCAATTTTTAATTCATTCTTGAAAAAATGATCCTTGTGAACTCTAATTTTAATGAAAAAGTTATAAGTTGATTTCTATAGAAACACAATACCTTGCTTTGCTCATCATGCAAAAAAAAAAAAAAAAACCCAAGCATTTATAAATATGTGATATAACTAAAATGAAGCAAATAAAATATTATTAAAAAATATGAGGAAAACAAATATATTTTATTAACAAATATCGGCAAAATACATCAAAAAATTTGTAATGACATTGAAGTTGGTATAATGTTTTCAGAAAAATATTAAACAATATCAAATTTTTATCTCATCAGATGAATAATATGTAACACTCATAATAAAAGTATATGATATTAAATTTTATACAAAAATATTATATACTAAAAAAATAATAATATTAGAAACTGAATAATAATAAACAACACCAAATATCAGGAAAATACATGTTGAATAGAATTATAATGAATCAATGACAACAAAACTATCAACAATATCAAATATTTGCATAAACAAAAATAATTGAATAACAATGACCATACCAAGGATATGATAGCCTAGAAGGTGGGGTGTTGAATGCATCATCAATGGGTTGTGAGTTTGATCCCTACTAGTTATCACTTACTGATGACATATAGAAAATACACCTTTTCCTTGACCCATATAGTCGAATTCAGGCCCAATGTGGCTCGTGGCTTCCACTTGATATAAAAAAGATGAATAACAATGACAATCATAATTTATAAACAATTTAATGATCAAGATACAAACCAATAAGTATCATCAAATATATATTATTTGATACCCATAAATTCATATTTCTGAATGATTTTAATTTGATAAAAAATAAGACGTGATGATTAAGTTAGGGCTACATAGGTCAACTCGTGCCTTGAAATTTTGGCTATGAACAAAACACAGTATAGTATTACCGATCCAATTGGACTCACTTGAAGCCTAGGTAAGGTTAATATTTTATAGAAACTAATTGTCTAGCCCGACTTTTCACGATTAAATGATTCAACTCGATTATGCCAAAAAAATACCAACCATATTGAACCAAAATTACTTGGTCCTCACAACTACACATCAAATACTGTGTCGGCATGACCAATACATAGTTTATGACGATTTAGAAAAAAACATAAAAAATATCAAAGCTAAGAAAATCTTGGTAAAGAAATGCCAGGGTTGGCTAGTAGGTGAGACCCTAAATTTAGGGATCATGGTTTGCACAATTGCACATCAAACACATTCCTTTTAGGGAAATCTAAAACTAAAATTTCATATATTGTATTGTTATCAGTAGTACTAATTCAAATTGTCTAACATGGCCTAACTATTTAAATTGGTAATACAAAACACAAATCAATTATATTTAATTTTTTTACTTAATGTTGAAATGAGCTTAATACTGAATAGTATTTAATAGCATTAAGTATTAAGTCATTTATTTTTTTAATATTTTATCTCTATTAATGGAATAAACGGAGACACAGAGTGAGAATTTTGATCATGGTGGGTGTAAGCTTTTTCTGAATGGAAACAGATAAAATTTTTGGCTTTTTTGTTTCCGCTATTATTTCAAAAAATTTAGTAATGAGTGAGTGAAAAATAAAAAAAATAAATGGTTGAATGCTTGACGCAAATTGCTTTCAGCATTCAGCCAAAAAAACAAACATGCCCTGAGTTAGGCCAACCTAACTCGGTTCCCTAAATATGAGATTCAATCGGTCCTAATAATAACTGGGTGGGCTTTATTTGCTAAAGTGAAAATACAATCGAGTTAGCTGAGCTACTTGAGCTAACCCTGGTAGGTGTAACATAATGCTACAATGAATCAATACTCGTTATTGTTTGAGGTGCAATGTGTATTATGTTTTCATTTCTATTTCTTGTGGAATGAAACAAATTTATCGATTATATTTCTTGTGTTTAGATAGACTTATAAATCTAAGATTATAATATTTATTTATTTATATTCTTTTGTTTGGTAACAATAAGAATGAAAAAAAAATTGACAATAATACCCATATACAAATTGATACATATTTATTTTTTTATTTTTATTTAACAATCAACACCAAAAGAATTAATGTACTTACATTATTTCAAATTTTATTTACATTGTATATATCAATATATACAAATCTAAGATATACTGTATATCTTAGATTAGAATATATTTAACATTTAACAATTAACATCTATGTTTAATTCAAATTTAGTTGTTGAATCTTATAAATCTAAGATTAGAATAATTTTATTTACATTGTATATATTGTGTAGTATTTTCATGTATATATTTTGTAATGTACTTACATTATATATATATATAGCACACTATATATATATATATATATATCCATGTTTAATTTCGGCTCTAAGTTGAATTAGAATATATCTTAGATTAGAATATATCTTAGATTAGAATATATACAAATTGACAATAATTCAAATTTATTTGTTGAATCTTATAAATCTAAGATTAGAATATTTTTATTTACATTGTATATATTGTGTAGTATTTTCATGTATATATATTGTAATGTACTTACATTATATATATATATATATATATATATCCATGTTTAATTTCGGCTCTAAGTTGAATTAATGACTTCAATAGAAATTGAAAGATTCTATTTCTAAAATGCTCCTTTCTAAATTTTAAAAACGAAAAATGGTTGGGTATTTCTTAAATGTGTGATTGAAATTTTATATTTCTAATTTTAGCCATGAAAATGGGATATTAGATCCCATGTCTATTTGTATACTAAAATAGTGATGAAATAGAATAGAAATGCATGATTTATTTCAAAATTAGAAACATATTTTGAATGCAAATTTTCAGTTCTATTTATGAAAATATGAATATGTCCCATTTATTATAATTTTTATTTGTTGTATACAAAATACATATACATATAGAAACCATATACCTTGAAATATTGTTAGTACATGCATATATTATTTATCCAATGACATTTACATAATATATACTATAGAGTAATACATAAAATAACAAACATCAAAGTCTATCAATTACAGTATACATTATTAACTTTAAAAAATGATAACCCAAAAACTAAAGTTTACCACAAAAAATTTCATTGCAAAAAAGTAATAACACATCACAAACAACAACTAGTCATTGTGGAGATGAGTATTGTCCTTCGGAGTTTTGGATGAATCTTCTTCAGAATGATGAAAAAGAGATGAAACCTCTTTCAACTAGCACATTATTTTTTCTATCTCTAAAATCTTCTGTTGCATTTTCTCATATCTTTTCATTTTTCATCATCTCTATTCATTCTTTATTCGTATATTTTCATTATTTATTTCTCTTTTTTTTTCTCATTTCTTCAATTTGCTTTTGTATCTATTCATTCTTTTGTTGCATCTTCTTATTTTTTCTTTATAAAATATCTTGAATTTTCTACATATCCTCATGCAGCCTCTCATCAAATAAATTATTGTAATTGGAAGATGATAATAAAGAAATAATAGGATATAATGTAGATGGACGAGTACCAATATCATATACTTGCCATTTTTTTTGGCTCCACTCTAACATAAATGTAAATATGCACAATATCAATCTATGACATTTCTGTAGAAGTATCTGTCAATTATGAAGCAATGACAATCATATTCTCCACAGTTTCTTGCAATTATTACAATACAACACAATTTATCATTGCTATATTTAGATAAAATTTATACCGCCACATGAAATTGTCAATACCCTACTAAAAATTAATATAAAAATGAAATTAGTTATTGTATTTAATAAGTCCATATATAATAACTCATCAGTTGTGGTAAAAAAAAATATTCGACTTTGCATTTTAATTTATGTGAATGCCAAAAATTAAATTTTTTTACTAAGTTATTTTATTAATAATAAGTTCATGAGATGCTGCAAGTATAATTTGAGAAACTTATATTAATATTATTTGACTGCTTATCCATAAATGATCCATCAATGTTGTTGTGCATTCACTTGAACACCTCAAACGGCATTTGTGGATATCCCAACTCAGCCTCTCGAAAATAAATAATAGTTATTAATGAGATACATGATATATTATCATACATTTATTATCATTTGTATTCAAAGTTAAAATCTTAATAAATTAGGAAAGATAAGTTTACAATATCTACTTAATGTTAGAAAGTTATATTTGAACTTCCAATATGTTTTGAACGTCCTGATTTTTCAACTACTTTCTTTGATCGATTATTATGTAACACCGTATGGGATAAGGCCTTGAATTCCTCGCTATCCTAGCATTCCCACAATTTTGATCCATACATTAATGGTAATATTATTTGGCTCTGCATATTTATCACAAATTTTTCTCTATTTGCTAAGCTTGTCATTGTATCTGATACTAGTCATATGTATTAATATATCATTCACTAAGATTAACAAAGCAATATTCTATTTATTTTTTTCTGCAAACAAAAAAAAAGAAAACAATAATACATTGTAATGCAATTATTTTCATAATATTTCATAAAAAACCTAATTGTAAAACTATTAAATTGATTAAAATTATATTTCAATTTTCTTCCATATTTGGGGGGGCAATTTGTTCCACTTAATAACCTCCAAAACTAATTTTTTCTTAATATCTTTCCAATTGTATAAGAAGCATAATGGATAAACCTATAAGTAATTTAACATCATCACATATGTATATATATAAATAAAATACACCCATTCTGCTACTAAGTTAATATTTTAATTTTTTTTTCTTATTCAAAACTTCATAATACAAATATGATTTTAATTCACATTGATAATGTTTGATAAGTAGCAACATCATAGATTATTATTAATTAAAATTACCATATTTTAACATTAATCATTTACTTATTTTTTATTAATATTTATTATTTAAATTATTTACTAATTAAAATAATAACAAATGATAATGTATGCATGTAGTAAATTTATAAAGGCCACATACTATTTATTATCAATGGTGGCCTGAATAAAGATTTTCTCATAACTTGGCATGTAAACTATAGATTGTGAATATTCAGCCATTGTCGATGTTGTAGTCCAAAGAATGAGCCTCCTGGGATAGCTTAGATGAAGCTAACAATACCTTCTAGTACAAAATGAGACAAAAATAAAATATAAGTGGCTGTCAACCTATGTGTCTCACGATGAGATGATGCCAACATATCCATTATACGTGTAGAAGAATGCATAGAGACATTTGTAGTATTTTTTTCATTGAATAAATGTTGAATTTCTCCTCCACGAACTATTAGTTGACTTCTTATACCCCTCCCCACATATTAAGATCCTCTATTGCTTGAATTGTTACTTCTCATACCTAATTCACAAATGCAATATTTTTTACATAATGATAAACACAATGACATTCAAAAAATGCAATATTTTTATTTAACACCCGAATTATAATAGTCACAAGATAAGCAAATACAACATAATATTTAAGTAAATAAAAATCTACTCATCAGCAAAAATTTCTAACAAATCAGCAAAAATTTCTAACTAATCATCTCCATCTACATATTCATCATTATCTGATTGTGTGATTAATTACTCTTCGTTATTTTCCTCAACATGACTAACATCAATGTCCAAATAGTTTGCATATTCACCAAGTAATATTTGAAGCTCATTATTTGACACAAGATTGATTGGATGCAGTTCCACATTATTCTCTTGAAATATAAGTACACACGATAGTGTGACAATAACTTCCTTTTCAACATTTTACATGGCTGTTCTAGATTTTATTTTACATATATACCACCAATTACAAAAAAATTATTCTTATGGCTGGACAAGTGGTGTAATATACTTGTTCTGCTTGCACTGTGAGAATGAATAGTTTGTACTTACGATAATATTTTTTATGGTACACATCCACGAGATCGTATTGATGCTTAATTATAGTACCCAAATTTGGAATATAATCAAACTATTTATCCTCAAATAAAATTTTTATTTTAATTGACAAAGCATGATACTTCACATGTAGAATTTCAATCAGTCGATAATGAAAATAAATATTAAATATAGTAGAGTTAGACCCCTTGATGCATACATCATTGTTCATTACAACTTTGTTTGAACCATGTTTCAAAGTTAATTTCAATCAATGATTTGTAAATATTTTCTAAAAGTACTTCGCAGAATATTATGCCCATTAATCTCTATATGAACACATGGTTGTCAAAACTTTTCATCATAAATAACTTATACTTCTTCATATCAACACATCTTTCCATGTTAGATGAATATTATCCATCAGTCATTTGCACAAAACTTTATTTGCATCATTATCCATACCATAACAAGCATTTGAAAATTTATTCATTGATTCTTGCCTATATAACTCTAGATATTAATAAAAATATTTCAAATCCTATTTTTATTTAATATTGACTTTTGTTTTTCACTCCACATTCATTATAATATTAAAAATATTATCAAAAAACTTATTTTCAATGTGCATCACATCTTAATTGTATCTAATTTGGTTGATTTTTCAATAAAATAAATCTTAAAAGGTATTTTATTTGTTCCAACCACAGTGATAATTATTTGAATTTAATGCATTTATATAATCTCCATAAATATCAATAATATTTTTGAACCCATCTTTCAATTATATCTAATATTTCAGTACTTGAACTCAAAGATTTAACTTTTATAACTATATGACATTTCTTAAAAATGTCAATATTCATCCGAAAGTAATGCTTCATATCTAAGAATGTATAATATAATATATCAATCCCTAATGTTGTCAGGACAAGTAATTTTTTTGCAATACTCCATCCTAACAACTTTCAATTTTAGTCTCTAATTTCTTTTTTATATAATATCAATTAATCAGTGTTTTTTAATAGTTATAGATTTTTTTTTCTGCTTATAATTTTTTGAAAAAAATTTCATTTTATTTTTTAATCCGTTTCAATTCCATTCATATTTTAGAAATTAAAATGAACATTTATATTTTTTATTTCTAATTAATTTCCCCCTTGTATTGAGCTTGTAGCGTATATATTATACTATAGATACATAACTATATGTATATATAGTACAATATACACATACAAATATATATGTACATATAGGATAATAGGCACACATAAAATGTGATTTTTCAAGCCATACACAACAGACACAAATATTTTGTTTAGTTATGTAGGTGTGATTTGCGGTGTGTCACGACTCACGAGTAATGGTTATTAAAACCCAATTAATTTTTGAAATAGGGAGATTTTTAATAAATTTCGGAAAATTTAAATAAAGAGCATTTCTTTATCGGTTAAACATTTTGGCTGCTGCTCTGCTATGGCACCAGAGAGTCTGAGCCAAAATCAAATGAAAGAAGTAGCGAAGGCAAAGTCATTCTCGGAGATTTAGACATGGTGTGTTGCTTTGGATTCTTCCAGTTCCATTTTTTCTGCGTCGTACGAAATGAAATATCTCTATGTCTTGAATGTTTCAGTTTTCAATAGCAGCGATCAATGATACGGACTCCAGAGAACAATGGGAGCCATTGGCTCCTAGTAACGAAGCCCAGGTTCGTTTTATCTCAATAACTAGTAAAAAATACATAAATTTATCAATTCCAATCCACACAATATTCTTTTTGTTCAATTCTTTTAGAAACTAGATGTGTTCTCACAATATCAATTGTGGAATTTGCCTTGCTATATTTTTGTAATGCCGCCCTGCATCCGCATAATGCTATGTCTTGTTCATGGCTGCTGGTTTTTAATTTTCTAGGAAGCGAGGGTCATAAATTGTAGGATGCTCATCAAGAACTCCAAATAGTGGGGACGTGTTAAAACAGAATATAGTAATATTTATGTTTTCTAGGTGTTCTTATATACAAAGAAAAATAAATTGAGATAGTCTTGAGTATATTCGTAAAGATGTCTACCGACTGATTTGTTATTTGAATATAATACATAATAATAGTTTTACTTTGGATCTTTTTATTGAGTAAGAAATAATTTATTTTTCTGTATTTTTTATATTATTGAAATATTAAATTAGAGGATATATATTTTGTTATCTAACTATCATAATAAAGAATAATGAAGGGAGAAAGTGAATATTTGATTTATTTATTATGATATCTAATTCTCATATATCTTATAGATAATTGTTATTATTAATTTGAATTCTATGTATTAAATTTTAAAATAATATTGTCTTTTATTTTTTTTTAAATATAAAATTGAGTATAAGAAAAATATAAAAACTCATAGTAGACTATAAATTTTATGTCAGTACAAGTTGATGCTCAACTTGAATTTGACTATTTAATTAACTATAAGTGTATATGATTTCTAAAAGAGTTGCCAAGTTCTAGTGATTTCTTTGCATATCTTAGTATACGAAGATTCGTGTTAAAGTGAATATGATGATGGGAGTTTTAGAACCAATTTACTAAATTGATCACATAAGTCATATATAGCCTGATGATGGTTAAATAGTAATTTTTATATATTTTTTTAAAAATTTGTAGGTTCAATTAGATGAGTGATATTTGATAAAAAATTAGTATTTAGGATTTTGGGTAATTCAAATTATTTGTTAGATAACAATTCAAAAGGCCAACCTTTATTAGAATGTTGATCACATATCTATTTGATGAAAAAAAGATATTTTTTATGGAGAAGATAATTTTCTTCCCAAGAAAATATTTGAGTTATTAAATGATATTTATTTGAAACTATGATTATATATACTCATGGAGTTGTATAAATTTTAACTCATCAATTCTTGTAATTAGAATATTATTAATATATAAAATAAACAAAATCATCATTATAAGAAGTCTTTTGAAAAAAAAAATGTATCCCATATATGTATAAATGAAATGAGATGACTTATTGTAAATATATTGCAAAAGTAGCTCTCGTTAATTTCTTTTAGCCATATAATATTTTTTATAATCTATAAAATATATTTGAATGTATTGCTTAAAATTTGTGGCTGTTCTATATATATCCTTTTAAGGTCATTACAAGAAAAATATTCTCTATGTTTAGTTGATATCTCTTCTATTTATGACGTGTTGCTAGTGAAATAAGAATTTATTTAAAATCCATTTCGATCATTGAAGAAAATATATCTCGGTACCAAATATTTAAGTAAATCACCTCTTAAGAAATCTTGTAGTAATGTGATATACATTCTCATTTGTCTTCATAATAGATCTCTATTTGTAATAATTATAATAGATCTTCCCAATGAACATTTATCTTTTCTAATATGACTTGATATATTGGATGAAATAATATTTTAGAAGGAGACTTGAATATTCTAATACTATTAAAAAATAATAAAAAAATAGAAAAAAGATAAAATATGTGAAAAAGATAATACATATAAAATAGATTTTTGAGTATAACTTATCTATTTATTTTGGGGTGTAATTAGAAGTTTAAGATCAAAATTAAAAGAGTATACTATAAGATCATCTGGTTTCTTAGTAGATCTTTATTAGTTCTAAGCATGTTGTGTGTATTTTTTTAATTGAGGCTTGATATTCTTTTCTTTTTTTACTAGGGTCCTCAAAGGAAGTCAAAAAATTATAAATGGATTAAGTCAATCGAGTCATCATTATCAATGAAGTTTATTTTGATATTTTTTCTTTTTTTAAATTAGAGGCTTGATAGTGTCGACCAAATATTTTGAAGTATGGTAGATACATAATTAGTCTCCTTTTATATAATACCTATAACATTCATTTTTATGTGTATATTTGTTTTGTGTTTTCACATCCTTTTTAGGTCATGCCTTTGAATTATTCTATTTCTAGTAATTGATTTTTGTTTTCTATTCTAATAATTATGATGACCATTGCAGTATGAGAAAATATGTCTACCTCGGCCTCATTTATGTTCATAAGTTTGGACAAATATAGCATTGATTTCAAGCAATAGCATAGACTCATTAGGATGAGATTGATGATTTTTCAAAAGCAGCTAATAATTTTGTTTTGCTATAAGAAGATTTAAGATCAATTTTGATTTTTGAATATTTGATAAAATGATATTTTTGATATTACTACTACATGATTATATCTGAGACATGAAATATTATGAATATCTTTTTAAATATCTATTATTTAATGATTTTTTTATATAATTTTAATTGTGAGTTAATTTTGAATAAATTTGTGTTATCATCTCTAATTAACTTGAAATTTTATAATCTCAATGTATTCAATCATAACATGCATTTGGAAAGATTATAGTTTTATGGTTGTTATATCGGTCCTTAAGTTTATTTCAAAGAATGAAAGGATTTTTGACGGTAAAATATTTATCTTTTAATCCTTTATTAATGTGATAATGAATGAATATTAAAACTTTGGCATGATCATGTAAGGATGTTGCATTTCCTTTTTTTAATAGTATTTTAAAGATACATTATATTTAGGCAAAATTCAGCATCCATAACCTTGGATAAATAATCTTTGCCTAAAATATCAAAAATAACAAATTCAAGCTTTGTTAATTTTAACATTATTTGGAAACTATTCATGTAATAATTTAATTAGGAATAATGTTAATTTATTAAAATAAAATAATTTATTAATATTTTATTAGATAAATAATGCCTCATAAAAATTAATAAATAAATAAAGATCTTAAGAATCAACTATATTTTCGTATCAATTATAAAAATGGTAAAAAACTTGAGATACGAAACGTAAAGTAAAATTTAACATTTTTTTATATTATAGCCATTAATTATGATTATTTTATTAGGAAAATATTTAAATTTTTATATAAATTGACCTTATATTATTTATTCTATAGCTCCTATCTATATAATTGATATTTACCTATATAAATTATCTATATAAATATTTTTATATTTATATATGTAGGAAAATATCTATATAAATATTTAAATTATGTTATTTTATATAATTTTTAGTAATATATTATAATTAAAAGGAATTAGAGATCTAATACATGATTTCTAGTTATGTATTTATAATTGTATATTTATATCCTATGACTTCTGGTTATGAGTATGCATAGCTTCTAGTTATGTATATATATATATTATCTTATAACTTTTAGTTTTGTCACACAATATTTATATTTATATTTTTTATCTCATAATTTTTCATAATTTTTAGTTATGAGAAGCAACATATTAGTTTTCATTAATTTGTAATTAGAAATAAATTGTAAAAATATTTACATGTATTAACGCATTCAAATAAAACAAATAAGATAGAACAATAAAATAAAAATATAAATTTATAACTTATATCAGAAATGAATCGTGCTGATAACTTGTTAGAAAAAAGAAAAAGATAAAATAAAAAGTAAATTTAGGTAAGAGTTATTAATTATATTTTTATTGATTTAGATCTTTTATTATTATATTTAATTAATATCAAAATTAAATACATCATTTAATTTAACACATAAATATCATAATTAAATATAATTTTTAATTCATTGATAATTATAGGGTCATTAAAAAATATGATAATATGGAAGTTGTACTCAGTATATCAAGTTACTGTTTTAACTTGAGTCTTTGAGAGAAGTTAATATTTTGATAGTTTTATCCTTGAAAATCAAAGAGACTACATATGATGAGCCTTTAACTTAAGATCTATACAAATAATTTACAAAAATAAGATATGTGTAATTATCTATATTAGGGATTTATGCCTTTCTCCTTTGTTGAGAGGCTTTGGTCTTTTTTTTCATTTGTTGTGAGGTTTTGATATTTCTTTCCTTCATTGAGAGATATGATTGCTATGTTATACTTATGAGTTTATATTATTTTCTAAAAATATTTTGTATTACATAGGAGCAATGGATGAGCAATTGAGGGGTTTATCATTACATACATATGAGGAGGATCTTGTATTGGAAGATAAATGAAGTAGATTTTTTATGGAATCTTATCAATTCTACCCAGTTGGACAAATTCTCACAAATCAATTTATTCACTTTAACACTATGAAACACAGAATGACTAATATATGGAGGTCTGAAAAAGGATCTGTATTGGGGTATCAATCATCAGCTAATTCTTTTCTAATTTTTTTATTTTATTGATATGAAAAGGGCCTGAGAAGGTGGCCCCTGAATTTTTGATGGTCATGTTTTGATTCTCCATCAATTACAACAGGGGGAAGTGCCTACATTGATGCCATTGTTCCATGTCTTATTTTGATTACAAGTTCATGATCTATTAGTGGGATTTGTGCTTGCTTCAGTTGGAACACAATTTGGTGCTTTTGTGGGTCAAAATCTAGATTATGATGCAAATAATAATGCAAGTGTTTGGAGAAATTTCATGCATGTCAGAGTTCTTTAAATGATGGAAGAAGGTTCAACAACCAAATGTGGATTGGTCTATTGTGACCTTATAATATGATAGACAGTAATTTTTGCTTTCTATGTGGGTTAATGTGATATTTTAATAAATTTTGTACTAACTTATTTTTCACACAAGAGGTTAAGTTGACAAAGGAATAAGTGAATGAAGCTGATAGTTGATAGGTGAGGAAAATTATAACACATTAATATGGTGAATTCTAAAGGATCTGATTTCAAGTATTCGACGTTGGTATCAGTTGGATCTATATTCTTAGCTTTATAGTATTCATTAGTGCTTGTTTTGTCCCCTTTTGAATAGGTATAGATTTGATTTTAGTTCACAAGGAATTGAGGTGAGTGTCAACAATTATAACACATTGGGCCCCCCAAAAGTAGAGGTGTCAAACGGGCCGGGCTGGACTATTTTTTGGTGGTCCAATTTGGGTTACCGTGCCGTGCCCAGCACTGCCTGGTATAGCAACCATGCCGTGCCGTGCTGTGCCATGCCGGGCCAGACACGGCTAAATCAGGCTGAGCCTGGGCAGTGCCCAAGCCCGACCCTTCTACACAAAAGTAGGGCTTGAGTTGGTCGAAGACAGAAAAAATGTAGAGTTGTAGAGGCTCAAAAGGACTGCATGATTTTGGATTCTTTAAGTTTAGATTTTAGTAGTCATATTGGAAACTTGACATTTTTGCCTGATGATCATACACACTCTTCTTATGTAATGGCTAGTCCTTTTGAATAGGCTTGCAAAGAATAATGATTTGTTTAAGTTGGAATTGCCCAAGGTTTAGGCAATCCTCGAGCAGTTCTAGCCAAGGAAGCACGGACACGACTCCCTACAGCCTTGTCCACGTGTCCCGCACGTGGACACGGCACGGATATGTGTTTGATACGCCATGTGGAGTATCAATGATCAATCTGTATTTGATATGCCACGTGGCATATCAGACGTCTAGTGGCCAACATCGCCCATGCGGCAACGTTGGTCACTCGACGCAGGTGGCGGGCGTGAAATGAGGGGGGCGGCAGAGGGTAGGTGCGAAATGAGGGGGGGAGGCAGGGGGCAGGTGCGAATTGAGGGGGGGAGGCAGGGGCGGGCGTGAATTGAGGGGGGGAGGCAGGGTGCGGGCGTGAATGAGGGGGGGAGGCAGGGGGCGGGCGCGAATTGAGGGGGGGAGGCAGGGGGTGGGCACTAAAATAAAATAAAATATTTTTATAAAATAAAATATTTGTATTTTATAAAATAAAAAAATATTTTTTATATAATATAAGATAATTTTAAAATATTATTTTATAAAATAAAATAATTATTAATATTATCTTATAAAATAAAATAAAATACAATATTTTTATTTTATAAAATAAAAAAAATATATATTTATTTTATAAATTAAAATTTTTTAATTTAATTTATTTTATAAAATACTTGTTGGGTAATTGCGCTTCCACGGTTAGTGAGATTAAGAGATAGAAACAACAGAAACACATAAAATAAGCAATATATATATATCCCAATCCAACAGCATCCACGACAGAATCAAAAACAAGAAATCAATACAGGAAATAACGTGGTTCGCTAGTCGCTCAGTATGACTAGCTATATCTATCAGAAAATACTTATGCGTTACAGATTAAAACTAAAACAGAACGTCTTACAATATGCAGCACGCAACAGTCGCGAAATCGCGCAGAGAGAGGAGAGTGATGATGAACAGTTCAAAAATGGGTCAAAATAATAGCCGCCTGAAAAATAAATACAAATCGTTTTATATGAAAAATAAACATCCAGTTTATTTAACCGAAGCGGGTCGGATCATGGAACGGGCCAGGCTCTGCTTCAAAAATTTTGGTCAGCGGGACCTTCGTTATTGTGCTACTGCTGCATCCCCGGGCTTTTAATATTTCATTTCCTGTACTTACATGAAAATATTAAAATAGAAAAGACATTTAGTTATACAAACAGATATTTAAATAAAAACAAATTACATATACAACAATTTTCACCTTAATTTGTTTTGCATACAGATAGAGAGACACTCTCTATAAACAGTTAGTCCAAAAAGACTACATCTGATTTGATATGTTTAGTAAGTTAAGATAATGTCTTAACTTATTCAGAGTAATAGGTTTGGTAAACATGTCAGCTGGATTATCAGAAGTTGCAATCTTTTTTACTTGTACCCTCTTCTCAGATCGAAGGAAATGATATCGCACATCAATGTGCTTTGTCCTCTCATGGTGCACTTGGTCTTTTGCTAAACAAATAGTACTGAGGTTGTCATAGAAAACTGTTGTAACCTCTTCATAAAGACCAAGGTCCTTGAGAAACCTTTCAGCCATATTCCTTCCTTCGTAGCTTCAGTCAGAGCCATATACTCTGCTTCAATAGAAGATAAAGTAACAGAAGATTTCAGTGTGGCTTTCCAGCTAACTCAGAACTACATGCAGTGAAGACATAACCAGTCATAGATCGTCTACTGTCAACATCTCCTGCATAGTCAGAATCAGAATGTCCTGTCAGCAAGAGTTCAGATTCATTACCAAATATTAGACCAACATTAGAAGTCTCCTTGAGGTACCTAAGTATCCTCTTAACATCTTTCCAGTGCTCTTGACCAGTGTTTATCATAAACCTACTTACTGCACTTACTGCATGAGCAATATCAGGTCGGGTGCACACCATAAGATACATGAGGCTCCCGGCAACACTAGAATAAGGAACCTTAGACATTTGTTCCTTGTCAGATTCAGATTGAGGACAACATTCTAATGTCAGATGGAGGTTAGAAGCAAATGGTGTGGACAGAGGCTTACAAGAAGCTATTCCAAATCTAGATAGAAGTTTCTATGAAAGAAACGATTTTCTTTTAATTCTATTTCTGAATATTTTCATACCTAAAATTTGTTTTGCTCTTCCAAGATCTTTCATATCAAATTCAGAACTGAGGAGATCTTTCAGTTCCTGAATATCAGATTTATTTCTGGTAGCAATAAGCATATCATCTACATACAATAACAAGTAGATATATGACTCATCCTTGTGTCTTTTGAAATAAACACAGCAGTCATGGTCATACTTACTGTATTCATGACTAGTCATGAAACAGTCAAATCTCTTGTACCACTGACGAGGAGACTGCTTAAGTTCATAAAGGGACTTCAGAAGCTTGTACACATGAGTTTTCTTGCCTGATACCTCAAAACCCTCAGGCTGGCTCATGGAGATCTTTTCATCGAGATCTCCATGAAGAAAAGTAGTTTTGACATCTAGTTGCTCAAGTTCAAGATTCTGATGTGCTACTAATGCTAGAAGTACTCTTATTGAGGTATGTCTAACTACAGGAGAGAATATCTCGTTGTAGTCAACACCCTCTTTCTGACTGAATCCTTTTGCAACTAGACGTGCCTTAAATTTTAAACCACCAGCAATTGAGACATCCTCTTTCTTCTTGAAAATCCATTTGCAAGACACTATTTTTCTTCCCTTTGGTTTAGGTACAATAATCCAGGTACCATTCTTATGAAGAGATTCAATTTCTTCATTCATGGCAACCAACCATGACTCAGACTCAGGACAATTAAAAGCATTCCTGAAGGAGGATGGTTCAGGAATGTCAATTTCTTCGGCAACTTGTAGGGCAAATCTTACAAACTCATCAAAGCCGAATCTCAGAGGAGGACGTGCGTTCACCCTCCTTTGTCTATCCCTTACAATACAGTAGGGAATAGACTCTTCAGGTGCAGTTTCAGGATCAGGTTCAATAACAAATTTAGCATCATTTTCATGATTAGCTATCGTTTGTCTAGAAACAACATGCATCCTTCCTGGAGCTACAGATTCATATTTTAGCTCCACCTTAAGTTTAGCTTGAGGAACATCAGGTAACTGAATAGGACTAGGTACTTGTTTCATAATGACACTCTCGTCGAAGGTAACACTCCTAGAGAGTATAACTCTATTTTCAGATGGTGACCAGATACGGAATCCTTTGACTCCATCATCATAACCAACAAATATTCCCTTGCGTGCTCGAGGTTCAAGCTTACCCTCATTTACATGATAGTAGGTAATACACCCGAACACTTTCAGATTGGAATAATCTGCAGGTTTACCAGTCCACACTTCAAATGGAATTTTAAAGTTAATTCCACTATGTGGTGATCTGTTTATCAGATGACATGCTGTATTAACAGCTTCAGCCCAAAACTCTTTGCCTAAGCCTGATTGAGAGAGCATACATCTAGTTCTCTCCTAAAGAGTTTGGTTTATTCTTTCAGCAATGTCATTCTGCTGAGGAGTGTCCCTAACAGTTTTGTGTCTCGCAATACCTTTGTCCTTATAGAATTTCTCAAATTCAGATGAACATAATTCTAGATCATTATTTATTCGTAACAGTTTAACCTTCTTTTGTGTTTGATTTTTTACTAAGCTAACCCACTGCTTAAATTTTATAAAAGTCTCGGATTTATGTTTCATTATAAATACTCAGGACATCCTGGAGTAATCATCAACTAAACATAAATAAAAACGAGCACCCCCAAGAGATGTGACTCTAGAAGGGCCCCAACAGTCAGCATGGATATAATCCAAAATACTGTTTGTGCAGTGTATGACTTTACCGAACTTAGTTCTATGTTTCTTACCAAAAATATAATGATCACAGAAATTTAATTTACTGACTCTATGACCAACAAGAAGATTAAGATCAGAGAGAATTTTCATACATTTCTCTCCCATATGTGCGAGCCGCATATGCCACAGTCTGGTAAGTTCAGCTTTGTCTTCAGATGCTGGCTTTCCGGATGTGACAGCAATAGCCACTGTCACTGTGGAACCTATCAGTGTGTATAGCGTTCCAGTTTTCTGCCCCTTCAGTACAACATCATCTCCTCGGTGAACATTCAATGTTCTCTCTCTACCACTGAATGAATATCCATGATCGTCCAGAACACCAAGAGAAATGAGATTCATTGTCATCTCAGGGACATATCTCATATTTGAAAGTGAGACAATTCGGTCATCCCAAGTTCTCAGTTTGACTGTGCCGATTCCAACCACCTTACATGGTTGACTGTTCCCCACCACAGCATGGCCAGCTTCCTTCTTGTCATCTTTGCTGAACCACTCCAAGTGAGTGCTTATATGGAAGGAAGCACCAGTATCCATGATCCAAGAATCTGATCTTGTGATCGTTGTGGAGATTACCAACACAAAGTCTTCTCTATTATCTAGATCATTAAAAGTCACAGCATCAGTAGGTGGGGGGTTAGGTTGACTTTGCTGTTCCAGCCTTGCTCTCTTCTTCGGGTACTCAGTTTTCCAATGCCCTTTCTGTTTACAGTAGTGACAAATGTCACCCTCCTTTGACATCTTCTTAATCTTATTTCCCTTATTCTTGAATGGAACAGGTTGTGGCCTCCTGTTTGTCACCACCAGTCCAGTAGGATGTTGTTCAAGGCTTTCAATTGCAGCCTTCTGCCTCATCTCTCTGGAGTGTAGGGCAGCCCAAACATCCTCTAGTGTTATCTCCTCCTTTCCCACAATGAGAGATTCAACAAAATTTTCATAGGAAGGAGGAAGAGAAACCAAGAGTAGAAGTGCAACATTCTCATCATCCACCTTAGCATCCACACGTTTAAGGTCCATGAAAATGCTGTTCAAGTCATCCAGATGCTTCTTCAAAGATGTTCCCTCTTGCATCCCCAGTGTGAACAGCATTCTCTTCAACAGAAGCTTGTTCGTCAATGGTTTAATCATGTACAGAGACTCAAGCTTGAGCCACATTCCTGCAGCAGATTCCTCATCTGCTACCTCAGCAATGACTTTATCCGACAAGCTCAACAGAATGGTGGATTGTGCTTTCTCTTCACGTCTCCAAGTCTCAGCCTCGGTTATTCCAACAGCAGTAGCAGTGTGTGGACCGAAGCCTTGAACCAGAGGACTCCAAATATCGAAGTTTTTTAAATGTGCTCGCATTTTAATCTACCACATACTAAACCCATTTCTGCTGTTGAATTTCTCAATCGTGGTGTTTAGGGTTCCAGCCATTTCAACAGAATATTGCTTGTACAGAAAAATCTCAAACTAAAAATGCACAATTGCTTGAAAAATCTTAAAACAACCTCTGATACCAATTGTTGGGTAATTGCGCTTCAACGGGTAGTGAGATTAAGAAACAGAAAACAACAGAAACACATAAAACAAGCAATATATATATCCCAATCCAACAGCATCCACGACAGAATCAAAAATGAGAAATCAACACAGAAAATAACGTGGTTTGCTAGTCGCTCAGTACGACTAGCTATCTCCACCAGAAAATACTTATGCGTTACAGATTAAAACAAAAACAGAACGTCTTACAGTATGCAGCACACAGCAGTCGCGAAATCGCGCAGAGAGAGGAGAGGGATGATGAACAGTTCAAAAATGGGTCAAAACAACAGCCGCTCGAAAAATAAATACAAATCATTTTATATGAAAAATAAATATCCGGTTCATTTAACCGAAGTGGGTCGGATCATGGAACGGACCAGGTTCTGCTCCAATAATTTCGGTCAGCGGGATCTCCGTTATTGTGCTACTGCTGCATCCCTGGGCTTTTAATATTTCATTTCCTGCACTTACATGAAAATATTAAAACAGAAAAGACATTTAGTTATACAAATAGATTATAAAATAAAAACAAATTACATATACAGCAATACTTAATATTTATAAAGTAAATAATTTTTAATTTTAATTTTATTTTTTTTATCATATCGTATCCTAGTCGTATCCGTATCCTATTTTTTTAGAATTTGCCGTGTCCCCGTATTCTGCCGTATCGTATCCCCGTGTCCGTGTCCGTGTTTCTTAGGTTCTAGCACTAAGTGTGATTGTTAAATCTTAAAGGCATATTTTTATTTCTTTAATTGAGACTCTGGATCACAGTTAGAAACTTTAGGAGTTTTATGTTAAGCTTGGCTTTGAAGGTTTATATTGATAGAATAGGAAGATGAGCATTTTTGGTAATGTTATGGTAAAGGTGTTAAGTGGCCTGGGCATGGATTGCAGCACAATACGATTTAGCCATGTCAGGCCCGACTCGACATGTTCCATAACCATGCTTGTATCGAACCCATACCAGTCCATGGTATAGCTCGTGCCTTGCCATGCTAGGGATGCACAAGCCTCGTGCCGTGCTAGTCTCATTTTGCATGCATGGCGTGTCGACATGAAATATGACATGACCACATTTTTAATAAGCAACCATTTATAAAATGATTGTTTTTTTTCCATAGGACATTGCTTGTTGCTGTAACTCGCATGGACAATCTTGAGATAGAATGAAAACTGGGCTCTCATCAAAATGGTTGCTTTCAAAAAAGGAGCCAATTCTAAAATAGCTGCTTTTTGCTGTCAGGACATTGCATCTTGTTGGAACTTACATGGGCAATTATGAGAGAATGAAAATTGCGCTCTCATCAATTGGAACCTGCACGGGTGCAACCACGAGAAGCTCAAAAACTCCCCAATCAATAGTGCAGCCGCAAGAGCCCATATTGACAACAACATAACTTTTGGCAAAAATTCTACCCCACATTCGTACTTGGTTAAACAAAATGGCCACTCTTGGATTGGACATCACATATCTAATGACAGCAGCAATCATTCAAATCGCATAGATTCCAATTATAAAAGCATAAAGGTCATTGCATTTGATACCATGGGTCACTAGAAGAAGAGTGAATGCATTGGAAAGGGCATGGCCGATTGAAACTAGAATCATAATCAAGCTAGAGTTGAAGAAGAGCAAAGACAGCCTAGCCATCGCGAGCAAGAGTGTGCAACACCAGAATATTGCTGTTTTGAATAGGAGGATCAACAAGAAGCACTTTTTCTGCCTGAACTATTTTGCCTAGCATTCCGTTGTGCAATATAACCCATCTTCCTGGCCCTGCATTTACATTTGTTTGGTACCCCATTCATGCAGATGGGGTCGGGTCGCGTAGTTCTGGCAGCCCTCCAATCCTACGGACCCTTGTCCCTCTTTATTAGAATTCCTTGACCACTTACGAGAACCCAACCCCACCCCAACTCCCAGTTGAACTGGAAGAGGAGCAGACAAGTTTCTATATTTATACCATTTCTTGTTGGAGGGGCGATCGTTCGTTGCCATAGGGATGCTAAGACAATGATGATGGCCCGTTCATTTGTTTGACCCGTGGGAATTTGATTGAAAGGCTGCTTCCGCAATGAGAGGTGTTAAAAGGGCCGTGTTGCGCTTGCACGGTCTGTTTTTGCTAGGCACGGCTATGCCACCATGCTGTGCCATACACGGCACGGTATGATGGCACTGCACGGGAATTATCTGGCCGTCCTAGCATGACACAGTGGCATGGCTGAGTGCAGAGTCGTGTTGGACCATGCTGGATCATACTGGACCATGCCAGATTGTCCTTAGTTGAAGCCGTTGTTGGACTACATTACCAACTAATTGTAATTGACTACGTAAGCAAGATCTGGCTTATGTGGCCGGATTTTTTTAATAATAATAATCTGTCAAGTTGGGTGATCACCCGATGAGACTTGATCTGTGACCCTTAGTTGGCCTTGGGTCTTCGGGCAGGTGGACCGTGCCACTGGGCCAGACACAGGCCTTGTGGGTGCCTAGCCTAGCACGTGGCATGGCTCGTATTGGTCCAGCATGACATGAACCATGACATGTGGCAGCAACATGGCCTAGGACCAGACGGTTTTGGATCGTGCCATGCTGAGCTGGTCCAGGCACGGCTGAACCGCATCGTGCCACGGGCCCCCCTGCCTGATTGACACCTATATAGAGGTGTCAAATGGGTCGTGTCGGGCTGACCCGACACGTTTTTTTAGAGCACGGTCTTGCTTTCGTGTCCGGGCCAGGTTAAATTGTTTTTTTAATTTTATCATTTTATTTTTTAGTATAATCATAAAATATATTAAATTATATATAGAATTATAAATAATGTATTTAATAATAAATTTATAAAATGAAAATTGTTTAAAATTTATAAAATTACAAAGTTTATTTTTTTTTAAATTTAAAATTAAATTAGTTTATAATTTATTAGAATTAAATTATAGAGTTATAAATTTTTAAATGAAAAAATAAAAAAAAATAAATAAATCAAAAAATTTTGTTAAAAAAAAATTAAAAAGTAAAAAAAATAAAAGCAAACCAAAAGAAAAATGACCAATCAGCCAATAGATACCGAAAGTCCGAACCAAACAAATTAAAATTTCAACGTAATGTATAAATAAAGCGTACAATCAATAAAAAACAAACATCAAAATCAAAAAGCAGTGGATTATCATCAATCGTCAATCAGCATATCATGAGCATCATCAGTTGCAACATCAAGATCATATCATATAAATCATCATCATTAGCAATCAACTCCTCTGCTTTCACAGTGGATGCGGCTGCAGTCCCAGTCCCAGTTCTAGCTCCAGCACGATTATGGATGCTAAATCTCGAATCCTTCCAATCCTTCAAACAGGCCAATGCCTCAACAATATTTGGATGTAATCTCGATCTCCAATTCGAAATCATGTTCATTGTAACAGAAAAAGCAGACTCCGATGCTACGCTCGACACCGGAGGAGTCAGTAGATCTCGTGCCATCCTAGATAGCACGAGAAAGGTGGACTCATATGATTTTCACCACTGTAATATATCAAGATTCTTAGTATCAGAATGTGATAGGATTGTGCAGTAATCAGTATCTAAGTACCGAGAAAGCTCACTCCTATGTGATGGTCTACCCCGATGTTTCTTTCTTGCTAGCTGAATGGAAAAATCATCATCTCCGAACAAGCTATTAATGTCTGTAATCACAGTCTCACTACTATCACCACCACCACCACCATACCTAGTATCATAGTATGTGAACAGGTCAGTTAACTTCTCAAGAATGAATCATTCAAGTGGCTCTTTCAGGTTCATGCACAAAGAAATGTAAGTCAGAGTGTTTTCTATCCCTTTCACCTTAACCCCAGGGTCCATGCATGCAGCGAGGTAATAAAGAGATAGAACGGTGGACCATTATTTCAAGTACTTGATTTCCATCTCTGCAACCATATGGCTAAGTGTCGGTCAGCTCGATACTTTCTAAACATGATACTAATATTGCATATGCACCCGAGTGCAATGCAAGTCGTGGGCGTATAAACCGACGAACACATGTTCGTCGTTTCATAAAAAAATCTTCAAATATTTCATAAATGAAATTCTTGAAGCCTAATCAGTGTCGTTAATAATAAGTTCGTCACTCTTACTATAGACATAATCGGATATCACATGTTCGTATTCAACACATGATTTCAATATCAGATACGTGTAATTCCAACGATGTCTCACATCCGATTGAAATTTTTTCTTCTTAAGATTCCCAGACAAACAGAGACTACCAAACTTTTGTTGTTTGCGAGAAGTGTGAATATATTTTAGTGCATTACGTATATTATCCAAGACGGGGAAACACACCTTCATACCCGCTTGAACAATCAGGTTAATCATGTGACACATGCATCTGACATGAAAAATCTCTTTAATGGTGCATCTCTAATATTCCTAACAAACATGTTAATCACTACTCTATTATTATATGCGTTATCGAATGTGATACTAAAAATTTTATTTTGAATTTTATTTTCTCTAAAGATTTTTATCATACACTCAAAAATGGCCTGGCTATCACGAGGATGGAGAATCTCAGAGAATCCTAAAATTTTTTAATTCATAGTCCAGTTAGAATCTACATAGTGGCTGGTGAGACATGCATAAGATGATTCATCGTGACTTGTCCAGATATCGGACGTCACGGACACCACTCCACTATATGTCATAAATTCATTAATTATTTTTTATTTTTCTAACTTATACAATTTTAGTATGCCATTCCTAGATGTGGACCTAGGAATCCTACGATAAGAAGGCTGAAAATATGGTTGCATAATGCGCACTATCCTTGGATCTTCTGAAAATTTGATCGGAAGAACCATCAATGTGATAAGTCTGGCCATGCCGTCCCTATCCAACTCGTTGGAGAATATGAAGGGAGTAAACTTTGAGACTGAACTCGATCCAGTCTCAAAAAATGTAGTGTTAAGTTGGGTTTGCCTAGGATCTAATGGACTATGTTTTTTGGTGTATAATTCGGCATGTCTTTTAAGGTGCTTAGTCCCAAATGAACTCTTATATGTTAAAATTTTCATGCAATATTTGCACTGTGCCATTTTTTCTTTCTCATCCTTAATATTTTTTTTGTTTTATTATATTAAAATGAGTACAAACTACAGAAGTCCTCCTAGTTTTTTGTTTTTTAAAAGTTTGGGTTGAGACAATTGGAGAAATCAAAGTTTCAGCAGTCTCAGACCTCTGTGTAAGATTTTTATTTTCTAAATTTAAATATGTTTTATTAGTATTTATCATTTTTTAGGATTTTTGTTAAACAAGATACTTATTTAGAGACTAGATGATAGATTTTATATTTAACTATTTTAGGACTAGAGAGAGAGAGACTAGAGAGAGAGAGAAAGTAAAAAAAAACTTAAAATAAATTACCCAGTTAATCAGTCAGGTCGATCACGTCCGTGGTGCATCACAGTTTAGGTCAAAATTCAAAATTCAAGTTAAGATTCCAGAAAAGCCAACCCAAATGATGAAATCTTGACTTCTCAAGTTCTGTGAGAGAGGAACAAGAGTTTTGAGAGAGAGAAAAAGTGAGATTTGAGAGAAATAATATTTATGAAAAACATAAATGTTATAGAGAGGGGAGAAGATTTTATAGATTAAAGAAAATAATTTTTTTTTAAAAAAAAGTCATTTTTTATGTTTTTTTTATTTTTTTTTAATTTTTTAGGGGGTAGAATCATGAGGGCCGTTGGATTCTTCCCCCTAGTCGTTGGAGGCGAGATCCAATGACAACAATTTAAATTTTTTCTTTTTTTGCCCGTTGGGGGGATGGGAATTGGGTCGTGTCGGGGGGAATCGAGGGTCGGTTCTGATGGACCCGACCCACGGTCTTCTTTGCGGGAAGGGGAAGCATGGCTTTGCCCATGTCACAGTGAACCCACCCGTGACCCGTGACTCATGAGGGTGTGGGAAGCCAGGTCTGCTGGTGCGAGATGCCGGGGTTGGGTGTGAACGGTGACCTCTACCGTGCCTACGGGCCGTGCCACGGGCCACCGAATTGTGCCGGGTCAGGCACGAGGCCCAGTTGGCCTGGCATGGCACGGCACGGGACGTGCCTAACCCGGGCACGGGATATTTCCGGGCCGGGCTGGCCCGGTTGACACTTCTACACCTATAAATGAATATAAATTTGAAAAAAACCATCAATATGATAAACTTCCATAAACTGCAAGTTTATTTTTCCAAAGGCCATCTTCATCTACAACAATATCAATCATCAACAATGTAATATGTGATATTTTTCAGATTCAGCTTCTTTTTCACTATTGATTCAGTAGCAATTATTGTGGAGAACCTCAATATCACATAAAATTTGCTAGCTAAATCTTAGAGTTCTCAAACATTGATACTCATCAGCAAGAATGAGCCAAAGGAGGAGAAAATCAAGGCATAGATATGTAACATGGACGCTTAGAAGAAACACATACTACAGTATTATTTGGACTTTATGACAACACTACCCTCATAAGCAGGAAGAGATGGACAGACTAAAAAAAATTGGATGGTTAAATTTTTCCTCGGCCATTGATAAGAAACAGATATGACGAGCAATATAAGTGGCATTGAGAAGCCATTAGAAAGTGCCATGCAACTAGGGCTTGTTGGATAGTTTGCTTGGCTTCATGTCGTTAATGACCATGATAAGTGTGCAAAACAAGGTTTCTCAGGGGTCTAATTAGAAATGGTTGGAAAATGTTGATCCTCTTGGCTTTTTGGTTAATGATAAGAAATTGATTGGATTGCTCCATAAGGTTGGTAGTCCTTACTTAGACACACACCCTATAGGGTATGCTCTGGTACCATGTGAAATGAAACGGCAGAGAAAAACTAAACATTCATTCAATTTTGTAAATTTAACATACATGAGAGCCTCTTATATAGAGGTCAAAGTGATTGGGGCAGCCCATAAATTTATGTTCTCACTAAAGCATAAAATAAATCAACTTATAATAATAAAAAGAACTTTTACAACACAAATTTTAAATAATAATTTGTCATACATTTAATTGGTGATAATTAGATATTTATTTAGAGGTGTCAACCAGGCCGGGCCTGGCCGGCCCGGCCCGGCCGGTTTGACACCTTTATATTTATTTTATTTTATTTTTTAATAGATATTATTTATCATAATATAATTTAATCTTAATAAATTTAGTTTCTTTATAAGATTAAATAATAATATTATGATAAATTATATCTGTGATGATTGTCTTACTATTAATTTCTTTATTACAATGATATTCTTCAAGGTCAAAGATATAATCATTGATTTGTGTTTCCTTGCATTTATTTTTATTTTTTTACTTATATGCCCCACAATTTTTTTAACATGTTTTGGATATTTTCTATTTTTTTATATTTTAAAATTCCTTAATAAGAAATTTGTGCCTATAGGTGTCTTTGTATATATATATTATTACAAAAAAAGTATATCATAATATTTATATTTTTTTATTTGATAAATGAGTATTTCTATTTATACTTTTTTATTTTAAATGACTTACCACTTACTTGATATTAACTTAAAAACATTCATTATTATATGTAACTTTTGTAGTTTATATTGTAATAAAATATTTTTAATAATATTAAGAAATCGAAACAATGAAAAAAATATCTTTAACAAAAATTAATATATATATATATAAACATATCATTTTTGGACATTTATTTTTTTTAATTTTTTTTTTTCACAAATCACAAATAATTATTTATAGGAATAGTTTTTCATTTTAATTTCTCTTCTTTAAATAAAAATGAAAATATGCTACTAATATATCTAAGAAAGTAATTTAGATTGTTCAAAAATGTTTTAATAAAAAAAATATATTTTTTAAAATAGTCCATTATGTTATGAACTACCTCTTTTTTTGTCTAAGGTAATTTGGTAAACATATCTAAAATATATCTAAGAAAGATATATTTTTTAATAACAAATATATCTAAGAAAGATATATTTTTTAAAATATATCTAAGAAAGTAATTTGGTAAACATAGATGCATTAATGGGTGAGATGTGCTCTGACTAAGGCATCACAAAGGTATGTCTAAGGTGCTCTTTATGGAAGGCACCTTGTCTAGGGGTAGATCTAGAATGGTTCAAGGAGTGGGAGTCTTGTGTGTTTGTGCCTAAGCATGTTTTTCTCTTCACAACTATAAGTATTATTAAATACAAGGTTATAAAATTTAATCTTGTATTCAATTGATTCATGGTTAAAGAAAAGGTGACTATCTAATTTTTTTTTAAATCTATTTTGATAACCTTTAGGTATTTGATAGTTTTGGCTAGTTTTGCAAACTTGATTAATCTCACGAATAGGTGAGTTTTTCATTTGGTTTTATCTCTAGGTAGGTCTAAGTGAAATAGATTTCTTTAGTTAGAGGAACTTGGGATCTGAACTTTTCACATTATTTTCATGAGTCATCCCTTAATACAATGACTATATAATTTTATATTTTATTATCACAAATTCTTAATTTGATAATCTCATCACAATTATAATTGATATTTTTTTTTTGGAGTGACTTGTAAGGAAATTTGACTTTATTTGTTTATACATTTCAAGTATGACTTAGCTTAATGAGATTATAATATAATTAATAAAAGTAATGCTAGATGATCAGGGAGAGATGATATATTTTCTTTTTTAGATAATCGTTATCTTAATTTTAGTAAATCTTTCCTAAAGATGTGGAAGGCATGGCTTAGGTGCGGGTGCAATCAAAGATTACATTAGGTGCCTCTCATCATGCAAGATATTTTTTATACATTCATTTTAATATTGGGAATAGGAATGGTGCATCTTTTAATTTTGCATATTTATATTAGACATTTATATTTTTGTTATTTTTTTTTCAATACTAGTTGAATTTGTTCAATATAGGATTTTGGGCAATTATTAGCTAATTAGGGTTTTTGGGAAAAAAAGGGAGGAGTGAGCAAAGAAAAATAAAAATGCTTATAATTTTAATTAAATTTTTAAAACCAAAAATACTATATATACATATATACAGCCTCAAGTTGGGATAGTGGGTGAATGATTCACCTTTCATCATAATTTTGGGGACACACCTTGTACGGCATCAATGCAACGAGCGTCAATGTATACACACATTTTTTCTATCGCATACCCATTGTGTGTGATAATAGGGGTTGGTGTATAGTGGGTGCGCCTTCTCCCTTTCTAGGGTTCATGACTTTTACCCACACAATCACTTCTCTAGGGTTTTTTTTTGTCTAGGGCAAGCTTTGATACCATAGAGAAGGTAACAATAAAAATATTAATCATTTTTTCTACTTGATTGGAACTTGATATATGAAAAGTCTTTATATAAAGATCAAATTAATTGAAACAGCTCATAAGCTAGGTGTTCTAATCAAAAACATAAAGTAAAGCAAAAAACAAAGAGAATATATGCATGTAATATGATACTTTATCTTTAAGAATGTCTAGCATAAAGTAAAACCCATGATATAATAAATTTTAACACAATGAAAATTAAAAACTTTAACAATTGTAAATGAATAATTTTGTGAAAACTAATTTTGATGTAAAGTTTAGTTTTGTTGGCAAAAAGTTATTTACATGGAGGTTGTACCTTATACACAAGGCTTTCATTTTGTGTAAGATCTGTGAGAAATTAATATCATGATAATTTTATTTTTGATAATTAAAGATGTCAAATCCAGTGTTTTAAAAAGCATTTTTTTAACGCCTTGATGCGTGCTTTAAGGCGAAACATTTGTAAAATTTCTCAAGGTGTTAAAAAAAATATGGAGCTTGACGTAGCTCCTCGAGCTCCGTGTGAACTCCATCAAGCTTTATGATGGAGCTCGTGCAGCTCCAGCGAGCTCCATCAAGCTCCATGATGGAGCTCGCTGGAGCTCTATGAAGCTTCATTGAGCTTTTTGTGGAGCAGGGAAGAAGGGTGAGGGGCGATGGCGAGGGCGAGGGCGAGGGCATGGATGGTAACAGGAGGATGTTGGTCAAATCCCATCATTACTGAATTTGATACCACAAATATCAAATGTATCTCTTCCAACTAAAAACATATCAAAAGGGCACTGCAACAGAGGTTCAAATCAAAATCATAAAGGAATAAAAAAGAAAATTTAAGATGCACAAATAACCACCTTTTCATATGAACAAGAATCAAATAATTTAATAGCATCCCCCTCCATTGCTACAACAAAGACCAGACCTTGTTGGTCATATGCAACTACATGCCTACCATGTGGAAATTACATCAAAGCATGAAATAATTTATTTTATTTTAATATATTATAAAATACTTATTAATTATATTTATAATCAAAGGGTAATTTAAAAATGTTTTTCAAAACTTTGATTTTTTATTTTTTTATTTATATTATGTTATTTTATATATTTTAAAATATTAAATAATTATATATTGTGATGCTCAAAAAACTTATGCCTTAATACCTTGAGGCTTACGTCTCGCCTCACGAACACAAAAATATCTTGCTCTCGCTTTATTTTTGTCTTTTAAAATTTTGGTCGTATCTGATGAGTCTTGATTTTGTGATCTAATACTCTTAGACAAAAGTATCTGCTATCGTATGAAAGCTTGACATCCAATACATGTATGTAATATGATAATTTCTTAGGTGATCAAGCATTACAATATTATTTTTGTATAAATACTTTGACCTAAAATTGAGATATGATCTTACAACTAGTTTTTTTACATACATATAAAATAAATTATTATGATGTTCTCTCAATGATATAATTGATCATATTTTTACGAAGTCATGAGATATATTTTTTCCCATATTCATGATATTCATGCTCTGAATTGTGGAAGGATATTTTTCATGGTATATTATGTTGTACTTATTGTGTTCTTTCATTGTACACATTCTTATTTGGTAGATAAATGAGGACCCATGATATAGTAAAAACGAATGCTTTAATTGGTTTGTATTATATATATGTATATGTGTATGTTTGTGTGTTTAATTTTGCTTATTAATTTTAATAAAACATGTTCATATATTAATCAACAAATGTGATATGTTGGATAACAAGGTTTTTATGTAATAATTTCAGGAGTTTTACCTTACTCAAACCTACCACAAAGGGTTACTCAGTTTACAAGCTAAAGAATATGATAAAGCATGCAATCTGTTAGAATCTGTCCTTAAAGATCCTCTAATAACTAATACTCAGGTATGCCCATTTTAAGTTCAAATTATTTATGCAAACGACTTATTTATTAGTGCTGTGTCATGAGATGTATGTCTCACTGATGATGACATGCTTGCTATATAGATTGGTAGCAATGTTACTGATTGTCATCTGCTGCAGCTCAGGTATGAATTTTGTCATCACAGTTTTAATTTTCATAAAAATGTCATTGCTGATTATTATAGTAATATTACTTTTTGATTGTGAAATTGAACCATGAAATGTGTGCATAATCTCAATTCTGTTGTAGGTTTCTAGGCTGTAAGTGTAGTGCCCAGGAAAAAAAATAATTTTGTTTGTTTGGTTTTCAAAGTCAGTTGAAAATGGATTAGCCATGTTAAGTATTGTAATTTTGCTTTCTTGGTTTATAATGTGTATGGTGCACTTGTTGTAGTTTTAGTTTTGTTAGGATTAACTTGACTATTATTAATGTGTAGTGTAATATGTAAGTTTTTATTTTACTTTATATTGTTTGAGAGCATCATATTGTGAGCTGCCCCTAAATTATATATATACATAAAGGTTGTATTTTTTGATTTTTTGTATTAATGAAGACTTATTTTTTTTGTAACTCTTTTCGTCTTTTGTTTGTTCCTTCTCTCCCCCTTCTTGAGAATCCTAAGGGAAACAACCCTAGATTTGTCGATTGGAACATGATATAAGAATATTTCAATAGTTTATGGGTGTTGCTTGGATGCTTTGGTAGTGGCATGCCTTCCACCATTGTTGGAAGTAGTGTGCACCGATGTCTAGCATCTAAGACCACATTTGTGCCATATTGTGGAGATAGAGGTATGTTTGTTTTGTGTTTTTTTTCGTACTAGTTTGGTAAATTGTGGCTGCAAAACACTCAACAATAAGATTACATTAGTCTAGCTCTAGTAGCTAACAATGGTCTAGATGGCAGTTTCCACAATAGTTGGCATGGTGATGTTGATACACCTTCAATACAATGTATGTTTTTGTGGTTAAAATAAAGTTGGGTCTCTATTCTGAAAAATTGGTATGAAGTGTTTTGTAATGTTATCATTCTGTTTGATATTTTTGAGAATTTTCATGGTTTTGCATGATTTTCTAGTTGTATAATAATATTATTTATTTCTTGCATGCAAACTAAGTAATCATGATGTGGTAACTCATTGTGTGTTTTATGAACAATTATAGGAAATGATTGTTGTAGTGATATTTGTGTTGATAAATCAGATTGCACTGAGAAGTTTGAATGATTGGATTTTTAATATTTTGTACATACATGTGTTGGAAGAGTGATATATTATTTTGTGGACATAGATTATTGATGAGAAGATATACTCTCTCCTCTTAGAGATTTACTATAGGGATAAACTTTAGAAGTGTCAAATGGGACACCATGCCATGCCACATATGATATGATATCTAAATTAGTTAGCCCCACATGATACTATTGCCTCATACTCAGATACTACCATGCTGGGTCTAGAGGTGTCAAATGTTGGCTCGGCCCATTTTTTGGTGGCCCAATCGGGCCACCTTGCCGTGCCCAACATGCTCAGTATAGTAACCATATTGTGCTAGGGACGACACAACTTGAGAAGTACCGACAAGGCACGACTTGCCAGCCTAGCCGTACATGGTTTGGGTTGATCATTCCGGGATGTGTTGGGACGTGCCGGGGCATGCTGTTTCGGCTCGTTCAAAATTAGGTCATCCCAAACTTCAAATATATTTTAAAAATTAAATTTTAATATTAAATTAATAAATAAATTAATTTATTAAATTAATACAACAAAATATAACATTATTATTATAAGTCACAAGTCACTACTCACAACTAAAAATATATACAAATTATAAATAACAAAGTGAGATTAAATAATTAAAATATAAAAAACAATACATCAAAATTAAACTTATAAACATAAAATATCAATCTTGTAAGTGCTTGAAAAAATAAAGAACAAAAAAACAATAAAAGAAGCAAGTTCAAATGATAAAAATAAATAAATAAAGACAATTTAAAAATGATCAATCTTGTAAGCATATGATCAAGGAAGCATGGACACGGCTCCCTACAGCCGTGTCCATGTGTCCGACACATGGACACATGGATACGACATGGACACGACACGGATATGTGTCCGATATGCCACGTGGCGTATCATTGCACAATCCGTATCCGATACGCCACGTGGCGTATCGGATGGTTGCGTCGGTAGCCGTATCCATGCCTATAGTGCCCGACGTCCGACGACGTTGGGTGGCCAACATTGCCGCATGGGCGACGTTGGCCACTGGCAGGGAGCGGGCGTGATTTGATGGTGAGGCAGGGAGCGGGCACAATTTGAGGGAGAGGCAGGAGCGGGTGCGATTTGAGGGGAGAGGAAGGGGCGGCCCGAATTGAGGGGATAGGCAGGGGCATGTGTGTTTGAGGGGGAGACAGGGGCGGGCGTATTTGTGTGAGGATGTGGCATAAAATAAAATATTTTTATAAAATAAAATAAAATATTTTAATAAAATAAAATAAAATATTTTTATTTTATAAAATAAACAATATATATTTATTTTATATAATAAAATATTTTAATTTAATTTAATTTATTGAATTTTATAAAATACCTAATATTTATAATTAGTAATTTTTATTTTTATTTTTTTTATCATGCTGTATCCGTATCCTAATTTTTTAGAATTTGCCGTGTCCCCGTATCTTGCCGTGTCGTATCCCCGTGTCCGTTCTTCTTAGCATATGATGATATCACTAGTGGTAGGCCTTAGACAGTATAGTAAATTCAATCTCAGTCATCATCAAAGTCCCACAAATCATCATCAGCAATCAACTCTTTCGTTCTTGTTGTAGTTGCAGCACGATCCTAGATATTTAAACTCGAATCTTTTTAATCTTTTATGTATGTTAATGTCTCAATAATATTTGATCATAATCTCTATCTCTTTTCTAAAATCATATTTACTATAAAAAAAGTAAACTCTGATGTTATGCTTGATATTAGAGGAGTCAATGTTCTTAATATCAGTATGTGATAAGATTGAGCAGTAATCGGTATCTAAGTACTAAGACAGCTCGTTTCTATTCGATGGTCCATCTCATTGTTTCTCACTCACTAACTGAATGGAGAAATCATTATCTCCGAATATGGTATTCATGTCCGTACTCGGAGTCTGACTACTACTTTCTCTATACTAAGTATCATAGTATGTAAATAGCTCTGTCGATTTCTCATGAATAAATTCTTCAGGTTGGTATTTCTGTTCATGCATGAGAATATGTTATATGTATGTCAAAATATTTTATACATTTTCACCTTAATCTTAAGGTCCATACAAACAGTCAGACAATAAAGAGATGAAATAGTGGTCAGTACTTTAAGTACTTACTTTTCATCTCAACAACCATATCACTAAATATCAAATTATCTCTAAATTTTATAAATATGTTACTAATATTGCAAATAAATTTGAGTGCAATACAAGTGGTGTGAGTATAAATTGACGAATACATATTCGTCATATTATAAAAAATTTTTAGGAATTTCATAAATAAAATTCTTATAGCATAGTCAGAGTCATAAATAATAAATTCATCACTTTACTATTGACGTAGTCAGATATCATGTATTTGTATCCAACACATGACTTCAATATTAGGTATGTATAATTTTAACGGTGTCTCACATTCGATTAAAATTTTTTCTTTTTTAGATCTTCAGATAAATGAAGACTACTAACCTTATGTTGTTTGTAAGACGTATGAAAAAATTTTAGTGAGTTACTTATGTTTTCTAAAGTGAGGTAAATAAATTTTATCTCTGCTTGTACTATGAGGTTAATAACATGACATATGTATCTAATATGAAAAATCTCTCTTAATGGATTGTCTCAAATAGTCTTAACAAACATGTTAATGACTACTTCACTGCTAGATGTATTATCGAATATGATATTATATATTTTATTTTGAATATTATATTTTTTAAAGATTTTCATCATATATTCATAAATGGTCGGGCTATTATGAAGATGAAGAATTTCTGAGAATTCTATTATTTTTTTATTTAGTGTTTATTTATAATATACATAGTGAACGGTGAGACATGTATAAGATGTATTGTTGTGACTAGTCCCAATATCGAACGTCATTGAAATTACTTTACTATATTTTCTAAATTTATTAATTATTATTTCTTTTTCTAAGTTATAGTATTTTAGTATATCATTCCTAGATGTGGACCTAGAAATCCTACGATATGCATGCTAAAAATAAGTCTGCATGATATTGACTACCATTAGTTTCTCCGAAAATCTAATCGGAAGATCCTTCGTGTTGATTAGTTTGACCATATTTTTCCTTTTTAACTCGTTGTGATATATGAATGAGGTTAACATAGATGTTAAATTGGATCAGGCCTCAAAGATCCCACCACTGAGTTGAGTTTGCATAGTATCTTATGCACCATATTTTTTTATGTATTAGCATGTCTCCCAAGGTGCACAATCTCACATAAACTCATATAGGTTAATATTTTTTTATAATATTTGTATTGTGATGATTCTTAATCGACATTCCAAATATTTTTATGTCGTATAATATTAAAGTGAGTTCGAATTATTGATTTTCTTTTAGTTTTTTGTTTTTTAGATGTTTGGGTCGAGGTGACCGAAGAAAACAAAGTTTTGGTGGCCTAGCACATTTTTGTAGGGTTATTGTTATCCATATTAAAATTTTTTATGTTTATGTTTAAAGTAATTTTATTATTATTATTAAAATTACTATTTGTCATTTTAATTTTTTATTAGTTTATTAATTATATTGTAAATTTTATTTTTTCTAAATTAAATATTAATTTATATTAATTAAACTAAAATTTTTAATAAAAATAAAAAAAACTAAACTAAACAAAATTTAAAAATTAATATTCATAATTCGTAAAATCTCATTTGTTTTATGATATTTATACCGCAATCGACTGTCCATATCTAAGTTCTGAAAGTTAAAATCGAAAGGAGAGATTGAGAGATAGAAAAAAAAATAAGAGAGCCGAGATGAGAGATAATACGAGAGAGAGATAAGATAAAATGGATATATATTTTAGAATGATAGGGGATATATATATATAGATTTGAAAAATATAAATTTTTTAATAAAATCATTTTTTAAATATTTGTTTGAATTTTTTTAGTATATTTAATGGGCAGAATCACGATAGTTGTCAGATTTCTATCCCTAGCCATTGGGGCCGAATCCAACGGCTTAAATTGTTTTATTTTTTTGTTTTTATTTTTTGATTTTTGGGTCGGTTTGATCGTCGAGCCGATTCAATAGTCACATATTCTAGAAGCATCGGTTTCTTGAATGTGTAAGTTGGGTTCGAACTTTGGAGTTTGGATGTGGATTCGCCCGACATTGTTCCATTGGGTCGTGCCTGGCTAGTTTAGGTTGTGCCGATGAATTGTTCCTTTGGGCTAGGGTACCGGGCCATGCTGGTCTAGCATGAGGCCAGGGTTAGCTTGGCAAGGGCCCAGACATGGTTCTGGATCGTGTCGTGCCAAGCTAGGCATGGCTGAGTTAGGTTGTGCCTCAGGTTGGGCCTGAGCAGCCTTGCTTTTTTGACACCTCTTGCTAGGTCATATCAGCTCGATACTGGGTCATGATGGGTTTTGCCAGGTCATGCTGGGTCATGATGGCTATGGGAAGCTTGAATGTGTCCAGTTAAAATTTTTTGGAATTTTAATTATTGATTTATTCAAAATATTATAATTAAAAAGTACATTATATATTTATATTGTAATAGAAATTTAAATGGATTAAAATCAAATCATTAATTAAAAAAATTAATTGACATTCGGTCGACTCAACTCAAAAATTAAAATATTGTATGAAAAAATGATCTATAAAGTCATACATAATATTAGATGAAACATAATTATCATCAATCCCAAAATAATTATAATATTATATGGAAAAAAAAATCTAAAATCACATGTGTTATTAATTTGTGTTTGTGGTATGATAGTGTAAATGCAGATCATTCTCGACAAGTATACATTTGAAGATAATATTAGTGGTAATCTTAATATCCTCGATCTTGATGTCCCATGAGTTATTATTTATCATCAATTTTTTTACTTTATCCTGAATATTAAAATTTAAATCATCTCAATCCTTCAAGCATGTAAGTGTCTTTATGATTTTTGGTCATGGTGTGGATCTCATGCTTGAAATAATAATAGTTATAATATAAAAAGTAGACTTTAATATTACATTAAATACTGGAAGGATCAGTAGATCTCGTGATATCATAGATAGCATAGGATACATAGATTCGTATAATTTTTATTAACTCAAAATATTTAAATTCTTTTTATCATAATGTGATAGGATGAAGTAATAATCAATATTCAAGTACAGAGAAATCTCATTTCTATTCGATGAATCACCTTGTTATTTGTCTCTTGCTAATTGAATAAAAAAGTTATTATTTTCAAATATGATATTCATGTACATATTCGAAGTCTCGCTATTATTATCATTTATAATATCGTAATATGTAAATAAGTTAGTTAATTTTTCATGAATAAAATATTTGGTTTGTCTGTTTGGTTCATAAGCAGCTAAGCAGTGCATAGTAGGAATGAATGATTAATATTTTATTTATTTATTTTTCATCTTAATAGCATGATAGAAAATATAGTGTTCTTTATATTTGCTAAATATGTTATTAATATTATATATGCACATAAGTGCAATGCAAGTGGTGAGAGTATACATAGTCAAACACATATTCATAATATCATAAAAAAATTTTAGAAATTTCATAAAATAAATTTTTGTATTTCAGTCTAAATCATTAATAATAAGTTCGTCATTCTTATTATTCACATAATTGGATATTACGTTTTGATAGCCAAAACCAATACATTACTGTAAAATTAGGTAATTATAATTTTTAATGATAAATTTTGTAGATTTACTGGCGAATATAGACTGTTAAAATTTTGTTGTTTATTAGGTATCCTAAGGTATTTCAGTAAATTTTATATTTTTTTATAATGCCAGAGAAACAACTTTTTTTTATATTTTTTTTAATTAAGTTAATTATGCGACACATATATCATATTTAATAGTTCTGATAAACATACTAATAGTGACTTTGTAATTGTAAGTATTATCGAATATAATATTAAAATTTTATTTTGAATATCATATTCCTAAAGATCTTAGTCATACACTTATATATGGCATGAAGGATCTCTACAAATTCAAAATTTATTTATTTAATTTTTATTTTGAATTTACATAGTGAGCAATGAGGGATACAAATGATGCACCATTATGATTAATTTAGATATTAAATATTATGAATACCACTCGATTATATTTTCTAAATTTATTAATAATAATTATTTTTTTAATTTATAGTATTTTATTATGTTATTCTTATTAGTGGATCTAAGAATCCTATAATCAATTGATTGAAAGTAATTTTGCATAATACTGATTATTTTAGGATCTTCTTAAAATTTAATCGGAAGATCAATAATCATAATAAATTTGACCATAACTTCCCTCCTAAAATTTTTATTATTAGTGAAAAGGCTTTATGAAGTTGAATTTGATTCAATTTTAAAAGTTTCATAGCTTAGTTAGTGTTGCTCGAGATTTAATACATAATATTTTTTAGTGCATTGATCGGCATGATTTTTAAATTGATCAATGCCACTTTTACTTCCTACATGTATATTTTTTTTAATAATATGTATATTATGTCGATTTTTCTTTGATACTCCTATATGTATTTTTTTATTATGTTAAAAATAAGTTTATACTACTGAAGTTTGTCTAATTTTAGATTTTTAGGTAAATGGGTCTAGGTCATTGGAGAGAACCTAATTTTAATCTTGGACCTTTCGGTTAGATTGTCTTTATTATCTATATTTATGTCGAATTTATATTAATAATTCTAATTATAAAAAATTTAATAAATATATTAATCTAATAAATAAAAAAATTGTGTAATTTTATTTGAGTAGTAGTCGTAGTCCACTTTTAATTGCTTCTCATTTTTTAAACATGCTAGGTCAATACAAATAAAAAATAATAAAATTGAGTATTGTACAAAGTGTCATAACATAATATTTAGAAGAGAGGAGGAGAGCGTGAAGAGGGAGAAAATGAGAGGAGGAAAAAAATGAGAATGAAATTCAAAAAATTTTTATTTTTTATTTATAAAAATTTTTAATGTTAAAAAATATATTTTATTATTTTTTTTATTTTTTTAAATAAATGAGCAGAAACTTGATATCTATCGGATTTATACTTGTAGTCATTGGGATGAAATCCAACGGCAACAGATTATTAAACTTAAAAAAATAATTTTTCTTGGTGACATGAAAAGTAGCAGAGATAATTTGTCGCTTTCCATTGCGACACCTATTACGTGACAATGTAATGGGCATAGGTGGGAGTTGAATTTTTTTTTTAAATAATTTGGTTCCATGAGTACGTGACCCATGTCTTGTGTCCCGTGCATGTTCATGAGTTATCGTGCTTCTGGACCATGTCAATAAATCAAACCAACAGGTCATTCCTGGCCCTACATTGGCATGACTTGCTCCTTGATGCCTCTACTTGGGCCGTCATGACTCTCGTCTAGGTACGGTAATGGACTGTGTCATGCCGGGCTAGGTACTACTATTTGGGCCATGTTTTGTGTCGTGCATAGGCTGCTCGGCTCACTTGACATCTCTATATAGGGTGATTTAGGCATCTATAGGTGTACCCAAGTTGAATGAAGTTCGTATGATTAGTTAGGCTATTACATTGATTTCACCATGTGGTGTTAGTTTGAGAGATGGCATGGGTGCCCCAAAAGGGAGAAATCTAGAGGTGACTTATTTTCTTGAGGGAGTTTGGAACACACTCAAGAGAAGTATTAAATGTTGCATCTTGAGTTATGTGGGATGTTTTAAGGTTCAAAAATTGTCCAATAGACTGCTATGTCCTCTTATGCTTATTCAAGGATAATGATCTAGACTTCTTTCTTTGAGTATGATTGGTTTCAATTGAGATATTTTTATGGCTATTTTTATTTTTTCTCTTCATTTTACTTTGAATTCTTAAGTCATAGATTAATGAACTAATACACATGCCACATATAATCACATTCTCCTAATTTTCTTGGTAGTCTATAATTTTTGATATTATGATGATCAATGATATCGTTATTTGAGTTTAGAGGTAAACCAATGTTAATGTTGAATTATTTCTTTTAACATGTGTTCTCTTTGTACTAGAGTTTCAATATAATTTATTTTCAATTAGTTACTTTATTATGTAACTTGGTTGTGATATTTTTTTTTGGCATCTTTGTGAAGGATTGATAGATTAGGCAAATGACTTATCTAGTGATTGATTAAGATAAATCATACTTGTTTTTTTTCCATCCATAGTGAGTCCCTATGTGTGGTTGACTACTATTGAATTTTTGATTATATACTCTAAGCTTGAACATTTTTTAAGATTTCAATATATATGAGTATATCAAATTAAATGAGTAATTAATCACACAAGTCTTATAGGTTGGATGTGAAATTATGGTGAGTTTTACTAATTGACATGACTTGCATTTTAGTATAGAGATACCTTTAATCTCACTATCAAATATTCTCAGCCTGACTAAAGATGAATACCTAAGTCGAGAATGAATAAGTAACATACCAACAACATTCAAATAGCTATCAAAATAACCTATAGTAGAAATTGAAACCTATTGTAGAAGAAAAAACATACTATCCATCCTGCTTAATTCTAAATGAAGTCTTTTTTAAAGGATTTTGATATTGCAAAACAATCTCAGTAGAAAAAAAATAAAAATAAAATTAAGTTATTTTGAAATTTAATACACAAAAAAATGACTAATAAGACAATAATATATAAAAAGAACACATAGGAATAATATAGTAAGTTGAATATTATTCATAATTAATGGTTTTTGATAGTTTATTATTAATTATTATAATATTTATAAAATAATAATAGAAAGTGATGAACAATGAATGATTACCTATTATGTCATTATCTGTTCTTGAATCTATAACATAATAGTCTGAAGTATGAATATGAGTCACTAGAACTATAAAATCCAAAAGATTAGAATTATGTTATGTTTTAGAAAGGAATTTTATATATTTTTCTCTAGTAAATATTATAATGAATGAATTATGTAAAAATTTTTGGATGACTAATGTAATCAGAATATCTCTCAATACTTTATAATATTCTCAATTTCTTTTCTAAAAATAATTATTAATAAATTTTTCTAGTATGTTTTTTTTCTTATAATATGTGTATGAAGATGTCATATGGGCCATGATGTTACGACAAGCCTATGAAAAAGAGTAGTTTGACATGACTTGGTGGCTCACTGGCAAACCTGGTTTGTGCTGGGTCATGCTGAACTTGCTGGCAATTCAACATGACCCAAGCGGCCAAGCCCTATGCATGGGTTGTACCTAGCCCACCATGCGTCAAACCTTGGCTAGCCTGTGGTTATTCTGAACTTATCTAGGCTATCCTAGGTTGTGTATTAGCCCCAAGGCCTTTTGGTTTGGCTAGCCTGCAATGTGCAATATACATTTTATATATGATATATATAATATATATGTATATAATGCATTATGATATATAAGATATATATATATATGTATATATATATATTTGTATTGTTAAAATATGTAAGAATAAAAAAATTTTAAAAATAATATATAAGAACATTACTTTTTTTAATTTAAAACTATGCAATATAAAATGAAATATATAAATATGAAAATTAAATATATTCAGATTCTTTAAATATGAAAAAAAAATACACGAAAATTTTTTATTAAATCATGATTATTATCTGTTTGGTTCTGATCTTGCTAGTTCAAATTTTCAGCTTTATCATAAATTTCATCTTTTAGTATTTAAACATCTATCTTTGTATCTTATCAATCATTTAATAATGATAAAGTTTATATGATATTTACTTATGATTTTTTCTTCATATATGTATTGATGTTTATGTCAATAGAAAAAATAGATTTTGATATTTTAGTAAATATTTAACGAGTTAGTAGTTCACTTGTCATTTAGATAGAATAAGAAAAATGAATTTGTATAATTTTTATCAATTTAGTACGTCAAAGTTTTTATATTAATATTCGAAAGATATAATAATAATTAATCTCTAAATAATTTGATAGCTTGCACTTATGTGATAAACAATCTTTTCGTTTACTATTAGTTAATTAAATAAAAACTTAATCATCTTTGGATATGATTTTTTTTTAAGAATTTTTTAAAGATATAGTTCACTTGTCACATAATTAAACTTATGTGATAGCTTGTACTTGGAGTTTCTTATACATGAATTTTTTTTAAGAATTTTAAAAATGAATATTTTATGTCTCAATCAAATTTATTTTATTATAAATTTACTAGTTTTATTATTCATGAAATTGGATGTAATATGTAAGTAATCAACACATTAATTCAATATTAGATATTTTGCATTTCAATGATATTTTATATGAAGTTAGATTTTTTTTCATTTTTTAGGCATATTAACTTATTTAAATTATAATAGTATTGTTGTTTGGTAGATATTTTATTATATTTTAATACATTTTGAATAAATTTTAATGAACACAAAATTAATTATTAGCTGATTTATACGATAAAGTTAATGATATAACATATATTTAATATGAAAAATAATAACTAGGAGATCCTCTCTAATAAATTTAATACACCTAAGTACAATGCGAGATATGTGAGTATATATAGATGATCACAAATTTGTCGTATCATAATTTTTTTAAGAATTATAAAAATGAAAATTTAATTTCTCAATTAAATCTTTTTTTTTTTTTTATAAAATTTGTTTTATTATTAATAACCCTCTCTTTTGGCGGAAGAATACTATTTTTACATCCTACATCTACCCGTAGCCCTCTTACACCCATCTTAACCTTAAACATAGTAGCTAACATATTGGATTTTAAGAACTTTCTCAAATAAGCATTTTCATTTTATAAATTAAACTAGAATAGGCTGGAGGCTTTGCTCTAGTTTATCAAGCCTCTTAAGAAGCCTCTATTTTCGGCCCATCTTTCATTTGCTTTCATGTGTTGTTCGGCCGTTTCCTATGCTCCGCATCTGTCCTCGTATCTTCACCGTGTCTGCTGTTATTCACGTCATTCCTGAATATTTATCAATCATCATCCTTCTTCATTAATACGCTCCAGTGCATTTATACGTTTTATACGCTTCATTTGTTGTTCGGCCGTTTGTTATTCGGCCGTGTCTGTTGTTCACCGTCATCCTTCTGTTTATACGCTTTATACGCTTCAAATTATAAAATAAGCATAGTAGTCATCCTTCTTCACCATGTCTATTGTTCAGCTGTCATCCTTCTACATTTCTACACTTTTCACGAGCTGCCACAAGACCTAGGATTTTCTGCATGGCTCAACCTAGAGGTGTCAAACGGGCCGGGCCGGCCCGGCCCAGCACGAGGCACGGCACGGTTCGGCCGTGCCTGGGCCGGCCCGGCACGTTCAAAAACCGTGCCCGGGCCCGTGCCGTGCCAGGCACGGGTCCATCCCGTGCCGGTCCCGCAGGCACGCGTGGCACTGGCGGCGTGCCACGCGTGCCGTGGCGTGATTCGCGACTCACGAGTCACGACTCACGGTCACGACTCACTGAGTCGTGACTCGACCCATCCGGGCCCCCCCGGTAAAAAGACCGCGGGTCGGGTCCAAACAGACCCGACCCGCGGTCTTTTCTGCCAAAAACCGACAGAACCGAGAAAATCGAATTTTCTAACGGGAAAAAAAAAATTTCAAACTTTGAACGATTTTCAGCCCTTGGATTCGACTCCAACGGCTAGGGGGCAGAATCCGACGGTCCTCGTGATTCTGCTCCTTAAATATATTAAAAAAATTCAAAAAATAATAAAAAAATAATTTATTTTTAAAAAAAAAACTTTATTTAGCCTATAAAATCTACCCCCCTCCCTATAAAATTTATGTTTTTCAAAAACATAAATCCTCTTAATATTTTCTCTCTCTCACATAAACCGTGCTTCTCTCTCTCGGCCCTCGTGATTTTGATTTCGGCTTGGATTTTTGTGAAACTCAACTTGAGTTTTGAACATCAAAGCTTCCTGCGGTGCATCTTGCACGTGAGTGACCTCATTGCTTTTACCGGGTAATATAATTTACTTTTTTTTTTTATTTTCTCTTTCTAAAGCTTCTCTCTCTAGAAAAACGTACGAAAAATAAAAAATGATAAATTCACCTAACACATATTTAAATTTGGAAAATGAAAATGTTAGTGTTACACAAACGTCAGTTGCTCCTGAAACTTTGGTTTCTCCTGTCATCTCAGCCCAAAGTTCTAAAAAACAAAAAACTAGGAGGACTTCTGTAGTTTGGACACATTTTAAAATCATAACACAATTAGATGTTAGGGGTGAGGAACATGAAATGGCACAGTGCAAATATTGTATACGACTTTTAACATGCAAGAGTACATGTGGGACTGGGCACCTAAAGAGGTATGCTGAAATATGCTCCAAAAAACATGGACCGTTAGATCCTAGGCAAACCCAACTTGGCACTATATTTTTTGAGACTGGATCGAGTTCAGTCTCAAAGTTTACTCCCTTCGTATACTCCAGCGAGTTGGGTAGGGACGGCATGGCCAGGCTCATCACATTGATGGGTCTTCCGATCAGATTTTCGGAAGATCCGAGGGTAGTGCGCATCATGCAGACTTATTTTCAGCCATCCTATCGTAGGATTCCTAGGTCCACATCTAGGAGTGACATACAAAAGATATATAAGTTAGAAAAACAAAAAATAATTAAGGAATTTTTGGCATTTAGTGGAGTGGTGTCCGTGACGTCCGATATATGGACATGTCACGATGATTCTTCTTATGCATGTATCACGAGTCATTATGTCGATTCAAACTGGACAATAAATAAAAAAATATTAGGATTCACTGAGATTCTTCATCCTCATGATGGCCCGGCCATTTTTGAGTGTATGATGAAAATATTTAGGGAATATAAAATTCAAAATAAAATTTTTAGTGTCACTTTCGATAATGCTGCGAATAATGGAGTAGCGATTAATATGTTTGTTAGGAATATTAGAGACGCACCTTTAGGAGAGATATTTCATGTCAGATGCATGTGTCATGTTATTAACCTGATAGTTCAAGCGGGTATGAAGGTGTGTTCCCCCGCGTTGGAAAATATACGCAATGCACTCAAGTATATTTTCACTCCTCGCAGACTACAAGAGTTTGGTAATCTCTGTTTGTCTGTGAATCTTAAGAAGAAGAAATTCCAATCTGATGTGAGACATCGTTGGAATTACACGTACCTGATGTTGGAATCATGTGTTGGATACGAACACGTGATATCCGACTACGTCAATAGTAAGAGTGGCGAACTTATTGTTGACGACACTGACTGGGATTCAGGAATTTCATTTATGAAATTCCTGAAGATATTTTATGACACGACGAACATGTGTTCGTCGGTTTATACGCCCACCACTTGCATTGCACTCTGTTGCATATGCAACATTAGTAGCATGTTTAGGATGTATCGAGCGGACCCGACGCTCAGCCATATGGTTGCAGAGATGGAGACCAAGTACCTGAAGTACTGGTCCACCATTCCATCTCTTTATTGCCTCGCAGCATGCATGGACCCTAGGGCTAAGGTGGAATGGGTTGAAAACACCCTGACTTTCATTTCCTCGTGCATAAACCTGGAAGAGCCACCTTAAGGGTTCATTTACGAGAAGTTGACAGACCTGTTCACATACTACGATACTAGGTATGGTGGTGGTGGTGTTGAGACTGTGAGTACGGACTCAGATACCTTGTTCGGAGATGACGCTTATTCCATTAACCTAGTGAGGGGGAAACGTAGGGGTGGACCTTCACATAGGAGCGAGCTGTCTCGGTACTTAGATACCGATTACTGCTCAATCCTATCACCTTCTGACAATAAGAATCTTGATTTATTACAGTGGTGGAAATCATATGAGTCCGCCTATCCCGTGCTATCTAGGATGACACGGGATCTACTGACTCCTCCGGTGTCGAGCGTAGCATCGGAGTCTGCTTTTTCTGTTGCAGTGAACGTGATTTCGGATAGGAGATCGAGATTACGTCCAGATATGGTTGAGGCCTTGGCATGTTTGAAGGATTGGGAGGAATCGAGATTTAGCATCAGTGATCGTGCTGAAGTTGGGACTGTGACAGACACTGCAGTCGCATCCACATCCACTACGATGGCGGAGGAGCTGATTGCCGATGATGATGACCCATATGATACTGATCTTGATGTTGCGGCTGATGATTCTCATGATATGCCGCTTGACGATTGATGCTCATCTGCTCTTTTTTTTCGATATTTTTTTATTTTTTTTATTTATACGCTTTGTTTGTACTTTGTGTTATACGTTGTGTTGAAACTTATACTTTTTTTTTCGGAGTATTGGTTTCAAAAGCATGAATGGTAATTTTTATTTGTGTAGTTTAAATTTTTTTTAATTAAAATAAATACTAACTTAATGTATTTATTTATTATTTTAAGATTTAAATTTTAATTTAAAATTTATTAACTTTAAATTTTAATATTTAATTAATACATTATAATATTAAAATATGCTAAACTTAATTGAAAAAAAAAATAATTTTCTAATTTTTGTTTGTTACATACTTACATTTAATTTTAAATGTAATATTTTTTACAAAAAATTTTATTTTTGATTTATTACATAAACTCTAAAGTAAATACAGATAAACAGAAACTTAATAAAAAATTAAAAAAAAAAACAAAAATTTTATAATCTGCATTCTGCCAAGTGCCAAGCACAGGGCCGTGCGCCCGTGCCCGTGCTTGGCTCCCGGGACCCGGACCCCGCTTGAGCCGGTCCAGGAGACCAGGTCCAGCAATGCGGCTCCCCCCCGCCCCGCCTCGCCTACCATGCCCCTGTCGTGCGCCCGTGCCGCCTGGCCAAGCCAACCGTGCCCGAGCGGGCCGGGCACGGCACTGCACGGCCTCGCCGTGCCCACGGGCCGTGCCTGACTTTATAAAACGGGCACGTGAAAAACGGGCCGTGCCGTGCTGGGCCGGCCCGTTTGACACTTCTAGCTCAACCAATAACAGTTGTATAACAGATAACTCAACTAATAAACCAGATTATTGCATAGCTCTGTCTATATCACCTTTTAAACCAGATTATAACATATAAATAAATCACCTCCGAGCTCGTATAAACTGCATGAATGTTGATCACCCACAAGGCCAGGTGATCAGTCAAAAATCAACAGCAGTCAAGTAAGCCAGTGATAAACAACTTATGATTGTATGATCTTATCAAGAGCAATATATATATAAACTGCATTATTTAATCCACAAAGTTAACATCTTAATCCTGCAAATATATAAATCCGAGGGACCGTCAACAGTATAAAATAACGACCGCATAGCTTAACATCTTAATCCGCAACAATGAACAAATACATATCTATGCGTTTGCACAGCCTACCAACCAAGTATGGAGCTGCGCCCATGCTTTAGGACTCACTTACTTACTTCTTTTTGATTATTTAACCAAAGCAATATATATATAAACTGCATTATTAACCTATAGAACATCCGCAAAGTTAACACTTTAGAAAAACAATAAACACTATTGGTAGATTAGTATTTTAACATCTTCATCCTGCAAAACATGTGCACAACCTACCAACCAAGACCCCATGCTGAATCTACCACTTCATATGGAGCTGTGCTGCTGAAAATTAAACACCAATGTATATCCAAGAATCTCATGCTTTAAAACTCAACTACTTGCTTCTTTTTTAGATTATTTAATCTAAATTATAATCTAAGTTTTATTTTAAATTTAGCTCAGCCTCCACCCTTCCTAACTCTTACATAAAGGCCATTCTGCTGGAGTGTTAGCTTCTTAATATATATGCAGTATTGATGCATTTAGTTCATTTAAACAAAATTGAAAAGGAAGTTTCGCGAAATTTTTTCTCCAAACACATCCTCCTTTGCTGTCCTTCCTTAGCTTGAAGCATGTTAAGCTGCTAAGAAAACAAAAAAATGCAACAAATACTACAATTTCAATTCATTTTACCATCCCTTCTACCTCTTGCTGAATCACCTGATTATGTGTGTTTGACTTCTTCTTTAAACAATATTCCTATCTATTTTTACTTATTCTTAGGTAAGGGAATATAATTTTATCTAATCGTGCTAATCCTTTCAATTTTATTGGCAAAGATTCCTCATCATACTCCACAGCCCCTTCTAACAATCCTATTTTAGCAAGCTTGTCTGTCAATGCATTTGCTTCCCTGTATACATGTGATATTGATGCATTTAATTTTTAGCAAGACTCACTATTATTTCTATCTCCTCCTCATGCCGCCACAATACTAGTTTTTTATTAAATAACTCAATCAATAATGTTGAATCTACCTGTATTTGCAAATTTCTATATCCTAGCTTATTACAGACATATAATCCTTCCTTTAGTGCCCTAATTTCTGAATGCACTGCAGAATAGGCTTTTCCTACTAGTGTGAAAGCTTTCCTAATTCTACCTTCAGAGTTTCTTATTACTCCTCCACCTCCTGCAATTCCTAAATCTCTATTGAAACTACCATCAGTATTTAACGATAATTTTCCTTCTGGGGGCCTATTCCAGCTTATACTTTTAACCCAATGAGTCCTTTTAATCTTAGCGGAGAGATTCCATGTTTCCCTGGCTTCTTTATCCATTTCAGAATTATCTAATATGATAGGTTTTGTACAAGATATATTACTAATTTCCAACTTAATGTCTTTAAGGATATTATCTACATTCATTTTTATGACATCAAATCTATTTTTATTTCTTGCTATCCATATACACCAAATTACTGCGTGTGGTAAATTTTGGTTTAATCATTTTTTGGTCGGTGTATTAAGGGGGTGTCTCCTCCACCTTTTAATCCTATCTATTAAAGTTTCCTCATTAATATTTATATTATTAAATATTTCTAATTTTTTTCATATTTCAAATGCAATTTTACCTTCTGAAAATAAATGATATATAGATTCTGTTGCTTGATGACAGCAATCACATCTGGAAGCTATCTTTATACCTTTCTTTTGAATATTTGTATCTACCGGTAATGCATTCACAAGAGCTTTCCATACAAGAGAGCACATTTTTTGTGGGCTGCCTACTTCTCATACCCATTTAAAGATTTGGTTTATCGTATTTTTCTTTCGAATCAAATTTTTGATCGTTTTGAGCGTAAAGTTGCCTTGCGGAGTAAGAGTCCATTTCCATCCGCTCTTCTCCTCTTTAGAATAAGATTCTACTATTTCTTTCTGTTTTTCTAGAGCTTTCCAGGAATTCGAAGCATTTTTCCTATTCACCTTTTCATGTACTACATATTTCGCTCTCATAAAGCTCGCTCAGAGGCTATCATTTTTTAGCCTCCACCAACCTTTACAGTCCCAAGCATCTGCCATGTCCTGCAAATATATTAATCCTAATCCGGCTTCCTCTTTTGGGAGGCAAATATCCTCCCATCTTTTCCAGTGAATTATATTCTTTCCGTCTTTTTTCCCCCATAAAAAGTTAGTCATTGTTGATTCTAATTTATTTGTAAATTTTTTTGGAGGATGAATAATTGATAGAATATGCACTAATGTGCTTTGAAGGACGTGAGTGACTAATGTGATCCTGCCCTCAAAGCCCAATAGCTCTTCTTTCCAACCTGCTATTTTATTATTCATTTTATCCTGTAGTGATATTAAATATTCTTCTTTCAGTCTACCTTCATATATAGGACATCCTAGATACATTAGCGCTCCTTTATTCTGGGTAAATCTTGTGATGTTCTTTACTTTATTACTCACATTTTCTGTTACTTTCTTTGCCAGCATAAACTGACACTTTTTTATATTTATTGCCTGCCCTGTCTCAGTTTTAAATGTATGCAAAAGATCCATAAGGTATATCAAAGATCTTTTACTCGCATTTGTAAAAATTATAAGATCATCGGCATATGCAAGGCAGCCTATTCTTGGAGTATTTTTTGGTTGTCTGAATGGAATGATCTTACCTTCAGACATTCTTTTCTTTAAATTTAAAATCAACAGTTCTAAATATATATCAAATAATAAAGGAGATAACGGGTCTCCTTGCCGTAAGCTTCTTTTAGGCTTGAATTCTTCTCCTTTCGTCCCATTTACAATGACTTTAACCCATACACTTGACACACATCTATATATCATATCAATGCATAACTCTGAGAAGCCAAATTTTCTCATAGTATAGTAGAGTATGTCCCATTCTACCCTGTCGAATGTTTTCGATAAGTCTAACTTTACTACTAAATTCTCCCCCTTTTGTTTTAATCGCTATGTCTTTCATCATTTCAGATGCTAATCTTATGTTTTCCGACATTAAATTATTTTTAACGAAGCCCGTTTGCTCCTGTGATTTAATATATGGCATAATATCGCTTAATCTATTTGGTAAAATTTTTGCTAAAATCTTATATATCGCATTACATAAACTTATAGGTCTGAAGTCCTCACATTTTTGTGGGGATTTGTTTTTTGATATCAAGACAATGAGAGAATTTGCCCATGTTTTAGGAATATCCGCCCCTGCAAAAAAACTAGAAATAGCAAGTTCAAGATCTTTTTCAATAATTTCCCAGCATACCTGGAAGAAATTACTATTTCATTCATCTGGTCCTGCTGCACTATCTTTGTCCAGGCTGAATACTGCATTTTTAATCTCATCCCTATCCGGGATTTTTTCCATCATTTGATTTTGCTCCTTAGAGATATTTAATTTAATTTCATTTATTAGTTTATCCCCTTCATGTATGAGCTGTCGCATAGATGTTTTTAAAAAAAAATCCACAAATAGGGCTTTTATTTTATTATCTTCTTCCACTCATTTTCCTTCATCATTTTTTATACCTTTTATTTTGTTCTTGTTTATTTTTATCTTACTCATATTATGGAAAAATTTAGTATTCCTATCTCCTTCTTTCAACCATTTAACTTTTGCTCGCTGTTTCCAGTATATTTCTTCCATGTGTAGCTTAAGTCTCAATTTACTTTTTGCCTTACTAAGTTCACTTCTATCTTCTTCTTTGTTCGTAGTGTCATATATTATTTCTAACTTTGTCACTTCTTCCTCCGCTTGTTTTATTTGTAGGTTTATATTTCCAAAAACTTTTCTATTCTATGTTTTAATACATCTTTTTGACCTGAATAATTTAGCCGAAAAAGCCTGCATGGGCTTTCCCGATGCTGGCTCTTCCCAAGATTCTCGAACTATTCTATCGAAATCCGTGTGTTTAACCCACATATTTTAAAATTTAAAATCACCTTTTATTGGTTGACTTTTATGAATTTTTATGAGCAATGTGCTATGATCCGAACATGTCCTGCTTAAATGTCTTAGGCCCGTAACTTCATGAGTCGATGCCCATTTAGCATTAAACATGATCCTGTCCAGTCTTGCCCAAATTGCTCCTCTTTTACTCTAGTTATTACACCAGGTATAATTTGAGCCAATATACTCCACCTCCATTAAGTTGGCACTGTCGATACAATCGTTGAATTGTGACATTGCCAGTGCATTTGGGGTTTTTCCATCTTTCTTTTCTTGTGCATTTTTTATAACATTAAAATCTCCTCCTATAATCCATGAAATATTTTTTATAGCAATGTTCTGCATTTCTTTCCATGGATCTAGTCTATCTTTTTTATCATTTTTTGCATAAACCACTGATATTATTTCTTCTGTATTCGAGTTAGATTTAAAATTTATATTTGTTCTGTGTGTCTTTTAAGATAATAATGTCCATATAGTTATGCCACATAATCCAGAGTTTACTATTCAAGTTTGCATACGCATTTTTAAATCCTAATTTTTCACTATATTTTATTATTTGATCTTTCTCGACCATAGGTTCTGCTATAATTATTAAAGAAATTTTATGTATTTTTATTAATTGCTTCAATCTATTAATTGAAGGGGTATTTGCTACCCCTCTAATGTTCCAGTAAAGACACCTATCCATTAATTATTGATTTTGTTTGTAATCTCTTAGTGCATTTAGACTCGTATGTCTTGTTAAAATATTTCTTCCTATTTCTTGGTGTTTTAGTTGAGCTAGAAAGAATATTCATTATTTCGTTATATTTAACCTGCTGTCTAAGATGCATAGCCATCCTTTTTATGGTTTCCATTGCTTGTTCTCTGGAGAGGTTATCCCAATCCTCCTCATAAATATCCAAATCATCCTTCACCTTTTCCAGGGCACTTTCACCCTTAACTTCTTCTTCACTAAATGAAGGGCAACTGAAGACCTCCGCATCCTCATCTGTAAAATCCAGAAGGTCTTCATCCATCAAGCTGTAGTCCTCCAGCGTTTCCTTTAATACTCGCCGAGCTTTAAGTTTCTTCCCTCTTTTTCTTCTAGTTTTCACCCTCTCCTACCCTACTTCCATATCTTTCCCCTCATCTCCTACATTAGTTTCCTCTATTTGTCTTATTTCTATGCTACTCTCTTTTTCAATCCGATTTCTCTTTTCCACTCTTACCCCCTCTCCTTCCCTTTCACTTGAGAAAACAACCATTGAACCCTCCCCAACTAGCTTTTCTATTTGCTCTTTTGGTATACTTTCCTCCCTCCTAACCCACTTTTCTGCCCACCTACCTCTAACCTTCTGTCTCCTCCCTATTTCTTTCTCCTGTTTCCCACTCTACATACATCTAAGTCGTGTCCTAGCCTTCTACAGCCAAGGCAGTATGAAGGTAAATTTTCTGGAATGGCTGTTTGCCAAAATCCTTCTTCCTCTTCACTGCCTATCCATATTCTGTTAGGCGGCTGCTCGAGGAGATTATACTCTACACATACTCGGGCAGCACCTATTCTTGTCATTGAGGTGGTAGCTTCATCCCGAAGCATGGGTTTACCCAAGCAACTCGAGATAGCGTGAAGGGCCTGTACATTATATAGAAACAATGGTAAATTGGGCAGAGAAAACCATACCGGAGCAATGGGGGCTTCCTTTAGTGGGCTAAAGCTTTTCGTCCACTTCAGTATTCTCATGGGGAAGCCCTCGACATGCCAAAGACCCCTCTGCCACAGTCTGTAGTAGTCTTCTACCAAGCAACAATGTAAAAATATATGCCTCACATCATAATCCGCGAACTTCACATTTCCTTTAAGCTTCAATGTAGAGATGAAGTTCTGAAGCTCGTTTACGCGAGGTCTGTCATGGGAAAATTTCCTTACAAGTGTATACTCGAACGGTTCCAGGAACCTATGCATCTGCTCCATGGAGAAAAAAATTGCAGGACTCCCGATGCTTCGTGAAAGAGGCCCAGTCCCTCTTGTTATCGAGGCAAAGGATTTATTATGTAATGATAAATCCTTTTTATCCATTTTTAGCTTGTTGAGAGCTTGTTTCGGGCAAAAATGGAGATTTTCTCTCTCAGGCACAAATTGTTCTTGGCGACTGAAAATCGCGGAGAAGACCTTGTTATTCTTGGCGTCTAAAAATCGCGGCTAAATCTCTCTACTTGAAACTAAATCGCAGATGAAACTAAATCGCAGAGAAATCGCAGATGAAATCACAGAGAAATCGATAGGGTTTCTACTTGATACTTCGTGAAGAAATCGCAGGGATACTTCGTGAAGAAGAAATCGCAGGGATACTTCGTGAAATCGCTAGGGTTTCTACGCGCACAGAAATCGCTAGGAATTATTATTATGAATTTAATGGTTTTATTATTCATAAAATTGGATATAATATATTAGTAATCAATTAGAGGTATTAAAAGAGTCATGTAAGGTCGGCATGACCCTTTTTTAGGCCCATCCGGGCCATCGTGTCATGCCCATCATGACATGGTTTTTAGTATGAGCCATGCCATGCTGATATGACTCTAAAAATGGATAGTCCATTTGCTTGGGTCGTGCCAACTGCCAAGTCGAGTTAGGCTTGGCTAGGTTAGCCTGATTTGTCCAATTGGGCCGATGTGCTGGGCCATGTCACATCGTGTTTCTCATGGCACACGATCTAAAACCAGGCCATGCCATGCCATGCCATGCCATGTTTTCCACGACGTGTGGGCTAGGAACTCATGCCCTTGTATGACCCAAGCTGTGCTGCTGGCCAACATGAGGTTGATATTGGCATAACTCTGAACTAGGCTGTGCTGTGCCAGGCTCAATATTCTTGTTCAGTGTCTCATATCGTGCTTGGGCTGCCTAGCCTAGTTGACACTTATATAACATATCAATTCAAAATTAGATTTGTTGAATTTTAATGATATTTTATATGAAATTTGAATTTTTTCATTTCTTGCCATCTAAGAAGCACAGACACAGACACTGACACGGGGATACGACACGGCATGATACGGTGACACAACAAATTCTAAAAAACTAGGATTGGATACGGCTAGGATACGGCATGATAAAAAAAATAAAAATAAAAATAAAAATAAAAATTATTAATTATAAATATTAGGTATTTTATAAAATTCATTAAATTAAATTAAATTAAAATATTTTATTATATATAATAAATATATATTATTTATTTTATAAAATAAAAATATTTTATTTTATAAAATAAAAATATTTTATTTTATTTTATAAAAATATTTTATTTTATGCCACATCCCCACACAAATACGCCTGCCCCTGCCTCCCCCTCAAACAGGCCCGCCCCTGCCTCTCCCCTCAATTCGCGCCACCCCTGCCTTTCCCCTAAATTCGCGCCGCCCCTGCCTCTCCCCTCAAATCACGCCGTCCCTTCCTCTCCCCTCAATTTGCTCCCGCTCCTGCCTCTCCCTTAAATCGCGCCCGCTCCCTGTCTCACCCTCAAATCGTGCCCGCCCCCTGCCAGTGGCCAACGTCGCCCATGTGGCTATGTTGGCCACCCGACGTCGTCGGATGTCGGGCACTATAAACATGGATACGGCTGCCGACGCAACCATCTGATATGCCACGTGGCGTATCAGATACGGATTGTGCAATGATACGCCACGTGGCGTATCGGACACGTATCTGTGCCGTGTCCGTGTCGTGTCCACGTGTCCAGGTGTCGGACACGTGGACACGGCGGTAGGGAGCCGTGTCCATGCTTCCTTGCTTGCCATACTAACTTTGACTTATATAAATTATAAAATTTGTGTTGTTTATTAGATCTAGATGTGCTAATGTATTATAATAAAAATTGAATAAATTCTATTGAGTGAGAAACTAATTGTAAGCTGATTTATATTAAGTTAATGATGTGACATATATTTAATATAAAAAATCATAATTGAGAATTTTTTTTAATAATTTCTATAAATACACTAATTGTGATACTGTTATTTATGTTATTATCAAATATGATATTATATATATTATTTTGTATTTCATATTCTCTAATGGTACTCATCAAATTATCATAAATGAGAGTATCATCATGAAGATGTAATATATCATAAAATTTTAATATCTTTTATTTAGTTTTTAGTTAGAATTATTATGGTGGATAGTGATGTATGCGAAATGAATATCATTTTGACTAGTTCATATATTAGATATTATCGATACGACTCAATTATATTTTTGAAGATTATAATTTATTAATTATTTATTAAATTTATAATTATTTACAATATCAATTATGCATGTTGACCTAGTTAGGATGACATTCATTTTGTATATGCACACTTTATACCCAATTCGTCTTGCTTAAGTTTTATAATAATCTCGCTTTGATACAATGATAAAATATGACCTACAAAATATAAATATAACACAATTTTAAAATTCAATGTACAATGAGAATATATAAAGTTAGAGTTTGGATTGTTATAATTTACATGTTGGATGTTGTCATTCATAAAACATAAGCATAAGATAAAAAACAAAAATAAAATAATAATAAATACAAGTAGTAATATCTCCCAATATAATTGTAAATAAATATTTTAGAATAATTAAATATATATATAATTTGATTTTTTGAGTTATGGTCTAAGATAGTCTTATATTCAATTCAAAATTAGAGTTTTTTAATTTAAATATTATCATATTCCTCATTAATTATAAGACAATTATCATATGAGATTTTCTATGTGATTTTGTATTTTTTGTAGAAATAATTCTCTTGAAAAAAATAAGACATGATAATTTTCAGATTTTTAAAAGAGACATAATATAAAATCATGATCATAATTATTTATGAACTTTTTAAAAATAGATATGTAGTTAAAATATATATTTATTATTTTTAAATTATACTAGGTGAGATTGATCTAGCTTTACTAGGTAAATAATTAGGTTGGCGAAGAATGACATAGGTTAGATGTCCAAGTAAGATGGGTCCCAAGTTTAGGGAGACATGCTAGATGTGGACTCGCACTTGGGTTGTGCTAGTGCCTTGGACGATGCCTAGTTTGACTGGCCATGTTTCATGCAATGTTCACGTGACATGTGCTTAGATATGGGTCATAGTTGGGACTTGGGACATGTTGGTGCTGTGGACCATACAAGATCTGATCTAGTGCCATTGGCTCACTAGGAATTGGGTATACGTGCCTGGGCTTGGACTTTTGCCAAGGCACACCTCTCGTCAACTCGTAATGATATTGTCATGATCATTTTGATACCTCACTCTATGGGCTAGATCTAGTTCGTTCACCTTGCTCGGTGGGCCAATGAGCCATGCTAGGCTACCCTTTTTGAAGCATGCTAGTCTTTCATGATCATTTTGACACATCTAGTCAACCTCTTGTATCATAGCATACTTTTCTTGTCCTAGTTTTTATCACTTTTCCCGATCTAACCACATTATGCTTGATTGGGTGGCATTAGTTATCATTTCCAGTGATGATAAATATATTCTCTAACATGGTTTTAATGAATGAATGAATAATTGTAAAATATAATAGCTAATTACTATTTTATTAGATAAGAAATCTAGAATACTTTCTTTTTTAATATATATGTACTTACTAAAGATTAACTACCATATGGTTTCATGGAGGTTAAAAGTATGTGATTATATAATTCTAATATATAAGATCTCATTAGAACTTTGAAATTTAAAATATATGAGTGACAATAATGTTGTGAATTGTGATGTGTAATCACCTTGGAAGTCATATTTGCATGCATGTATTGGATATAATGGCTTGGTATGATGACATTTGACAAATACATTCGTCCAAGGTTGGTCAGGTTTGGTTTTGAGACTCATTAGACATAATCTCTTTGATTTTTAGAGGTAAAATTATTGAGATATTAGTCTCTCTCAAATTCTGTGCTAAGTGTGGGCTTTATGCATTGGGTACAATCCCTCATAGTTTCATGGAAGTCATGTGAATATCTCATTTGATATTTTTCTTTTACAAGTTTAGTTCATGAGATATTTACCTATACTATATACCATCTTGCGAAGGGTGTTGAGATTTTATTTTCTTTTTTTCAAGTTCGCTTATAATATTTTTGGTGCTTCTTTGAACGAAAGCAGCATTGCAAGATGTAATTTGTTTATTTATTTTTTTGAATTGCAAAGATGAGATTGCTGTTTTTAAACTTGAATTGTATTGGTCGAATTTGAAATAGATGTTCTAATTTTTACGCATGGTGTAATGTTGAGCATCTACTTTTTGTTCTAGAAGTAAAAAAGTTTTCTCTAGATGTGTTATTCATATTGGGGATTTACAGGTTTTTGGCCTTGAAAAATCTTGCCTCTGCTTTTGTTCAACAAGGCTCTGAGCATTATGAGAGTGCTCTTCAATATTACCTTCAAGCCATAGAGATTGATGCCAAGGATTTGGTCATCTGGAATCAGTTAGGAACATTGGCATGCTCAATGGGCTTGCTCAGTATTTCCCGTTGGGCATTTGAACAAGGGCTCTTGAGTAGCCCTAATAATTGGAACTGCATGGAGAAACTGTTGGAAGTTCTGATTGCTATCCGTGATGAGGTTGCGTGTCTTTCCATTGCAGAACTAATTCTAAGGCACTGGCCTTCTCATTCTCGTGCCTTAGATGTGAAAAACACCATTGAAGAATCAGAATTAGTTCCCTTTGCTCCCAAAGGCATAGATAAGCTGAAACCAGAACATAATCGCCTTAGATTTCATAATAAGAGAAAAAAGATCAGAGAAAATCCTTTCGATCCTCTTGTTTCTAAAAAGATGAAAGTGACAGAGAACCTACATTTGCAGCTTCCAGAAATCTCATGGGTAGCTCTTGTTGATGCTCTATTGGAAATTTTACTTCCCCTAAATGCTGGTGTAACAGAGGAAATTGGGGCTCAATGGACTCACGTATCTGGGGATGTCAGGTTAGCAGTTCATCTGCCTCCTCATTTAGACCCTGCTGCCGGTTCAATACAGACTAATGGTTCAACAACCATCACATCATCTATTGGGTGTTGTAATTCTGAAAGTTTAAGTGCCACTGCCATGAAAGGAGCAGACTCAATTAGTGTAAAGGAACAGCCTTTCGAGAGGCGGAGCAGCCGTCTGGAGAGGCTCAGGAATCGTAAACCAGACAAAGAGTTGGATGTTTTTGCAACGAAAGATGTTGTTGTCAAGGCTGTTCATCAATTTCTAGAACCTTTTGTTGCAGAAAGCTTTAGCAGTAAGGATCATAATCCTGAGCATTCTCCACCTGATACAGAACTTGATGATGATGTTTCTACATTTATAAGAGAGACATCAAGAAATTGTGGTGCTTTTCATGTGGGTCACCTGCTGTTAGAACGGGCAGCACTGAGAAATATTGTGCATCAAGATGGGTTTGTTGTTAAGCTAATAGAGCTGGAGAGGCTGACTAGAAGAAACTGGGCACAAGATAGAACTCCAAGATGTAATCTTTTTCTCGCAGAATTGTGCTGTGATTTGGCTTTCTTTGTCTTTGATTCTCACAGGCTACTTGAATTCTTATCAGAGTCTTCGTATCATCTTTGTAAAGTAATTGAATCAGTAGTTTCAGAATATCCTCATAATCACCAAACACTGGAAGAAGAAGATACACGTGGTAGCCAGGATTCATTCTGGATTCGATACTTCTGGCTGAGTGGGAAGCTGTCTTTCATGGATGGGAACAAGGACAAGGCTCACAAAGAGTTCCATCTTTCTTTGTCGCTGTTGGGAAAGCTGAAAACTGTTGAGTCTCCGCATTCGCTCTTTCTCCCTCATCTGAAACTTGGCAAGGAGTTAAATATTAGGAGGATCATTCATGAGATGAGTATGCTAGAGGTTGCGTTCTTGCTGGAGGAGACTCTTGAAATGATGCTTGAGAAAGAGTTGTATGGGGAGTGCATTGATTTGTTAGCTCCACTTCTACTGTGTACAGAGGATGCAGTGTACCTTGATTCATTGTTGTTACCTTCTCTCATTAAGAAAAATGGAGTTTCGTGCACTGAATTATCAGCGATAGATGTATTAATCACTGCATGTCAGAAAGTAAATCCAATGAACATGGAGGTTTGTTTAGATTGTCATCGAAGGAAGCTGAAAATATTGATGACTTTTAGTGGCTGGAATGAATTTAAAATCTTCAATCTGAAGTTGGGGCTGAAGTCCATTGCTTCTAGCGATGTGTTAGAACTAGAAGTCTCAGATAATCAATGGATTTCCTTGATGGCAGAGGAAGTGAAGTCAATTTCACAATTTGCAACCCAGTTGAAGAATTTAATGGATTCTCCAGACATTCTCCCCGTAAGCCTTCGTTCTTAATTATTATTTCTTTTTATTGTATTTCATATCAAATTGTTGTACTTATTTGGATATGTATGCATGCGAGTGTGTTTTCGTGGTCAATCTTTACCCACTGAGCTCCTGGATTTAAATACACATTGCACTTCACACTTGAGGCATGATATGAGTTATGTGAAATTAGCTATTTTGAGACTTGTAAACTAGTGCTTCTGTTTTGTCAACAAATTATGAATCCTTGTTCATTAATTTCTAGCTAGACTTTTTTTATCTTGGTTGACATGTAGCCTGAGCTTATTTTGTTCTGATGGAAAAAAATCACGAATCTCGACTTCTAGCTCTTGAAGCATGCCTTTATTGTATATGCTAAGTGTTAAATGAAAGGAAAATAAATTTTTATTAATATCTCAAAAACAACTTAAAGATGAAGTATACAAGTGTGTGTGTGTGTGTGTGTGTGTGTGTATGTAAAAAAGGAATACACAAAGAGCACTCTTTTATATACTAAGAGCACTGCAATACAAAAAAATATACTTATTAATTATAATCGAACATCTTCTTTAAAATTTTCGTATATATATTTGCAAGTTGATCTCTGTATACATGTAAGCTATAATAATAAAATATTAATGACTTTGTTTATGGTTGAAGTGATAGGCAACCTTGATATATTTTGTTTATTCCTGGAGGATTATATTAGAAATAATGTATAGTACTCATTGAGTATCATAAAATAAAATAATTGATCTTGTAAGAATAATATAAAAGAATTTTTTTTTTAATTGTTAGAAATTATCATAATTTTATTAATCTTTCCATTAATAAAATTTAATGGTATGTTTAAATATATATAGAGGTGTGAACTAGGTTGTACTTGGCTGGCATAGCCTAAATTTTTTAGGCTTGACTAGGCCATCGTGTTGTCCTGGACATGACATGGCTTTTTCCTCTTGATCGTGCTGTTCTGGATGTGACATGGCTTCTTCCTCTTGATAGTGCTGTACTGGCACGAAACTGAAGGAGGCCAGCCCGATATGACTGATGGCCTGCTGAGGCATTTGGTCGTGTTGAGTTGTTCCGGGTAGGATGAATGCCGGGTAAAATCAGCATGACTGGGGCATGCTGATTTAGTGCCTAGATCAGCCCACGACTAACCAAGCTAGCTTGGGTTAGCCGCCACATTCTTGCTCCAGCCCTACCACTAGCCACCAGCCACCAGGTAGCAGGAAGGGCCTAGACCCTAGAACAGCCTGGGCTATTAAACTGTAAATATAGGCAGCAGACAGTAAGCCTATTAGCTACATTTAATATATTAATAGTATATAAATATATTTTGTTTAAAATATAAATTTAAATTATACTGTAAATGTAATTAATATAAAATTTAAGAAAAAATATATAAAAAAAACATCGAGGTCTGATTTTGATCTCTTAAATCTAAAGTCAAAATACTATGAAGAAATGCATGTCAATCCAATACTATTATGTATAGTTTTGATCATCACAAATTATAGTCTTGATATCATTGTATTTGTGTATGTTATTATTTGATGATAGTTTTTTTTATTTTATCTTGAAGGTAATTCATGAATTCTTCCAGTTTTTTAATCGTGAAAAAGCTTCAATGATATGAGGTCATAGTATGGTTATTTTATTAGAAATAAAATTCACAATTATAGAAAAAATAGATATCAATATTATGCTAAATACAAGAAGAGTCAGTTGATGATTTGTTGTTTTAGATAATATGAGAAAGGTAAATTTACATGATTTTCACTAATGCAATATATCAAAAATTTTTATTTCACTTTGAGATAAAATGAAACAATAATCAGTGTCTATTTATCTCAATAGTTCACTTCTATTCAACAGACCTCTCTATTATTTGCCTGTAGCCAATCAAATTGAAAAGTTATTAACCCTGAATATGATATCAATCTTCATACTTGGAGACTCAATAAAACTATCATACTTATTTTTATAATATTAAAATATTATTTAATTATTCATAAAATTTACTCTGGTTCTTATGGTTGTTTCTATCTTAATCAGAAAATTCATATAGACAACTAAACAATAAGATAATAGAATTTATGATAAATATTTTAAATATTTTATTTTTATCTCAATAGTCATGATACAAAAATTTCAGTATTCTTTATATATGTTAAAGAGATGATTAGTATCACATATGCACCCTAAGTGTAATGTATGTGGTGAGAGAGTATATAAATGATTATACATTCATCGTATAATAAAAGATTTTAAGGAATTTTAAAAATAAATTATTATGTATGATTTTATTATTAACATAATTAGATATCACATGTTGATAGCCAACACTTAAATTTGATATAAGGTATACATAATTATAATAGTATCTGATATTTACTAAGAATTTATTTAAGGCCTACAAACTTACATAGAGTGTAAAACTCTTATAGTCTACCAGTTGTCATAATATATTATATATATATTTTAATAAAGGAGAACTTATTTTTAAGTCATTCTATATTATTAATTTTATTATAGCACATATATACTTAATGTGAAAAATTTCACTTTAAGGAATCATTTTTAATAGTTATGACCAACATAGTTATAATGATATTATTATTTGATATATTATCAAATATAATGTTAAATATTTTATTTTGTATCTTATTTTTGTATTGACTCAAGACACTTGATAAATGCTTATATATGGTGTGATAATTATAAGGATAAAAGATCTCACGAAATCATAATATTATTTATTTTATTTTTATTTGAAATCAACAAAATAGGCAGTGATACATGCGAATGCATCATCATTATGGCCAATCTGATTGTTTGCTGTCACAGAGATCACTCCAATTTGTGTTATGTGGTCGTTAATTATTAGTTATTTTATTATTATTATTTTTTCTGTTATTTCTATAAGATGACATATGTATTATTTGATAGTCATGTTGGATGTATTTGTGCATAAGATAAAATCTAGGATATCTTAAAATCTAATCTGAAGATCCATGTCAACATGACACAATTAACCTACAATTGATTAGGTTTCACTAGCCTAGGCATGACACATGGCATGATCCATGCCCAACAGTTGTGCTTGCCGGTTGAGCAGGCCAAACTTAACCTAGTTACAACTCTGCATATATTGGTCATGCACCTCAAAATTAAAATTTCTAAATTAGAGGCACGTGTGTATAATATGCTTCTAATTTTAATTAAAATTAAAATGACATCTAGTTCAGATTGACATCGAACTTACTTTACTTTTAATTAGAGTTTCATAAGATTCTTTCTCCTCAAAATTTTTATATTATATATGAAAAAATTGAGGGATTTTAAGAGATCTGTTAAAGCTTTGCTATGATGCCAAAAAATAAATTTTTAATTAGAGTTTAAAAGCTTTTTGGGCATGTATAAACACCCACATAATTATATGATGAAGCCTATTCGTTGCTAAGTAGTGAATTCTATCACATGTCCAATGATGACATGAATTAGTTTTATTTTAGAACATAATAAGTTATGAAGATCTAAGATTTATAAGTCATGAGGAGATTATAATCGACAGTCCTCATCCAATACCAAAAGTTTCATTTGATGATATAATCTCTAAGCTGCTAGAAGAGATAAATAGAGCGAATGAATTTAAGAAGAACAATTAAGACAATTAGAAATGAGATGTAAAGACACTAATTTGGAAATGCTTAAAAAAATGTTACATCAGAATTTCTGGTGGTTGAAATGAAGTTGGACAATAATGAGAAGGAAGTCAAAAAAGAAAAAAAAGAGATTTCTACATTCAACACAAAAAAATTATGTGGAACTCTTGAGGTGTCAAATAGGTAGAGAGGCCCGGGCATGATATGTTTCAGTCGTGCCTCACCTCACTTGACATGGTTCAGTCATGCCTGGACTGACATAGCATGGTCCAGAACCATGCCACCTCATGGCACGGCTCTTGCCGTGTCAGGGATGACCTGTGTGCTTGGCCTGATGGCACAGTTCATTGCCTCTGGGAGAGACCAACTACGAGTCATGGGTTAAGTCTTGTTAGGTGAGTGCTTGATGGGGTGTATTATTTTTTTTTAAATCCATCCCGGTCATGTAATCTGACCACCTGTTATGTTTTTATGCAATGAGCTTTTGACAGTGATAGTCCGACAAGACTTTGCACTATGTGGGTAAACCGTGCCATGCTGAGTTGGCCGAATGATTCTCATGCCATGCTTGGCATTGCATGGTAATCACACCGTGCCATGTTCGGCATTGCACGGTGGTACAATCGTGTCATACTCAATTGGGCAATGCCCGTTTGACATTAAACATGGACTATAAAAGTTAACATTGAAAGTAGCATGACTGTGCCACACTTAAACGAGCCACACCTCTATTTTTCTTATAGTATTTTTGCCAACATAGAATGTACAAAGAGAAAGAAAATAAAAGACTACATGAAGAAATTGACATACCGTGCCATGTCCGGCATGGCACGATGACATGACTATGCCACACTCAAATGGACAGTGCTTGTCAAACGTTAATCATGGATTATAAAAGTTGACATGGAGAGTGGCACTGTCGTGCCACACTCAAATGGGCCACACCTCTATTTTTCATATAGTATTTTTTCCAACACAAAAAGTATAAGAGGAAAGAAATTAGGAGTGTGCACGAAGAAATTAACATAGACTATAAAAGTTATAGACAGTGTAAATATTTTATTGATGGTCTAGCTACAAACGTTAAACATAGTGATGCTTGGGGGATAATCATAGATATTTTTTTTGTTGTATGAGAAATACATTTTTATTGTTGTTTATGAGTTGCTAATGTAGTGGCTTATCGAATATTTGACAAATTCATACCATCTATTTCAAATGAGATTTGTCCCATGAACACTCAAGCAGTTCAAATCGTAGTTTTTTTTTTCTTTTTCCCATTTTGACTCATGTAGGTTTATTAGTAAGAGAGAGATCTGTGAGAACTTTGACCCAGATCTTTCCATTTCTTTGGAATTGTGTTTTTTTAGTTCGACATGCTGCTTCAATAGCATGATATGAAAGAAGATCAACTTGATAACTTTTCATGTCAATCTTCCAATACCTAGTTGTGTACTGGCTAGTTTATAGTTTCTATCACATCCGCATTTATGATATTTATTATATTGCAAATGTTTCAGATATAACATATTATTTTTTCACTATTTATTACTATTTTAAATCCACACTTGACACCCAAGAGTACACTCAAATAGGTCGTGCTTGTCGGAATGTTAAACATGAACGATAAAAGTTAACATGGTGAGTGTAGAGGTGTCAAACGGGCCGGCCCGGCACGGCCCGACCCATTTTTTTTTGGGCACGTTCGTGCTACCGTGCCAGGCCGGCACGGTTAAAAAATTGCCGAGCCCAGCACGGCCCGTAGGCACGGCGGGCCGTGCCGTGCCTTGCCTGGCCCGCTCGGGCACGCTTGCCCGAGCAGTTCGGGATACGGGAAGACCCCGGGTCGGGTCGAATCAGACCCGACCCGCGGTCTTTTTATGCGGGAGGGGCTTCCTGGGGTCGGGCTCACGGGACACCCGGCACGGGACTGACCCATGTCGGGGTGCCGTGCCGCGTGTCGAACCGTGCCGGGTCAGGCACGGCACGGCTCAGGCCGGGCACGGCACGGCACGCGCCTAACCCGGGCACGGCACGGGCCCGGGCACGGAATTTTTACGTGCCGGGCCGGCCCAGGCACGGCTGAACCGTGCCGTGCCTCGTGCCGGGCCGGGCCGGCACGGCCCGGTTGACACATGTAGGTGAGTGGCATGGCGTTCCATAGTCAAATGGGTCACACCTATATTTTCCATATAGTATTTTTGCTAACATAGAAAGTACAAGGATAAAGAAAGTAGGGGGGTACATGAAGAAATTAATATAGACTATAAAAGTTATAGACGAACTCGAACATAATACTGTTTGAGAGGCAATCTAAGATATGTTTTTTTTGTTTTTTGAGAAATATATTTTTGTTGTTATTTATCATATACAGACCTTACATAACATTGTATACACACACAATAATGAATCACAAATTCAAACATGGCTTGAATTTGACCAAATCATTCCCAAAGTCCTGACCATCATTTTGAGCCACGACTTTCAAAAAAAAAAAAAATCATAGCCAAGGTTGTTGGTTAGCACCTCTACTTAAAAAAAATACCCAAGGTTGCAACATTGCATGACTGTTTAAATATAACCGCACATGGAAAGAAATCTTAAACACCACAATTGATTTTCCTTCATATTCTAATCTCCAACATCATAAATTCTAATTCCCAACACCTCAAAATAACAATGCAACCATGAAGGAAGGCTCACAATCAAAACAAAGAGGAAAAGGATGCACTGTAGAGATGAGCAGCAATGTGAAAGGGAAGTAGCCATAGTCTAGCGCCGCTCAAATTTTCTAGAGAGCCACGACGCTCATTGTGACTTTTCTGTCAGAAATATGCAAAAAATAGATGAATTCAATACTTTCTAAGAAAAGCTTTATAAGAGATTGAGATACCACAGAGTATATCCCCCCTTTCTAGGAGATTATAGGAAAGAGGGATTAGAGTTAATTTTGTAGGCACAAAGAATGTTGAAATGTGTCATTTGTACGAGAATTCTATTCCTATCTCAAGGATCAAGAAGAAAAAGATGCTATGTGAGAGAAATTTAGATATATTTTTATAATGAGATTTTTAATGAATTACTTGGATTCCTAGGAGTTAAGGATAACATGCTATATAAATCCTAAAAATATGACTTGATTTAAAAGTATTTACGAATTTGGTGACGGAAAAAAAAGAAGAATAGAAAGTAACTTCAAAAAGTGCATATAATTTTTGATACATGGAAAACTTATGGTAGAGATGTCAAATGGGCCGGACTAGCCTGGCATGGCATGAGGCATGACACAGTTTAGCCGTGCCTGGGCCACCATGGCATGCTACAGTGCAGTGCTCGGGCACATGCCGGGTGTACCTATTGCATGAGTAGTGCCTTGCCAGGCTGAAGTTTTGGCCCGCATGCCGTGCCAGGCACGACTTGCCACGCATGGCACGTCAGCATGGCATGAGTGATCTCGCACCTAGCGTGGTCACGATGAGATGTTGCCCGACGGGCGAGGCTTGCCAAGCCCCGAAAGGGCGAAGACACGCGTGAGGTGGTTGTGCGCCACCGGAACCCTAGTTTTTTTAAAGATTAGGGGTTCGGCCCGTCCCAAGCCGGGCCGAACCCGGCGGATTTCGTGCCATGGGCCTTGACGGGCTTGACCTCCACATAATTGTTTCGGGCCTGACACGGCATAGTAGATTATCCGTGCCGTGCCTGGCCCGGCAGGGTAGCCCGGTTGGGCAACCTAAAACCATTCTGGGCCTGCACGACCCATTTTACACCTTTAACTTACTGAGGCAAGTACAATATGATTGTATTTTATTTGTTCATTTTGTTTTTTCTTTCTTGATTGGATGAAGATTTGACGCAAACAAAATATTTGATAAATTCAATTTAAATTATCAAGATGGTTTTTTTTTTGGAATAATAATTCAACATTCTTTGATTATTTTATTATTTCGAGTCGAGGGTATCCTGATAGATGATGATAACGATGATTTGTCCTTGTTGACATTCCTCCTAACTTTGTTGGACATTAAAAGGGGGCTTGTATAAGATAAAAATGGAAAGAAACTAATTTTTAAAAGGGATGACTTGATTGAAAGTCGGAAAAAAAGATCATCATTCATCTAAGTTGACATAGAAGCTGGAAAGAAGATGAGAAATATTAGAATAAGAGGAAGTCTATATTAAGCATTCTTGATTCTGCAAAAGGAAATGTGTTGAGTGATTTTTTTAATATTTTGGAAAATATGCAATTAGAAGTCAAAAAGAGAGAGGAATGCTGGAAAAATCAAATCTAATTCTTTCATATAGTGATAATGGAGGAAAAAAAATGAAATACAAGGTGGAAAGTGCATATCCAAAAGAAAGTGATGATGTTAGTGGTGACCCAAGAAAAATTTAAAGAATAATGTTTTGGGTTTTGAATAAGGAATGAAATGAGTGGAAATTGGGGTGACATGCAATGCTAAATTGAGAAGATGTGACAATGCTGAAATGAGTGACGACCAGGGTGACAAGATGAAAAGATGGAAAAATGCTTGAAAAATAAGATCCAATCCTTCCTTACAGTGATAATGGAGAAAGTAGAAAAATGAGATACAAATATGGAAGCGCATTAAAGAGAAAGTGATGATGTTCATGGTGGCCCAATAAAAAATTTATAGAAAAATTTATTAAATTTTAGACGAAGGGATAAAATGAGTGGAGATCAGGGTTATATGCATTGCTGAATTGTATGCAAAATTTTATGAGACCGTCGTAATGGATTGAAAGAAAATATTGGTGTTGAGAGATGAAAGAATGGTAGGTGACAACCTATATCGTGAGAAATTGTTTGATCTACTATATCATAAAAAATAATAGGTAGAAGAATTGTATTTTGTAAAAAGAGCTGTATTTTGCAATTGGATCTTTTAAAGATGCTCAGAACTATATTGGGAGAAAATAAGATACATTGTGTGATATTTAAGTCGAGTATTGTAGAGTAGCTACAATACTCGAAGAGACCAGTCACTACTATATCATCATTTGAGTATTGTAGAGCAGATATACTCTTTATTAAATTTGATCTTAAAGGAAAGTCATACCATTGACCTCCTAAATCTCATTGACTCGTGTTATTTGTATGTTTTAATATTGTGGTATTATAATTAATTCTGTGTCGAAGTTGTGTATAGTGGAATGTATATTTTTTATAGAGGGAGAGTTGTTTTTTAAGAATGAGTAATTACTTTAGTATGTAAGTTTATTCGATATGTCAAATATTGAATAAAATTAGTTATTTTTGTGAATATTTATGATATGTTGTATAAAAAAAATAATAAAACGAGTAATTTTATTAAATTATTATTTTTGATGAAATATGATTAATAGTAAAATTAAGTGATTTTTAATGAAATGGAGACTTGATAGATTATTGGAAAGGAGTGGGTGAAAAATTATGCAAAATCATAATATTCATTGTGTTACGACTTTATTATATCTCATTAAGTTTTATGATAGTTTTAATATTTATTATTAGCCGAAATTATTTATAAATAGTTGTGATAATCTTTATATGTCATGATAATTAGTAATCAAATACCATTTTATTGCTTAAAGTCATGACAATCTTAAATGCTATAATTTTTTTAATATAGAGCTAATAAGTCCAATGCAAAAGCTATAGTACTATTTCATATGCTATGGTTTTTAGCTACAGAAAGTTCCAAAGATAATACTTGAGTTATGCTTATTTTAGGGTTGCAATTTTTGCTCTGGAGAAATGGCCATTGTCGTTACTTATTCTCAGTGCCATTACTTTGGATTGGAGTGTAAAGACAAAATGTGTAGCCGCAACTATTCTTAATATTGAGACTATTTGATATCAGAGAGAAATCAAGATTATGATTCATTTCTAACATTATAATTTTATATTTCAAAGATGAAATGAGTAGTTATGGACATTCCTAGTGACATAGCTATTTGATATAAGTGTGAGTTCAAAATCGTGGCTCATTCTCAATACTGTGACATTCTAAAATAAAAGAAACTAAAATTATGACTTTCTCCTAAAAAATATGATTTTCTCCTAAAAAATTATGACTTTTAGCTTAAAGTTCACATCCAATTGTTCGAGTATAAAATAAAAAATTGAGAATTTCGAAAAAAGATTCTAGGGCATAATAAAAGAGATGAAAGCTAGGGTATATGGATCAAAATTTTGCTCAAACATAGGCAAAATTCATGAACAAAGAGGTGATGCAAAATACAAGTATAAATATTAATGGAGGGACATGCATTTCAACCTACCCAAAGAGCAAATCTGAGGCATATGACAAAGTATTGTGGATTTAGGATTTGGTTCCTAGATATTTTTGATGATTATCATTGTGAACCTACCATTTCACAAGATATATCACTAATTATCTCACGTGATTTTTTTTAAAATATTATGTTAAATTAAAGTTTATGATTATTATATTTTATTATATATGATGAATATATTGTTAATGAATTTAATATTTAAATTATATCGTAGTTTGATTATTGATGAATATGATAATTTTATAGAATTAAAATTAGGATTTTATTATTAGGTAGTTTGTGTGTGCTATTGTAGTGAATAGTAATAAGTAAACCATAAAGTACACTCGTGCATAATGGTAGGAAGGAAGTGCCAACTTTCAGATCATGATGTGTGAAATAAACTCATATGTTAAAATTTGATATTAAAGTATATTAATCATGTGATTATGATACTTATAAAATTAAAAGAATGAATGTTTTTCCAAGTCAATTGGTGTGTATATTTTATAGAATATTTTTATGAGTTTTATATTTAGTGTGTGAGTCACACATCATCGTGTTAGACAATGATATCTAAGTCATGAGACAGACTTGATCATAGTTGTGAAAGGTGCAAGGAGTGCCAAGACGCAAAAGCTTCTTGGAGCCTCAAGGTGCCTATAAGACGTGAGTTTTTTTATGTAAGGCGTATCCTATTTTACCCATATATTTTTTAAAATATAATTAAATATAATAATTATTTATCATTAAATATTATCAAAAATATCAATCCAATCAATAAAAATACATAAATAATACATATAATCATAAAAATTCGATAAAATATGCCAACAAAACCTAGCAAATTCCATCTCCAAAATTTCTAAAAATCAATAGAAATTATCAGTAGAACATGTCAACATGCAAATAAATATTTCTTGTCCAAATTTATAAATTATCCAAATAAAATATATTAAAATAACTAATTTATTTACAACATTAAACAACAGATGTTCATTCATCCTCTACATCCGCATAATGATCATCATCATCATTATAACATACATTATTCTCATTTCTCCAATAATTAATTTCTTTATCTATTAATAAAAGAAAAAACATGTGTCTAGAGTTTGAAGTTGTGTCATTCCTTCTTGACGATGACAACCTGCATAGAGGCGTGCCCGTGGAGAGCTTCTTGCCTCAGGAAAAGTACATGCCTTTTTTGATATCCGTGCGCCTACGTGAACGAGCCTCGTCCTGACCAAGGCTAGGTGCATGTCTGAGCTTCCCCCGTGTCTGAGCCTAGGTGTGCCCATGGCATGTCTCATACAACCATGGATATGATTGGAGGTGACTCATAAGGCGATGAGTGTTATGTAAGTTACTTTCTACCATATGACTATTATCAATGAGATTTAGTTGAAAATGTATTCTAATTGTTTGGGTATGAATCTTACGAAGTTGAAAGTATAAATATCTTTACTATCACATCAGTTTTTGCTTATATGAGACTCGAGACCGGAGAATAAGAATACACATATGAAATAACTATCAATAATAGTTGATGGGTTGTATAAAAAATATGAATTTATGAATGGTTCTCGAGCAGAAATAATTTTTCACATTGGTAGTAAAGTACCAAGTGAACAATTACGAGATAATCATTATTGGAGATGATCAAATAATTATTAATTATCTTGTATGTCAATTAGTTATTAGGCTATTTCCACAATAATTATATATTCATTTTGTAACCAAGCTCAATGATATCTAAATTATTTAGATAAATCATTATGCATAATAGAATGTACCAATTTTAAAATTTTATATTAAATATAGTCTTATCCTCTCAATTAGAAAAGTAGTTAACACATAATTAGTTGATTAAATTGTTTACATAATCAATGTGAGATTCATATTTGTATTAAAAATTTATTTTATTACTTATATAATTTGTATATTTGTGAGATAGGTTAAAAGAGAGATTTTTATACAATTAGATTTTAAAATTGTTTAATTCTAAAAACTAAGCATCATAACAAAGTCATAAAATCTTCTCAAATTCTATTATCAAATATTTAGTTGATTAAAACTTGAAATTTGATTTTGTGCGCGCACATGTGTGCCCATGTTTGTTTGTATCCATACTTAGAGTATAAGACTTTCATTTAATGCGAGCTTTTAGAGATATATATATCTCGGCAAGCCTTAGGGCTAAGGTGTTTGCTATCACATTGAAGTATGACTTTTTTTTTTAAAATTTTGATCCAATCAAAACTTCACAAGTCAATGTCGACTGACTTCCAACAAAAGCGATGTTGGATCCAATATAAATCTTGAAATTTGATTAACATGTTCAATAATAAGCCTCAATGTTTCTAGAATAAAATAATTAGTGTAATCCATGTTTTGATATGACCTGTCCTGGGATTGACCTATCTTTTTGTTACATGCTAGTCTGGGCTAGTTTTAGGTTGGGTTACTTTTGCGTGTTAAATGCTTCATATTTATCATGCAATTGATTTTAAAATGTTATATTTTTTTAAAATTTTTTATATTAGTATGTGATTATTGATTACTCAAACACTAACATGATAGTTCTAATAAATACTTTAAATTTAAAAATATTTAGGTAAGAATAGTACTTGGATGTTTGATCACTTGAGAAATCATTGTATTGCACATTTATATTATAGTTCATGTCTTGGCGTGACAACAAGTATTTTCATTTAATAATGATAGATTTTGGGTTCAATACTCATTATACTTCATGCTAAAATGAGAGTTTTATACACTGGATATGATCTACTACATCTGTTTTTTGAAAAATGTCCTTGCCATTTAATGGATAACATTGTTTCCATAACTATTTTTTATCTTTAATGACTTTGTTTGTACTTGCTATATTTTTTGCTAATATGCTCTTATTTCAGAATGGGACCACCATTCCTAAGAGAATCATAGGAGGCATTCATCTTTTGCTGCTAGAACTGATGTGCCATATGGCAATTAATTACTTGTGCAAGAAGTCATGTCTCCAGATGAACAGTAATGAAACTGAACAAAAGCAAACATGCTGCTTTGTCGATGCTTGCATTGCTTTCTGCAAACTTCAACATCTCATCTGCTCTGTTCATGCTAAAACACAAATTGAGTTAATTGTGGCAATTCACAACCTGCTGGCTGAATATGGTCTTTGCTGTTGGAGTGATGGTGATAATGGTGAGGAAGGAGGAGCTTTTCTTAAATTTGCTTTAAAACATCTTTTAGCTCTGGACATGAAGGTTAAATCCAACTCGAATGCTTCAAAAAGTAATTCTCAACTCGATAAGCAGCTCTCTCCTCCCATGGTAGCACTTGGAAAGGTTATTGATGCGACGGAGAACAAAAGAGAAAAATGTGTTGGGCAATTTATTGATTGCATAAATGGACTTGCAGAAGATGAAAGGAAGGAGCTTGAGTTAATGATTGATAATGCTCTAGATCAATGTTTTTTCTGCTTATATGGTCTTAACATTAGATCTGATTCTTCCCATGAGGATGATTTAGCAATGCACAAAAATACAAGCCGTGGAGATTATCAGACTAAGGAGCAATGTGCTGATGTCTTTCAATATATACTTCCTTTTGCAAAAGCTGCTTCTGTGAGTATTCCCTTTTTTCTCATAGATATGTTAAATAATTAGCATGGTAACATGGTAATGTTTTTTTTAAAATATTATTTACTTATAAATCCATATATGCAAATAAATGTATTTCGTGAAAATGGTCGATAATTAGCTTCCATGATATATATATGTTTCCATGATATATATATGTTTTTTAATATTATTTACTTATTTAAATGTATAGTTTCCATGATATATATATATGTTTTATTCATATTTTTCAAATAGAACACAAATATATATGAAAAATCATGATTGGAGGGTCATTAAAATACTCATGGGCACTCCTACAAGTACAAGTACAAGAAAGGTAAATTAAAATAAATATGATTTGGCACACGTTCTCAAACCAATTTGAGAAAATTTAAATACAAAAATATCATAGTACTAATTATTAAGCTTGAAAAATAAAGGTGAGACTCATGATGATTTTTAGTGGAAATGTTTATAATTGCATATTTTATTTTCTCATTAATTGTTTGGAAGAGAAAAATATTAGGAAGAATGATTATCTGGGAAGTTCTAATGTTGGATGTATATATTTGATGTCATGTATTAGTTTGATTACAAGTACATTCGTTCAATAGTGGTATATCTTTGGTTCGAGATTTATTAGATATAATCTCTTTTAATATTTAGAGATGAAATTGTGAAAAGGGGGTTTCTGGGGGGGGGGGGGTGGAGGGGGGAAAGGTTCGGGAGGGGGGGAGGGTGCTAGAGGGTTTAATTTTTTTTTACATTATTTTAAAATACAGAATTTTAAATTATTTTAAAATACAGTATTTTTAATTATTTTAAAATACCTAATATTTATAATTTTTATTTTAATTTTTTTTATCATGACGTATCCTAGCCGTATCCGTATCCTAGTTTTTTAGAATTTGCCGTGTCCCCGTATCTTGCCGTGTCGTATCCCCGTGTCCGTGCAACATAGCCAAAATATAAACAAAAAAAAGAGTTTCAAAACATAAATATTTTGTTCTAAGGCACTCGAACATGATTTTTCCATTTTATTTCAGAATAGTAAAAAATCTAATAATTGATCTTTTATCTAAACAAATATAAGTAATTTTGGTATCTAAATAACTTGTTAACTATTTATAATTATGTTTTTTTGAAGAAATTCCAAGTCATTGATATTTATTCACATATGGATTTATAGAAAGAATAATATCCATATTTTTTGTAGAAATATGAAATTACTGAAAATGAAATAATGATAATATCTTCGTACAATGAAAATGAAAAACTAACCTATATAAATAAAGAAAAATTATATGGGCAGCCCACATGTTGGGTGCTCCCAAAATAAATCAAAAAAGATGATATAGTAAAAGGAGGAAATTATAACATACCTCCTCAAGTTGGTGCATATGGTATGACCCAATGAAATTTTAGAAAATTACAGATTGTGAGTTTAGCTTTTGAATATTTCTAGAATAATTTCGAAGAGATTTAAAAGGTATTCTAGATGGTTCTAAAGATTTGAAGATCATCTCTTATTTTATAATATTTTGTGAATTTTTTATATAATGAGATTGTATCATATGACATCATCTGATTAATTAGTTAATGAGAGCTCTTATTATATAAGAATTTATTATTATTATTATTATACTTACTCAAATTTTATTTGTAAATATATTCATTTTCTATGTGTTTTTCTCTCTTGTCAAACTTGTGTGTTAGATCTTGTAGATATTACTTTTCTGTGAGGTGATAGTAGTCCTGCTTAGGTAATTGTTGATGATAATTTCTTTGCCTAAAGTTATACTTATAGCACTAAAATTTTTGATTAATTACCAGTGGTATCTGAGGTGGCCAACTTCTCTATTTTGACATTTATTTTTGAGATCGAGAGACTTGGGCAATATGTGCATGATACTAAGAGTTGAGAGAATAAAGGAAGCTCAAAGGTTGTAATGGCCTCCATGGAAGCATTAATAATTAAGGCTGAGTTATTTATTGGTGAATTGTAAGACAAATTTGAGGATACTAGTGAGAGTATTTAGGAGATGACATTGATAGAGGAACTTTGAGACGAGATATAAAGTGCTCTCGATATTATCTTGGAAGTGCTAAATCAAAAGAATCATATTTTTGAATTTATGGTGATTACTATGCAAGATGAGATAGATAAGTTGAAAAAGGAGCTTTCACCTTGCAAGAGAACCATATGGAGTGACATGATTGGCGAAATGCCCTCACAGTGAGTGGGTATCATTAAGCCAAAGGAGTTTAGAGGTGCTCGAGCATCCAAAAATGGTGATAATTTCTTTTGAGAAATAAAGAAATGTTTGAGTAATAATTATTATGAGCAATGCGATCAATGTTAATACTGCTTATATGTATCTGATGGTGTCGCACTTTTTTGGTGACGAAGAAGATGTAAGGATGTTAATATTCATACTTGAGTATTGTTCAAAGGGATGTTCAATCAATAATTTTATTTAGGGCTGGAACGAGCCGAGCAGAGCTTTGAACATTTTGAGCTAGGCATGTTAACATATGAGGGAGCTATAGCCCAAGCCAAGCTTTTGAACGAGGTTAAAAATTAGGCTCAAGCTTGGTTTGATTTAAAAAAAAAAGCTTGGCTTGAGCTCATTAGGCTTGTTTTCCATATGAACGAGTTCGAGCTTAACCTCAAGCTCAAGCCCAATTCTGAGCCTAATTAGAAGGACAAAAAAAATGATATGGATGTTTTAAAAAATAATATTCATATCATCAAGTAAATAGGTATTATGGTTAGAAGATAAAATTTTGATGATAATTAAAAAAAAGATGTATCTCATAAATAAAATAATAAAGAGTGAAAGATAACACGATAAAAATTGAGAAAAAAATTGTTAAAAAGATTGAGATAATAAAAAATAGCAGATAAGATAAATATTAATCTAGATTAAATAAAGACTATGGACGTAATTGTAATTCCTAAGTTTTTTATACAATGTTAAAAATAGTTAAAGCTAAGTTCTGGCCGCTATCTTCTTAATGATACAAGAGACAAAAAAAAATAAAATAAATACTAAGACAAATTAAAAATATAGCTAAAAAATTGTATTTTGGTCGAAAACTAAATCGCAACCGCAATCCCAACCTACGATTTTGATGAAGCTAAACCAAAAAAATAAAAATAAAAATCTTTTTATTATATAAAGAAACTAAAATAAAAATCAGAAGGATACATTGCATAATAATGCTTCTTAGGGTTATCTATACCCCATATGATAATATTGTCAAGGAATTAATATGAAAGAAGGAATGAGCATTCGTTTGTTTCCTTGACTAATTCTTTAATTTTTTATAACCTAAAATATAGGTAAATCAAAGTTTTGATGCTATCTTTGTATACAGTTTTGATAAGACATGAGCCAAATAAATAAATTTTAATACAAGGCAAAAATATAGCAATCTGGTTGAATACTGAAATCGCTATCTCAGCTTGTGGTTTTGTCGAACTAAAAAATAAAAATAACAAACCCAAATATTAAAATTAAAATTTTTAGGCCGAGCCCAATCAACCAAGCTCTGCTCCTTACTAGGTCGAGTCTTGTTAATTGACCTTTTTCAGGTCAATAACTCTAGAAGAACAACTCCAAAGCTGTATACATAACTCCGGGTAGTAAGGTGGCCTATGTATTTCAAGGAGATCATATTCATAAATTTGCAAGTGAAGATACACAAATTATATGCAATATGCAATATGCAATTAGAGATTAGTGTTTCTTCTTTCACAAAAATAATAAAAAAATTAAAATATATTTACACAAACAAGAAAGGATTTCAAAATCAAATTGAAGAACTTAAGCAAATTATAACAGGTAAGAGTAACAAATATCCTATCTTACACAAATCACTGATTATGTCCACAAAATGCACGGTTGTTAATGAATAAAGAGTTTTGCTTGATGTTTTTACATTTTGGTTTGGTTCATGGAAAGAATGAGGCCAAAAGGAAGGTCTTTTCAAGCCCCTTCTTTCTCTTTATCATAAGTATAATGACTCTTCTTCTGTAGGCACTATATATATATATATATGCAATAAACTACAACAACAACAATTTTATCAATAAACATACTAAAAATTATAACATCAATAGTTTAATACAACTGCTGCAACAATAATCAGAGAATCTAAATTATGTAAATAGATCATAATCTTTTTGGGATTGTTTTATCAATAAAGCTTAATCTTCAAAAATAAATATATGCACATCATAATTTCTCAATATTAAGATTAGATACTACACAATCCCAAAATAAAATTAAAATTCAAAAGAAATAATATTAAATATTATAACATTCAAATTCTCAAGTCAAATAAAATTTTAAACACATTTTGGTATTAATGACTTCAAGGTAAGGTGGTTTGTCCTCAACCTATAAATTAAATAATAATTTAATTGGGATCTATAATAACTTTTTATTTATATATATATATATATGTGTGTGTGTGTGTGTGTGTGTGTTTATATATATATATATATATATATATATATATATTACTGATTATAAAAAAATACTTATAGTTGGTGAAAAAGCTCCACTCCTAAATCATGACGTAACCAATTCCCCAAACAAATCAAAGCTTGAACAGTCTCGGGCTTCAATGAACTTTGATATTGATCAAATATTCTTTCTCTAGCACTAAATACGACTTCTGAAGCAATGATAGTTATTGGGTGGATAATACATCTTGAGCTATTTTAGATAAGCATCAAAATTTCATAGCATTGATTTTTCATCAATTCAAAGCATTAAATTCATTATAATTTTCATAACTAGCCTTGCAAGTAAATGTCCAACTCAGTTTTATATCAGGAATGATATTCAGCCCACGCATCAAAGATATTTTTTTTATTTTCCTTTAGAAACATCAATATCACTATTCACATTGTCAGTGCTAGCACTTGTCTGCCCTTCTATAGATGCATAAACTGAGTAAAGTATATGTAAGGATTCACTAATCTCATTAATATGACTATCATATTCTTCAGCAGAATAAATATGTGGAAAACAAAATTTAATGAGCTACATTTTGTACCGAGGATCCAACATTACACTAATTGCCATCAATAAATTACACTTTCCTTAATATTTTGCAAATTTTTCATTCGTCCCTTGAGGTTAGTTACTTATTTATGGTGAAAGTTTCTATATCTTCTTTAAATACTTCTAAAAATTTAGAAACCTCAACAGCTCATGTCTAATCCTCCTTAGGTGGTAATCATTTATAATTAAAGTCCTTTTCCTTGAATCGTGAAAATACTGCTTTAAATTGAAGTGCCGACTCAAATATTGTATGTGTTGAATTTCACCTAGTAGGAACATCAAGTATTAGATGTTTAGAAGTTGACAACTTTAATTGCTTGACAATTTCATTAAATTTATTAAGCCTTGAAGGAGATATTTTCATTTACTTCACACTTTTTCAAAAATTCTCAATCACACCAAGAATCTCTGATAATTCATCTTGCACCATGAGATTTAAAACATGTGCACAACACTGAATATGAAATATCATCTATTAATATAAAGGTTTCTTTATCTGCAAATTAATCCTTCAAGATTCTTACTGCTGAATTATTTGAAGATGTATTATCCAATGTAATAGTGAATTAATCTTCAATATCTCAATCAGATAAACAATGAAGAATACAATCGGCAATTGTAATCCTAGTGTGAGGAGGCAAACAACAAAAATATAGTATTCTCTTTTGTAAATTCTACTCTGCATTAAAGCAATGATAGGTTAACACATGTACTCTAGTATTTGATTTGACGTTTATAAATCACTAGTTAAGTTGATTCTATCAATACTTGCTAACGTCCCTTTTAATTTGTCCTTCTCGGCTACAAAAAGTTTTATGCAATTAGTTCTTAAAGTGTGACATTTGATTGGTTGATATTTTAGGTTGAGATTTTGGCAAAATAACACAAATAATTGATTCTCCGTCATCTTCAAAAGATACTCATGCACAATAAATATCTTAACAAAAAATTTTCTAACTTTGTCTTTGTCATATTGATAGGTTGATAATAAAGTTTGCCTTAATCTTCCTGCAACGTCAAATGACAACAAAGCTTGTTGGGGATCTTTTTTATTTTTAGATTTAGCAACCCGACTAGGCACACACACTTTCAAATGCCTCTTTAGATGACTTGTGGCACATTTTCTCTTATAAGCTAAAACATTATTGTAGTGACGGTATTTTGCTCATATCACCATTGTCTTGTCATTCTCAGTTACAACATTAAATTCATCCCAAATAATTGATTTTTTTCTTTGGTTTGGCTTGGACATTGATTCAATCCCCATTTTTTTTAATTCATCCATATTATCCGGATTTAACATTTAATTCATATTTGACATTTTTGGTATCTAGCGGACTAGTAAATAAAAAGAATTCCAATCAAATTAATAATTAAAAAATTAAAGTGGTAAAAACAAGAAATTACACACACATGCACGAACACATCCTCCTTTAAAAATTAAGAGAGAGGATCATTGCAAATGTGAAGAGATTATTTATGAATTATAAATTATTTCATCAAAAAGTTATCAGAACTAATATAATATTTTAGTCGAGTTCTTCACTGCTTCACCGAGAAAATTATAAGAAAAATAAAAATAAAACTAACATCAAACTGAAATCTATTACAGAAATCCTCAACAATTTAAGAGTACCATACAAAACCAACAATACAGAAATTATAAAAATTAAAAAAAAAATTTACTATAAAAAAAGTATGAGATTAGAATGATCAACCAATAATATCTGAAATTTTGATATCATTTAATATCTGATAGTTTGTTTCATATATTAATGTTTGATATGAAAAAGGAAGCAAATATTTAAGATCAATGAAAAATTGAGAAGCCTACCAATATATTGTATTTTTTCTTATTTGGGTGGCAATTGGCAAGAATTTTTGGTAATTTTATGTAAAACACAAGTGAAATTAATTATTATAGCATGAGAAATAACAGAAGGGTATTATTTGATCAAATAACTTCTCACAGAGCCTCAAATTTTTTAAGCAAACATTTCTATCATTGGTTTAATATAATAACCAGTAATTCCAACAAATCAATACGAGGAAAATCTTTTTGATAAAAAAAGGAAAAGAAAATCACGTACAGGAAATAATGAAATGTCTTTCAGGTGAACCAAAAGAAAAAAAAATAGTTAAAATACAGTTGCTAGTGCAATAAAGCAATACTCAAAAAATAAAATCCAACCAAAAAAGATACCTCAGTAATCGTGTAGAAAATTATTATTACCAACTCCAAAAGGTACCAAGGAAAAAATAATAGTCAAGTGCTGCCCACTAGAAGGTTGCTAAATCCCATGGCATACACTACAACCAAACCTCTAGAAAAAAGTTAGGACTCCACCTGACTCAATCTACATTAATTTTTTCATAAAACCAACTCATTATTTCCGTTGTTTTCAAGTATAGTCAACTCAAGAATTTTAATTTTTAACTCATTTTTTTTGACACGTTCATTTCAAATAGCTGTTGGTATTACTGAAAAAATTGAAAAAGGAAAATATTTACAAAAATCATTTTTGTACGTTTGATTTACTATATAAGACATAAAAAATATAATATGATTAGAATTAAATAAAAACTAATATGTATTAAGATTATTTTAAAAATTAGAACTAGAATGAGATAATAGGTAGTATAATTTATTGGCTTTTTATTGTTTTTTTCCCTTTTATTTTTTATTGAATTTTCTAGAATAAGGCATAGCCTTAGTTGAGGCTTTGTTTGATTTCAGAACATGAAATAGGAAATGAACATGTAAATATTAAATGACTTAATAAAATTTTATTAAAATCAAATGCAATACTTACTCTTCGAAGAAAACAGGGTATCCATGTACTACCGTATTGGACCAGGTGATTGAGGAAAAAGGACTAAAGCAAATGGGTGCTAACTTATAGTCTTCTCAATGACCAAAAGAAAGAAAAAAACAAATAATAAAAAAGGAAATGAGGATTTCACTAGTATCTTTGAACTATCAAACAATCCCCATCTTTCTGGGTTACCTAGTGAACAACAGTTCAATATTTCGACTCAAGCTTGGGGCTTTCCATAGGGAGAGGGTTCTATTTTTTCTAATAATAGATTACCTCCTAACTGAATACCAATCTTCACTCTAGTAGGATCGATCTCAGATGAATGCCAAAGGATGATTTGGTAAAAAATTCCCAAAGAAAATAGATAAAAAATAGCTTACAGATCATCAATGGATCTCTTCCTATGAAGCACCTGTGTCTACGAAGAAGGAAGCCTCTTGCTAGGGCCAGTGCAATGGGTGATGCCATTTGTCATTATTGCCTTCTAAGTGTAGGAAGAATTTGGGAATAGAGTTTTTAATTTTTAAAATGGGCAAAAATGGCGAGAGGGTTGATGGAAGCAAGGAAGCACGGACACGGCTCCCTATAGCCGTGTCCACGTGTCCGACACTCGGACACGATACGGACACGGCACGGATACGTGTCCGATATGCCACGTGACGTATCATTGATCAATCCGTATCTGATACGCCACCTGGTGTATCATTGATCAATCCGTATCCGATACGTCACTTGGCATATCGAACGGTGGCGTATTGGATGTCCAGTGGCCAACGTTGCCGCATGGGCGACGTTGGCCACTCGACGAAGGTGGCGGGCGCGAATTGAGGGGGGGAGGCAGGGAGCGGGCGTGAATTGAGGGGGGGAGGCAGGGGGCGGGCGTGAATTGAGGGGGGAGGCAGGGGCAGGCACAAATTGAGGGGGGGAGGCAGGGGCAGGCATGAATTGAGGGGGGGAGGAGGCAGGGGCGGGCACGAATTGAGGGGGGGAGGCAGGGGCGGGCACGAATTGAGGGGGAGAGGCAGGGGCGGGCGCGAATTGAGGGGGGGAGGCAGGGGCGGGCGCGAATTGAGGGGGGGAGGCAGGGGCGGGCGCGAATTGAGGGGAGGAGGCAGGGGTGGGCGCGAATTGAGGGGGAGGGGGGGGGGGCGCAAATTGAGGGGGAGGGGGGATGCAAGGGGTGGGCGCGAATTGAGGGGGGAGGCAGGCAGCCGGGCGGGCGCGAATTGAGGGGGGAGGCAGGCAGCCGGGCGGGCGAGAATTGAGGGGGGAGGCAGGCGGGCAGGAATTGGAGGGGGGGGAGGTAGGCAGGTATTTTAATTTTATAAAATAAAAAAATATATTTTTATATAATATAAGATAATTTTAATATATTATTTTATAAAATAAAATAATTATAAATATTATATTATAAAATAAAATACAACATTTTTATTTTATAAAATAAAAAAAAATATATTTATTTTATAAACTAAAATATTTTAATTTATTTTATAAAATAGCTAATATTTATAAAGAAAATAATTTTTATTTTTAATTTTATTTTTTTTATCATGCTGTATTAGTATCCTAGTTTTTTAGGATTTGCCGTGTCCCCGTATCCTGCCGTGTCGTATCCCCGTGTCCGTGTCCGTGCTTCTTAGGAAGGAAGCATCGAGGGAATTAGGGGCTATCGGCCAAGGGTTTTTAACTTTTTATTTTGGGTTAAGGTAAATAAAAAAAATATTTTTTAATGTAAAGGCTCGGATGGGCTCGGGCTCGGGTTCAGACAAGGGCTTGAAATTTATCAAGTCTAAATTAAGGCTCAAGCTTGGCTCGTTTAGCTAATAAGCCGAGCCCGAGCCGAGCCCGAGTAGCTCGGCTCGTTACCAGCCCTAATTTTATCCTAATTATGTAAAAAATGAAGCGAGATCTAATTTGTGGAGATTAATTCAATGTACTGAAATGAGGGATTAACTATGTGAGTTTTTTGAACTAATACTTCAAAATTTTGAATCTTGTGAGAGAATTTCTTTTCTTTATGGATATCTCAAACTTTGGGCTATACAAGAATTGATGAGAAGATTTGTGAAAAATGTTTATTCTTGCAATGTTAGTAGCTGAATCCTTGGTGAATTTCAAAAAAAGTGAACAAGTCCAACTCTTCTAAAAGTAAGTGAAGAATTGGTTGATTGAGATAAATAGTTGAGGGAAATTATTCTATGATAAGGAAAAAATTATTTAGTGATGATGAAAAAAATGATTACTAGCATATTTTATTTGTGATGAACTATATCAGATATGTGATTGTTTTAATCAAAACAAACTTAGTGTTATTGTTATGGAGAATAAAGAATCACAGAAAGATACCATTAAATTGAGTTCATAATTATTGATCTCGATCAAAAACATTAAACATGAAACATAAAGATACTTGATATTCATGGATTTCTCTATTATCAGACATAATATCACAATATTAGTGAATATAAATATTTTTGATCTTTTTATTTATAAAAAATTGAATCTCAACATAAGCAAATACAATGAGTAGATCAACATGGTGATTTCTAAAGAAATTTTAATAATTGGTATTATATTTAATGTGTAGGTCTAATTGAAAGATTGAAAGGTAAAATAAATAATCTAAGTAATTTTTTTGATGACTATAATTTGATACTTTGGTTGAATTTTCTAGATTTGATAAATATTTTATAGTTTCATTTGTTTGATTATATATGCATCCTATATCCTATGTATTAGTGTATTGTTTTGATAACATAGAGTATTAGACAATCTGTAAATATATTATTTGCAATGTAATTAGTAAAATAGATGAAACAAAATGAAATAACATGTCTGTTAGCCCAAGAGATTTATAAAAATTTAGAGGCTATCAGTGAGAAACTTATATATTTTTTGTAACTTCTAGACTCATTTCAAAATGTCATACCTACTAAATTGTCAAATAAGGTGTCAATGAAAAGGGAGGTAGATCATTAGATTGAATTAGTGTCAACCTTCCAACAACAAATGCATCCTATTAAATGACTTTCATAGAACTCGAAGAGCTAAAAAAAAAAAACTAAAAGAATTGATTGATGTTGGAAATATTTGTCCTTCAAAAATTTCATATGATGTTTCTATTTTATTTTAAAGAAAATAAAATAAATCATTATCATTGTTCATCGATTATTGGGCCCTCAACAAGTTGACGGCGAAGAATAAACTTGTGGATGTGAAATGATTTTATAAACTTAATTTGAGTTTGGTAAATTTAAGTGTGAATAGACGAAGGTGACAAATTAAAGACAACGTGTTTAATGAGGTACAAGTCTAGTGAAAATTTGGTGATGTCATTTGAACTTTCAAATACACTTGTCACATTTTGTATATTTATGAATATGGTATCATAATTTTTTTTGAATTATTTTATTGTTGTATATTTAGATGATATTATTATATATAATAAATTATTCGAAAAACATATTAATCATTTGAAGTGTTCCAAATTTGTTAGAAAATAAATTGTATATCAAGTGGTTGTCTATGTTCTTTTGCACAATTAGAAGTTTAATTTCCGTGCCATATTGTGTAGGATGGAGCGATAAGGATCAACAAAGATAAAGCACAAGCAATCATCGAATAAGAGCTACCAACTAAAGTTGTGGTGTTTAGATCATTTTGTGTTCTTCAATTACTATCAGTGTTTAAATAAGTACACAATGATATTTTGAATTTTGCAATTGTCGGAGGGTCATTTGTCCAATAAGGCTATCCAATTGCATTTGAAAGTTAGAAGTCAAATGAAACTGAATGATATTATATAGTTTATGAAAAAAAAATAAGGATGATAATTCATTGTTTGCAAATATGAAGACACTCATTTGGGATGATTATTTATGATAATCATCAATAATTTATCCACTGGTTATTTGCAAATACAAAAAAAGCTAACTCTCAAATAAACTCAATGACAAGATTTCTTTATCGAATTTTATTATATATTGGAGTACAAGTTAGGAAGAACTAATGTAGTAGCAGATGCATTAAATCAAAAGACATAGTTTGCAACAATTAGCTAATCATATGAGTATTTTTCAAATACTCATATGTCCCTTTATTTTTTACGAATTGTCCAAAGATTCTATGACCAAATCTTTAATGACGTATGTCATTGAGGGAAAGGTGTAAAGTTTTTGAGTAGAAGATAATTTATTTTTTACGAATAGGTAATGATTAATTGATTATATGTCCCTTTATTTGGAAGTTACAGAAGAAAATAATAGATGAGTATTATGATTCTAATGAGCTGGCTATCCAAGTATGCATTATATCTTAGGTCTAGTAGAAGAGTAATACTATTAATCACACATAAAAAATAATATTGAGATCTATGTGAAGACTTGTCTAGTTTGCCAACAAGATAAGGTGGAACAAAAGATAATAATGAGTCTTATATAATCGTTACAATCTCAAAATGATTATGAGAGCATTATGGAGATCATTAATTCTCAAAATATATTATTTTTATCTTTGTCACAAAAGAATATTCAATGGAGAAAATAAATTTTTATTTCTAAATAACATGGTGAAATATTAAGGCATTCCCTAAGCCATAATCAGTGTTTCAGATAAGCAATTCACATTGTAATTTTGGACATAATTGTTTTAGATAATAGTATCAAAGTTGAATTTTTCAATGAGTGATCCTCCATAAATCGATGAACAAATGAAAAAGATGAATATTTTATTGATGATATTTTTATGATACTTTGTAAATATCTTACAAAGAGATTGGTCAAAATATTTTAAAGGAGTTTTGCTTATCAATTTATAGATCAATGATACTTTATTATGATAACTAGGTTATATGATTCATTGTGGTCAACTTGGTGTTTCATGAGCGAACAAAAGTTAGTGAGATTAATTTTCATTTAATTCAAGAGAAGATTTAGTATACTTTGATTGCTATAGCCTACATATCTAACGGCTGAGATTTGAAATTTTAATTTTTTTTATATCGTTGGATTAGTTCGACCGTCATACCGACCTAAATGGTCATTGGTTCCAGAAGCTTCGGCTTCTAGAACTATCAGGCTATGGTTAGGGGGCTAGAGAAAAAAGAATGTGGGTCGGGTTAGTTGGGTTATGGGCCTGATTGAATTACGAATCCATCGGACTCGGGGTTGGGCGTTGGGGCATCGGCTTTGGGGCGGGGCGGGGTTGGGGTACGACACGGGTTTGGACCATGCCGTGCCTCGGTCCGAGCCCCGGCCACTTGACCTGTTTGACACCTCCACTTCTAAGCATCAGTCATTATTGTCTAAAACTATGTTTTGTATTAGATATTGAGATTACTATTAATCTATTAATTTTATAATATACAAGATTATCTATAAGAAAAAATATAAAATTTTATAATAGATATTATCTCGGTGCAAGTTGATGCCTAACTCGAATATAAAAATTAGCTAGTAGAGTGTGCCAATGATTACTAAATGATACATCAGTGCTCAAAAAATTGCTCACTTATCTTAGTATGCAAAAAGTTATTTGAGTATAAATATCAAAGAGATTTTATAAAATAACTAATTATATAAAATACATAAATTATTTATAATCTGATAATAGTTAAATAATTAATTTTTATTAAGACTTTCTTGTATATATTGAACGTAACTAGAGGGTTTACATTTTCTCGAGTTATTTAACCTTTGTTAAAGTTCTTGTGCTGAGTGAAAGAGAGGAGAAACAAAGGAGAACATATTAAAATGAAAGTTAAAGTTTGAATATAATATAAGTTATATTCATATGGTTTTAGACATCTCACAAGTCAAGTATGTTCAAACAATACAAAAATAAAATAATAGAAAATATACTAAAAGTCAACATTTACTTTCTAGTTGTGGTACATGTCAAAAATTTTCATGTTGAAAGAGATAAAAGTGACTTGTTGTCATTTGAGAATTTTTGAAAGTAACCATGTGCTTATTAGACATTTTATTGAAGACCCCATTGCCTAGTGGTGGACAAAACACAATGATATGTTTTTAAAAATTTTTAATTTAAAATCTTGTTGATGAAAGAAAAATACAAATTTTCATTATACTTAACAAAAAGTTTCATAGTGAATATCTCATAAACAACAATTAATTTGGATTGGGGTTGCTTGGATATCGAGTGCTCTCATTCATAAAAAAAAATGATAAAAAATAAAAAATAAAAAATAAAATAAATCATAATAAATGAAATTCAAAATATCCTCAAGATGGTGCATAAATATCAATAATAAGAACTTTGAAGGAAAAAAATATAAGTTGGGGTTGCTTGACTATAGTAATAATCCAACATGTATTTTCTTCTTGACAAAAAAATAATTTATATTTATGTGTTTTGTTTTCTCGTGAAATACTGATTTGAAAATTATACGTCTTGCTGTATGATTCTCATAGTAATAGTGATATGAGAAGTAAGTGAATACCCAAACTTGTCAAAATGTTGTGTTATATAAAGTATGTTGTAAGTTTTTGTCTTCATTATTCTTAACTTTGTTTCTACACTGAATCTCAAGATCATAATTTGTATATTATTTTTTAGGAGATAAAATTATGTTTGAGAAAAATATAAAATCTTATAGTAAATATTATCTCAATGCTAAGTAGTGATCAACTTGAATATGAAAAATCAGCTAGCAAAGTGTGTTTGTGATCACTAAAAGTGATATTAGGATAGTGCTTAGAAATTTTTACACATACCTTAGTATGCAAAGAGATAACAGAGTGAAAATGTTAAAGAGAATTTATGAAATAATTAACTATATTGACTATAAAAGTTATATCTAGTTCGATGATAGATAAATAGTTAATCTTTCTTATGACTCTCTTGTATATAGTGGACTTAATTGGAGGGTTTACATTTGTTGAGTCATCGAACCTAGGCTAAAGTTCTTTTGCTGACGGAAGGAGAGGAGAGATGAAGGAGAACATATGAAAATAGAAAAATAAATTTTCTTAAAATGAAAGTTAAAGTTTAAATACAATATAAATAATACACATACACACACAAACATATGGGTTGACGTAGCACACAAGTTGGGTATTCGGTATAACCAAACAAAGGGAAATTAATAAAATAACAAAAAATATTGCAAAACTCAACACCACCATTCTAGTAGAGACGTATAAGTTATAATTTCTCAGCTTGGAAGAGAAAAGTAATTCATGATTATTTGAGTCTTTGTGAAAATATCTATAGTGTGAGTTCTAGTAGCTACATAAATTGTAGCGATCAAACTACCCTAGATCTTCTATGTAATGAAGTGTCAATCAATATTAATATGTTTTATTTATTTGTGAAATATCAGGTTGGTTGTAATGTGCTGGGCTATCTGGTAATCATTGTAAAATATTATTGATCTCTAAATTAGTATTAGAGGTATCAAATGGGCTGTGTTGTTTTGACATGACCTTTTTTTGGTGGCCTAGTTATGCCACCGTGTCGTGCCAGGCGATACCTAGTTGGGTAATCACGTCATGCCAGGCACGTCATGACTGAAATTATGCTTTTGTGTTGGGTCATTTTTGGGTTATGTTGTCATGTTGGATCATGTCATTTTTTTGGCAGTCTACATCGGCACTCACAGTGGCACCCGACATCGACACCAACACCGTCTAGCTCTAATGTTCATCACCTGATCTTCACCATCATAATGCATATTTTTTTTAATTTACACTTGCTAAATAAAAAAAATGATAAACAAATACAATAATAAAATGAGAAAAAATAATTGTTAATAACTTCAATCAAAAAATGTAAATGATAACAAAAGTTAAAAATCAAAATCGAAAGATACAAGCAAACATCAATCTTAATCCTAATTCTAATTAGTGTCTATGTGTATATGTAAAATATCATCATCATCGTGTAAGTATCTGATGGTATCGTTAGTGGTGGTGATGATCTTAATATCCTGAATGTCCCATGAGTCATCATCTGCCTCAGCCAGTAGCTTTAGCTCTCTTGCTCCAAGTGTAGCTCTATCATGGATGTCTATCCTTGAATCTTCATAATCCTTCACGCATACAAATATCTCAATGATATCTGATCACAATCTTACTCTTCTATCTGAAATGATATTTACTATAATAAAAAAATAGACTTTAATACTATGCTCGATACTGGAGGAGTCAGTAAATTCCGTTCTATTTTAAATATGATGGGATAAGTGGATTTATATAATTTACACCATAATAAAATATAAAAGGTTTTGTTTTTATTATGTGATATAATTGAGCAGTAATCAATATCAAAGAATCGAGATATCTCGCTTCTATTTGACAGATCACTTTGTTGTATCTCTCTCGTTAACTAAATGGAAAAGTCTTTATTTTTGAATATGGTGTTCATGAGTCGTACTATGCAGATTGTGCATGAGTCGTACTATGCAGACGTACATAGCCAACCACATGGCGGGCTCATTAAAAAAACTTATCACGTGCACCAGGTGGGGCGGGCACCAACCAAGTCGATTGAGCCTGCTTCCCGGTATGTAATTTTGGGTCACGTTAACCATGCTGGTGGATCGTGCCAATGGGCTAGGCATCTAGATTATGCCTAGCCCAGCACGTGGCATGATTCTACTCCTAGCCATTGGGGTCGACGAATCCAATGGCTAAAATTAAAAATTGTGGTATTTTTTATTTTTTATTTATTTTTATCACTGGGTTGATTTGACAATCAAATTGATCTAATGGTCTTATATTCTAAAAGCTCTGGTTTCTAGAATAAGTAGGCTGTACATCTGTGTTGGGTCGGGCTGTCATGCTCAGCCTCAGGGCGTCAGGTCGAGATATGGGTTGAGATTCGGGTCCAGCCATCTTGAATCCGGAATATGGGTCCGGGGAGAGGGACACTGTTCGGGTTGTGCCAAAGAATTATGCATTTGGGCTAGGGTACCTGGCCATGCCTGACCTGACATGAGGCTCAGGTTATCTTAGCATGGTATGGCACGAGTCGTGCCTTGAGCGAGCTAGGCACGGGTCTAGGCATGGTGCTGGACCTTGCTGTGCCAGGCTAGGCATAGTTGACTTGGGTCATGCCTCTGGTCAGGCTCGGGCTATCTCGCCCGTTTGACTCTCTATATAATTCTTCTCTAGATGTGTCAAATGGGGCGTGCCGGGCTACCCCAGCATAGTTTTAGGCTGCCCAACCATGTCGGGCCAGACACGATAGGATACAGTAATCGTGCTGTGCCTGGGTCGGCACGGTTTCTTCAGGCCAAGCCCGGCAAAACCCGCCAGCATAGTTACTTTTTTACCGTGTCGGGCTAGGCTCTTATGGGCTAGAACAAGCCTGCACGGGTCGGTTTAAAATTTTTTTTTTATTTTGTTTGTTTATAATATTTATGTAATTATAAATTATCAATTAGATAATATTTTTAAAAATTTAAATTGTAAATTATAAATATTTGAATAGTTATACAGTTTATTTTTTTATGTTATTTGTTTTAATTATGTATTAATTAGATCAATAGATTATAATTTATTATAATTAAATTTTAGAATTTTTAATGCAATTCATAAACACAAAAATAAAATAAACACAAAATTTCTTTAACAAAAATGACAAAGTCACAAATCTAAACACCCAAACCAAAGTAAATATAATGTAAATAAAAATGAGTACAAAAAAGCAAAATTAAAAATCAAAATCAAGTATAACTCATAAACATAAGCATAACTGTAATATAAGTGTCATTGTCGGCGTGTCGTAATCTTATAATCGTCATTCGTCAAGCATTAAGTGGTAATCTCATCAATCGTTCATCAGCATATTATTATCATTCTCAACCTTAATATCAAGTTTCTATCATATGGATGATCATCAGTAATCAATTCTTTCGCTTTCACTATAGTCATAATCCTAGTATGATCTTGGATGCTATACTTTGAATCATCTTAATCCTTCATGCATACTTAAGTTTCAATAATATCTGGACGTAATCTCGATCTTCTATCTATAATTATATTCACTGCAACAGAAAAAGCAGACTTTGATGTTACGCTCGACACCGGAAGAGTTAGTAGATCTCGTGTCATCTTAGATAGCACGGGAAAGATGAATTTATATGATTTTTATCACTGTAATATCTCAAGATTTTTATTAACAGAATGTGATTTGATTGAGCAGGTAATTGGTATCTAAGTACTGAGAAAGCTTGTTCCTATTCGACGGTCCACCCTGTAGTTTTTTCCTCGCTAACTGAATGAAAAAATTATCTCCGAATATAGTATCCATGTCTGTACTCACGGTCTCACTACTACTATCACAATACCTAGTATCGTAGTATGTGAATAGGTCAGTCAACTTCTCGTGAATGAACCTTTAAGGTGAGTCTTACAGGTTCATGCACAAGAAAATATAAGTCAAAATGTTATCTATCTCTTTTATCTTAATCCTAAGGTCCATGCATACATCGATATAATAAAGAGATAGAGTGGCAGACCAGTATTTTAAGTACTTGGTTTCTATCTCTGCAATCATATGGCTAAGTGTCAGGTTAGCTTGATATTTCTTAAACATATTATTAATGTTGCATATGTACCTGAGTACAATGCAAGTCATGAGAGTATAAACCGATGAACACATTCGTCATGTCAAAAAAATCTTCTAGAATTTTATAAATAAAATTCCTAAGCACAGTCTTTGTCGTTAATAAAAAGTAAAATATCTTACAATTAACGTAGTTGGATATCATATTTTCATATCCAATACATGACTCTAAGATCAGGTATATGTAATTCTAACAGTGTCTCACATCTGATTGAAATTTTTTCTTCTTAAGATTCGCAGACAAACAGAGACTATCGAACTCCTGTTGTCTCATAGGCATGCGAATGTATTTTAGTGAGTTACGTATATTTTCTAAAGCAGGGAACACACCTTCATCCCCATTTGTACAATCAAGTTAATTACATGATACGTGTATTTAACATGGAAAATCTTTTTTAATGGTACGTCTCTAATATTCCTAATAAACATGTTAATCGCTATTCCATTATTAGATGCGTTATCGAATGTGATACTAAAAATTTTATTTTAAATTTTATATTCTCTAAATATTTTTATCATACACTTAAAAATGTTCAGGTCATCACGAGGATGAAAAATTTTAGAGAATCTTAAAATTTATTTATTCATAGTTCATTTAATATCTACATGGTGGTTGTGAGACATACATAAGATGAATCATCGTGACTAGTTTAGATATCAGATGTCATGGACATCACTCCATTATATGATAAAAATTTATTAATTATTATTTATTTTTCTAATTTATAATATTTTAGTATGTCATTCTTAGATGTAGACTTTAGAATCTTATGATAAGCAGCCTGAAAATGTCTACATGATACTTACTTTTTTTGAATCTTTTGAAAATCCGATCTTAAGACCCATCAAGGTGATAAGTTTGACCATGCCTTTCCTGCCAACTCGCTGTGGTATATGAAGGGGGTAAATTTTGAGACCGAACTGGATCCAGTCTCAAAAAATACACTGCTAAGTTGACATTTCCTAGTATCTAATGTATCATATTTTTTAGTACATATTTTGGCATATTTCTTAAGGTGCTTAGTTCAAAACGTACTCCTACAAGTAAACATTTTCTTATAATATTTGTACTATGTTATTTCTTCTTTTTCATTCATAATATATTTTTTTGTTTTATTATATTAAAATGAGTTCAAACTACAGAAATTTTTTTAATTATTTGTTTTTTATATGTTTGGATTTAGACGACCGGAGAAATAAATATTTTAGCAGTCTCGGACTTTTGTGTAAGATTTTTATTTTCTAAATTTAAATTAATTTAATTAGTATTTATTATTATTTTTGGTTTTTTAGATAAGAGAACAGATTAATGAGTAGAGAGAGAGAGAGAGAGAGAGAGAGAGTAAATATTAATTATTTTTAAATATTATGTTAAGACTTAAGAGTTTTAATTAACTAATAAAAAAAATAGAAATACACATAAAGGTAAAGCATGTGCAACAAAATTCTAATTTTCAAAGCCAAGCCCGATTTGAGAGTCCCGAAAAGCAGAGTCAAAATTTTGAGAAAGAATTTTAGGAAATAAATTTGAGAGAGAGTATAAGAATTTATGTTTTTGAAAAATATAAAATTCGAGAGAGGAGGAGGGGGGGGGGGCTTTTATAAAATTATGAATTTTTGTTTTTAAAAAATATATTTTTTATTATTTTATTGATTTTTTGGGATAGAATCATGTGGGCTGTCGTATTCTGCCCCATAGTCGTTGGAGGCGAAATCCAACAGCTAAAATTCAAAAATTTTTATTTTTTTTAAATATTTTGAACCATTGGGGATTGGATGGGTGTGAAATCAGACTCGGGCTCAGGTGGTTTCCAGAATCATTGGGCTCGGCTTCTGTTGTTGGGGTAGTTTCTTGGCTTGTGTTGAGATACCATGCCAACAAGCCATGGTACCGGGCCAAGCACGATACAAGGCTCGGTTGGCCTCAACATGGCACGGCACGGTTCGTGCCGTGGACAGGTACGACACGAGCACATGCATGATAAATTGTTGTGCCGGGCCGGGGCAAGCCGGCTTGACACATCTATTCTTTTCATTGAATCTCAAAGAAGTCTCTATGAAAATCTTTCGATAATACAAAAAAAATATCAGTGGAATAAAAAAAATAAAAATTGAGTTGCATTGAAAGATATCTCACAAAGAGAAGACTATTGAGATAAATTAGAATAAAGAAAACAAGTAAATGAAATAACGTGTCATTGAATATTTTCATAACTAAGTTTTTTATATTTTATCATTAGTAATAAAATATTTAATGAACAAGGAAAAATAATGAAAATAGAGTGATTACTTGTAATATGATTATTGACTGACTAGCCAATAACCCATGAGTTTAAAAAGTAAAAAGATTAGTTACAAGGGAAGTAATATTAAAGAGACAAAGTATCTGTTGCTATCTTATTAGGTGATATCAATAGTCAGTCTGTCACTCTCAACAATACATAGTACAATTGGTCTTCTATCTGGAAATAAATCTTAATAACTCCTTGTGGCTGTTTCTCTTGTAATATGACTGATTATCCTCCACTATTAATATTTGCTCAATGAGGTATCTTTTTAGCAGGTATTAGTTTCTCTCGTATATATTAAATTACATGTCCATAATCCAAAATTTGGTTATGTACAATTGTAAAATTATCAAGTGGCAAGTATAAAAATATTGTACCAAGAAGTCACTTTATTTGTTTAACACTCTAAGTCACATTTATCTTTGTTAGGAATACCTTTAATTGTCATGTAACTAGATGAATGAAGTGGATAAAATGAATGAAGAGTTGTTCTAACTTTTTATTCTCATATAGTTTCTATTTCAAAAATTGAGAAATATTGTCGTATAATATCTGCTTGGTCTAAGATGAATATAATGATATTACTAACTCGCATAATATTTTCTATGTTGTGCAAGATTAAAAAATAGAAGCTAATTCTATCTCAATGAATTTTCACATAATAATCATTAATTGGGAGTCAACCAATAACCAAACCTCCCTTGTCTCATCGGCAGGATGCACTTTGGTCAGATGATCAATTTTTTGTTGATTAAAAGGCCACGTATAATTTTGGTACCCGTGACTCCATAAATTGATCACCAGAATTTTGACTTTCTCATTAGTAAAAAAATCGAGGGTCACACTGTATTATTCTATTTTCCATGGCTCTACTATCACACAACACTACACAAACACCATCACAATATATGCACACATTGTGCACTGCACCAATTGCCACATGCACACACTGTGCTCTTTTTATACACCACAATGCATGCATAATTATGTGCTACACATGCATCCGCCATTGGTGCATTTCTGCATAACCCGACACACACCAATATATGCACACATTGGGGTAGCTCACATGTTGGGTGTTCTCACCAATAAAGTAATTGAAAAAAAAAGAAACAATGAAAATTAATTTTCATTGTTTCTTTTTAGAAATAATTGTAACAAAGTCCTTTCTTTTTAGAAATATAAATTAGTTTTCTGTCGCCTCTAACTTGTGCACTTATGCATGTGATATAGAGAACTGGCTTGGTTAAACTTCGAAGAGTGCTGAGAGCTATTCAGAAACAGTTTTCTCACCCCCCAGATGATATTTTAGCAGAAAATCCAATAGATAGGTTCTTAAATGATGTTCATTTATGTGAGGATCAACTCTCAAAGGAGAATGTTTCTGAAGGGTATCTTGAGACTTTATTGAAAAAGATATTTCCTGATGTAGATGCCATCACTCAGCAAAGGATACCAAGGGCTGAGAGGTAAGCTGCTCATTGGAACAACTGGTTTATTTATCGCATAGCATGTTCCTTTATTTGTATAAACATTTAATTATTGCAGCTGTGAGCCATATCTGGAGGTATATTGCAATTTGTATTATTTCTTGGCTCTGTCAGAGGAAATGAGTGCAACTGACAAATGGCCTGGCTATGTTCTTACTAAGGAAGGAGAAGAATTCATTCAACAGAATGCTAATTTCTGTATATATGATCTCATATACAATCCTATGCGTTTTGAGAGTTGGCAACGGCTTGCAAACATATATGATGAGGCAATCTATTGTCATTTTCTGTCATTTTGGCTATTCATACTGCAAATCTAAAGACAATACTTTGATTTACTGGTTCTGTTTCTGATATCTCCTTCGTGCTGCTGATTTTATTTTGGTTTTGGGCATTTGGAATCAGGAGGTGGACTTGTTGCTAAATGATGGTAGTAAGCACTTGAATGTAGTAGATTGGAGAAATAATGTTACACTACAACAGAGGGTAGAGAGAAGCAGGAGGAAGACGAGGCACTGTCTGCTTATGAGTTTGGCTCTCACGGTTTCACCAGAGCAGCAGGTTCATTATTTGTATTGCTTGTGTGGGGATCAAGAGTGTTTTTGTTAGTCATTGAGCTAATTCTTTATTTATCTTATTCATTCATTGGTTATGTTTTGTATTCTTCAGAATGCTTGCACTGTCTCACTTGCATGATATTATTTATCCCAAAATTAACTTTGGCGTATCAGATATAATAGAATTGAATTGTGAATTGTTAACTCTGGTGCAACAAAATTAACATAAGAATTGATACATTAATATTAAGTAAGAGACGACAATTTTACTGCTGCTCAACAAATATGCAATGGTTTGAATAAATTGTGTGGAAAACAAAATTAAAAAAAGATCCACTAATTAAATAAACACATTACATATAATGAAAATCCTTGTTTATAATATGTAAAAATAGTCTAAGAGTAACCCACATGTTGGATACTATCATCAAAAAATAAAAAAAAAAAATAAAAAAAATTATAATATTTCCTTTTAATCCATTGAATAATTATCCAAAATATAAATCTTGGAGGATAGAAAATCAAACTAAGATATTCTTAATGTTTTTGTAAATATATCTGTAAATTGATCTGCAATAGGAATATAAGTTATTGTTATTTTCACATATAATAATTTATAATAGAGAAATAAATAATCTAATTTTGTGTATTTCTTCTGTTTGTTAAGTATTAGATTAAAAATTATATGTTTTATTGTTTAACTATCATAATAGAGTATAGCTGGAGAAAAAGTTAGAAATCCGATATCATCAAATAAATGTTTGATTCAAAGAATCTCATTTGTAGCTATGATCATCATCTTGAACTCTAATTTAATATAGAATTTAAAAATTATTGTTATTTTTTTATTTTTTTAAGAAATAAGTCTTCAAAAAAAGTAGAATAACTCATAATATATCTTTTTCTCTATACAAGTTGGTACCCAATTCGAGTCTAGATATTTGATTAGCTAAAGATGTCTATGATCATCAAATAAAATATTGTCCTAAAAATATTTTTATATATTAGAGTATATAAAGAATTATGTCAAAGTGAATATATTATGTATAATTTGGGAAATAACTTATTATATTGATTTTATATATTTATTATTGATCGAATAATAGTTAGATATTTAATTTTTTCTATAATTCTTTAATATATTTTTGAAGTAACTAGAGAATTCATATCAGACAAAAGATCATTACTTGCATATCCACTATAATGTAACCTGAAAGATCAATTTGTGAAAGAGTATTTAAGATATATCATATTTGTATAAAATAATATATATACGAATATAAGCTATTTTAATCATAAGATAATATATAAGTCTTCTATTATATTTCGTCTGAAATTATGGTGAAATATATTCCTAGAATAGGGTGTCTCATAATTTATCATTTTCTATAATTAGAATATCATTTATGTATTATCAAAATCACACTTTATTTACAAGTCATTCATATTTCTATTTTTTTAGGTAATACATCAACTAGCCTTGATGGCTAATTCGAGTATTTATTTATATTCTCCAACCTCAATAGTCAATAAAAAACACAACATAATATTTTCTTAATTATATTTGAGATTTCTATTTCATGAGCATCATATTTGTATCAATTAACATTCATTCCTAATAATTTCAGTAAAGGATATCATACAATAGAAAATAATACCAGGGCTATCATCACTTTAAGAAACAACTCTCTTACGTGTGTCATATGACTTATATGTCACCATCGAACATAATCAACATACGACTCATACACTATAGTGAAACCCTTAGATTAGATATTCTATATAACTTCTCACATTATTTGAAGACCAATTTTTTTATAAAATGCACAATGAAATAATTATAATCTAATTTGCGCTTTAAATTTTATAAGCATCATACTCACATTAATCAAACGTACATAAAATTAGAGTTTTTATACAAATTCATCTCAAGAGATAAAAATATAATCATTGTCATTTACTTCAAATCTGATCTTATGAATATATCATTTGACTTATCTATTATTATCCCTCATGACCAATACATATAAGTCATTTGGTATGTAATCTTAAATCTTTATTTTAAATAATATTCATACCTATCAATATTCAAAACATAATAATTTCATAATTAAATATTATAAGCTTATAATTATCATACACATATATAAATCAATCATAAATTTCTAATTAGTCTACTATCAAGATACATTTCACGCAAGAGAATTGGAAGATCATCTTGTCGATTTGAGAATTTCCAATGACAACATGTGTGATGATATAGATCCCAGCTCTCAAACCTAATTCTCGATCTAACATTATTTGTGTTCGACTTGGGTTTGCCCCTAATTGGGGGTTTGAATTCAAGCCCTTATTGGTGTGCATGTTCTTGGCCTCGAGTTATAAATCCCTAGTTCCCCTTTTCAAATTCTTTAAGTTCTCATTTTATATTGATGAGATCTCATCAGACAATGTGCATATCTTCAAGTTGAAAATAACAATTTTAAGTTGCAGTCACAAGCCTAAATGATCGTTGAATTCACTCTAATTATAAAGTTATGATGACAAAATGATCATGATTAAAGAAGCTACTCTTTGAAGCACATAGTCATGTTGATAAGAGTGTCACAACTCTAAAGAATAAAATCATGTGACCTAATAATGAATAATCATGTGAAATAATAGTTCAAACATGAATAATCAATAACGCATATGAATAATGAAAAATCATGTGACCTAATAATGAATAATCATGTGAAATAATAATCATGTAAAATCATGTTGATCAACATAATAAGTTATAATTTGAGCTCATTTGAAAAAATAATGAATAATCAATAACGCATATGTGTAGTTCGAACAAAGTAATCGTGATTGAAAATCTAATAAACCAAGTTCACAAAAATTATTTTTGGCTGTGTACGGTCTTTTATAATCTATAAATTAATTTTGAGCTATATGCATGGTCTCAAAATCATGTGACTGCTTCACATACACATAAATCTTAAAATTACTTCAAAATATATTTTAAATCTAATTGATATATTACCAATTTTTTACAAATTATAAGAAAAATAAGTATTCATACAAAAAGTCATTTTAGTCACTAAAAAAATATATCCTAGTAGTCAATTTTGAAAGCTTGAGTGAACATTAATCTCATAATGAGTCTCGCTTTTAACTAATTTATTTTATTTATAGGATCAATCTTCATAGTAAATAGCACCTGCAATCAATAATATATTTTCTCAAATATCTAGAGTATTAGTTCTTAAGTTATATTAGAGTGAAAAATATTTATTTCTTTCATCATGACTTGACATTATTGTAAATGAGATAAAATCATAGAAAGAAACGTGAGTATCATAATATCATTAAAAGAAAAATAAAAGAGACAAAAAAAATTTGAGTTTGATATTATTTGTGAAATAATATCAAACTCATATTATTTGTGAAATAATAGTATCATAATATTGAGTGAATTTTTTTTTGTTTTTTTACAAAGAACAATTAGGAGTTCAAGATCAAAAAAGTTAACAACAAGATCATTTGACTTGTTGGGAGGCTTTCTTCCCTTTTTATTAGTTGCATATGTTTCATTTTTATAGAATAAATTCAGCTTCGAGTGATCAAATTTTATAAGAAATCTTACAAATAAGATGTCTAAGTCACAACTCATTCAAAGTTGTAATGATAGTTTACTCAGGAGCTACTAGCTCGATTGAATTAGAAGATTAATTTTTTTCAAGAAATCTTACTTTTTCCTAGATGTGTTAAATGAGACTTGCTATGCCAGACACGGCATAAGAAGCTAAACATTAGGCCTGATATAGCTCAATTTGCTCGCAACAGTGCCGACTATATCGGGCCATGCCGGTTCGTGCTGGGTCATGTTGTTTTGGGCAAAAAATTTAAATTCAAATAAAATTTAAATTTGTTATAAATTATAAATTTTATTGAATTATTTATTAAAAATATTATACTTCAAATAATTTAAAATATGTGATATTCTATATTTGTGATCATGTTGATCTCAAATAAAAAATATATTCTATTTTATAAATAAAAGTAAAATATGATACATATATTGAATGAAATACATTTATAACATATGATGAAGTGAAGCTTAACTCATAAATTATAAGATAATAAGTGCAATACAATAATAGTGCATAAATTATTGACATAAATAAATGGTAGAAATACAAAAATAATAACAATATAATATTTTAACATCATAATTATTTAAAAAATTTAAAATCATACGAATCATCAATGGGTATTTATTCTATGGTAGGGTAGATGCAGCTTTAGATAATCATCTTCATATATGCGTATGAAGGTATTATTAATCGTGATTTCAATATCATCGATCTTCATGTGTCATAAATTATCATTAATTATTATCTCTTATGCCTTAGTTTGAATGATAAATCTCAAATTTTTTAGTTCTTCATACATATAAGTTTTTCTATGATATCTGGTTATAGTCTCAATCTTATATCTGAAATAATATTGACTACTATAAAAAAAGTCTACAGTGCTATGCTAGATATTAAAGAGATCGGTAGATCATTTGTCATCTTAAATAACATGTGATATATGAATTTGTATAATTTCTATTAATACAAAATATTCTAATTCATATTATCATCTTGTGATAGGATAATATAATAGTCAGTATCTAAGTACCGAGATTATATATTTTTATTTGATGGATCACCTCGTCATTTGCTCCTAGCTAATTGAATGAAGAAGTTATATTCTCTGTATATGGTATTCATGTATGTACTCAGAGTATGATAATAATTATCATATTAATTGTCATAATATATAAATGAGTTACTTTTTTGTTAATGAAACTTTCAGGTTGATATTCCTAGTTCTAGAGGTGTCAAATAGGCCATGCCGGGTCAAAATTAGGATGAAGAATCTATGAAAATCTTAATTTTATTTTATTTAGTTTTCTTTTAGAATCTAGATAGTGAGCGGTGAGACATATATAAGATGTATCATCGTGATTAATATAAATATCGGACATCACGGTAACTATACTATTATATTTCTAAAATTTATTAATTATTTTTTTTTCTGAGTTATAATATTTTAATATGTCATTCCTAGATATGGACCTTAGAATTTTATGATATGTAGGCTAAAAATAATTCTGCATGATACTGACTATCTTTTAATCCTCAAAAAATCTAATCGGAAGATTTATCGTGATAATTAGTTTGACAATGTCATTCCTCCTTAACTTGTAATATATGAAGGAGGTCAATATAGTGACCGAACTAGATTCAACCTTAAAGATTTTATTGTTGAGTTGGGTTTGTCTAGGATCCAATGCATCATATTTTTTGGTGCATTATTCGGCATGCCTTTTAAGGTGCTCTTCCCATATAAACTATTACAAGTTAATATTTTTTTATAATATTTGTATTGTGCTGATTCTTTATTGATACTCATAATATTTTTATTTTATATAATATTAAAATGAGTCTAAACTATTGTTTTTTTTAGTTTTTAGTTTTTTAGATATTTGGGTCGAAATCATGAGAAAAAACAAAGTTTTAGTGGCCTAAAATCCTTCTTATAGGATTATCGTTATTCATATTAAAATTTTTTATATCTATATTAATGTTAATTTTATTATCATTATTAAAATTATAATTTATCAATTTTAATTTTTATTAATTTATTAATTATATTATAAATTATGTTTTTTAAATTAAATATTAATTTATTCTAAACTATTAACTAAAATAAAAATAAAAAAATTAAATAAAATTTTAAAAATAATGTCTGTAAAGTATAAAATTCTATTTGCTTGATGATGTGTAATGTTTGATAATTATTGTTCACACTATAGTTTGCACCCAAGTTTAGAAAGGAGAGAGAGAAAATGAGATGATACGAGAGAAAGAGGGCGATAATAATAAAATAGATAGAAATAAGATATATATTTGAGGATGAGATGAGATGTATATATATATTTCAATAAAATAATTAAAAAAAATATATATTTTTAATTTTTATGATTTTTTTATTTTTTTTTTTTGCGTATAATTCTTATAGCCATCAAATTTCTGCTCCTAGCTGTTTGGGCTGGATCCAAAGGCTGAAAAATATTATTTTTTGATTATTTTTTGATATTTGGGATAGTTTGACTTAATTGTTCCAAAACCTTCATCTTTTGAGCTTGGCCTCGGGGCGAGGCTGAAGTTCGGATACTCAGGTTCGAATTGTGTTGATGAATCTTGCCTTTGGGTCAGGCTAGAGGTGTCAAACGGGCCGGACAGCCATGGCTCGGCCCGAAGAATGACCTGACTCGACTGTCCCTAGCCAAGCACGACATAGTCCAGACATGTGATGGGCTGGCTCACGGCATGGCTCATGACGTGCCGTGTTGAGGTATATTGGTACTCGCACTAGGCAAGACATGACCCTCTACTATGGCTCGAGGGCACGGGAATTCGGCATGACCCGTACCATATCCTTCCCTCCCTTTTTGGAACCTGTGACCTTTTGTGTTGGTTCAACGGTCAAATTGGTCCAAACAATCCAAAAAAAAGTTTAAATTTTGGTCGTTGGATTTTGTTTCTTATGGCTAGGAGATAGAATCCAACGGCCTTAAGGATTCAGCCCCAATTTTTTTTTAAAAAATTCAAAAAAAATGTTAAAAAAAAATACTTTTCAAATCTATGAACTCCTCTCATTCATTTTCTAAGTTAATAACATTATTCTCTCTCTCTCTCTCTCGTATTTTTTATTTCTATTTGTTTTCTCTCGATTCTTATTTTTTTCTCTTTTTGGCTTTTGGGACTCATGTGTGGACTATGGACTGTCAGTTTAATTATTAAATTTTAGTTAACGTTAGTTTAAAATTTAAACTTTAAGAGTTAATTTATAGTTTAATAGATTTTAATTAATATATTAATTTAAAAATATTAAATACAATTTAATTTAAAAATAAAATAAAAATAAAAATAAAAATAAAAATGATAAATAATAATTTTAATTACGACAATGAAATCAATTTAAATGTTAACATTGAAAATTATTATATAGATAACGAAAATTTTACGGAAAGGTTCGAGGTCACCGAAATTTTATTTTCTCCGGTTATCTTAATCCAAATATTTAAAAAATAAAAAACTAGGAGAATATTAATAATTCGAACTCACTTTAATATAATAAAACATAAAAATGTTAGAGGTGCCGAATAATAATCGGTACAATATAAATATTATAAAAATATTTTAAGCTGTAAGAGTTCATGTGAGACTAAGCACCTTAAAAGGTATGTCGAATAATATATCAAAAAATATGGTGCATTAGATCCTAGGCAAATCTAACTCAGTGGTGGGTACTTCGAGGCTAGATCCAGTTCAGTCTCAATATCGATTTCATTTATATACCATAACGAGTTATGGAGGGAATATATGATCAAATTAATCATTATGATGAGTGTTCCGATTAGGTTTTTTGAGGATCTAATGATAGTCGGTATCATCTAGATTTATTTTCAGTCTGTATATCATATGATTCCTTAGTCCATATCTAGGAAAGACATTAAAATACTATAACTTAGAAAAAAAATAGTAATTAATGACATCTAATAATGAAATGACATACTTCATTGTTAGATGCATTTAGGGAAGATATTTCTATGATATTCGATATTTGAACTAGTCACGATAATATATTTTATGCATATCTCACCGCCCACAATGTAGATTTTAAATAGATACTAAATAAAAAAATAATAGGATTTTCAGAGATTCTCAATCTTCATTATGATCTGATCATTTATGAGAGTATGATAAAAATATTTAGAGAATATAAAATTTAAAATAAAATATATAGTAATATATTCGATAATATATCTAACAATAGAGTAGTCATTAATATGTCTGTCAAAAATATTAAAGATAAACTATTATAAGAGATTCTGCACGTTAGATGCATCTGTCACGTCATTAACCTAATAGTACAAACAGAGATTAAAGTTATTTTTTTCACTTTAGAAAATATACGTAACTCACTAAAATATCTTCGTATGTCTCATAGACAACAAGAGTTAATATTCTCTATTTGTTTGTGAGTCTAAAGAAGAAATTTCAATCAGATGTGAGATACAATTAAAATTATACATACCTTATGTTGAAGTTATGTGTTGGATACAAATACGTAATATCTGACTACGTTAATAGTAAAAGTGATGAACTTACTATTGATGACACTGACTGACCTACATGAATATAATTAATAAAAATTTGAAGATTTTTTATGAAATGACAAATATATTTTCATCAGTTTATATTCCCACGACTTGTATTGTACTCAGGTGCATATATAATATTAGTAGAATATTTAGAAAGTTTAGAGATGACCTGACACTTAGCGATATGGTTGTCGAGATGGAAACTAAGTACTTAAAATACTGGTCTAATATTTATCTCTTTATTGTATGGCTGCATGCATAGATCTTAGGGTTAAGATAGAAAGGATATAGAATATTTTGATATATATATCTTCGTATATGAACCAGGAAGACCAACCGGAAGGGTAACTTCACGAAAAGTTGACTGAGTTCTTTACATACAATGATACTAGGTATGGTGGTAGTAGTAGTAAAGTTTCGAGTATAATTATGGATATCATGACTTTTCTATTCATGTAGTGAGGGAGAAATGATGGGGTGAACCTTTGAATATGAGTGAACTATCTCGATACTTAGATATCGATTATTGCTCAATATTATCACACTTCGATAATAAGAATTTAGATATTTTATAATGGTGAAAATCATATGAGTTCACCTATCCAGTGTAATCTAAGATGACACGAGATCTATTGACTCATCCGGTGTCGAGTGTAGTATCAGAATATGTTTTTCTATTATAATAAATGTGATATTAGATAAGAAATTGAGATTATGGTCAGATATTATTGATGTATTAACATGAATGAAGGATTAGGCTGATTCGAGCTTGAACATTTAGAATAATGCTGAGACTGTAGCAAAAGCAGATGAGTTGGTTACTTATGTTGATTCGTAGGAAATTAATAATGATTGATGATTGATATGAGATTGAGACATTAATGATTGAGCTGAACACTTGAGTCTACTTTACTGCCTACAACCTGTAACTATTAATACACTGATACTGATATCATTACTGATCATATGTTGATGAGATTTATATTTATAATTTTTATTTATTATTTTTGGATTGTCATTGTTTTTATTTATTTTTATTCATCATTTTATTTTGAGGCTTGATTTAGATATTTATGTTTTTGTAATTTACATTAGATTATATTAATGTTTTAGTTTAATTAATTCAAATACTATTAGTCTTTATATTTTAGTTATTTATGTTTTATTTAATTTTAAAAATTAAAAATTAAATAATTAATTAATTATTTTAATTTAAGTATTAAATAATTAAAATTAAAAATTTTGGATTAAAAATTTTTTAAACGGCCTCAACCCAGTTGAACCCAGCCCAAACGGCCAACCCTACCTCTTACCCGGCCCGAATGGGCTATATTCAGCATGTCTAGGCATAACACGACATTAAATACTAAATAGTTAGGCTGGCGGGCCATACTGGGCTAGCTTTGCTGAAATTGTGTAGTGCCAGACACGATGGCTTGATTAAGCCACCTAAAAATGGTTTGGGCTCACCTGGCTTAGGTGATCTCATCATGACACGACATGGAGTGAGCCTAGGTTGGGTTTTAGACCGTGCTGTGTTGGGCCAAGCATGGTTTAGTCGGGCCATGCAGCTCGTGCCTTGGGCCGGGCACGAGCTGCATGCCCCACTTGACACCTATTTATAGTTTATGCATTTGGATATGTATTTTAAAATAAATTTTATTACTTACATTTTAATCTTATGATTCATACAGTCAGTCAAATAAAATAGAATTAGATAGGAAGACTAGTATTTTAAATAATTAGTTTCTATTTTAATAATTATGATACTAAATGTAGGTTGACCGAAATGACCTATATATCTTCCAAACATACGAAAAATATTGTATATGTACTTAAGTATAATAAAGTGATGAGAGTATACAAATGAATACAGATTCGTGATGTCATAAAAAAAATTTAAGAATTTTATAAAAGAAATTCTTGTATTATAGTTTAATCATTAATAATAAGTTTGTTATTTTTATTATTAACATAGTCTGATATCATATGTTAATAACCACCATATGATTCTAATATAAGTTACTTGTAATTTCAATGATATTTCACATCTATTTAGAATGTGAAATAAATTGAGACTACTAAATTTTTATTGTCTAATAGGAATTCTAATGTATTTTAGTAAATTTCTTATTTTTTTCTAATATGTGAGAAATATTATTTATTTATACTTATACTATTAGGTTAAGTATGTGATACATGCATCTAACCTAAAAATTTTATCTTATGATTCATCTCTAATGATTTTAATATATATACTAATACATACTTTATTATGAAAAGTTTATCGAAAGTAATATTAAATATTTTATTTTAAATATCAAATTAACTAAAGATTTTGTTAATACACTTATATATGATAAAATTTTCAAGAGGAAAAAAAATTACAGGAAATCTTAAAATTTGTTAATTAGGTTTTTATTTTAAATCTACATATGATAAGATTATTATGCGAATGATGTATCATTGTGACTAGTCCAGATATTAGATTTTTTGGATATTATTCCACTATATTACTAAATTTATTAATTATTAAATATTTTTCTAACTTATAATATTTTATTATGTCATTTATACTTGTTGACCTAGAAATCTTATGATAACCAGGCTGAAAGTAGCTTTGTATAATATTGATTATCCTAGAATTCTATGAAAATTTAATTGAAAGATTTAAGATCATAATCAGTTTGACTATGTATTCTATCTCAAAATTATTGTGATACATAGGATGGAATCATCAAAGTTTAATGAGAACTAAATTCAACTTGAAAGATATTATATTTTTATTGTGTTTGCCTGAGAACTAATGCATTATATTTTTTGGTTTATTAATTGACATATTTTTTATGGTGGTCATAGTTACATGTAATCTAACATGTATATATTGTTTGACAATATATATATTATGTTAATATTTCTTTGTCATCTCTAGAAATTTTCTTTTCTATTAATTTATAGTGTCCATATTATTGAAATTCACATATTTTTTTTTTATTTTTTAGGTGACAAATGATTTTGGGTCGATATAATTGAAGAAAACTTAATTTTGGCATTGACTTTTTTAATAAAGTTATTATTTTTTTTATATACGTTAACTTCAAATTCATTGTCGTTATATTCATTATTTATTATTTTTTAAAATATTTTTATTTAATAAATAAAAAAAATTAAAAATTCACAAAAAAATAAAAAAAAAAGTTAATCTTAACCATTTTGTTATAAAATACTGTCCTTTGTACAACACTGTACTACTTCTAATTTGTAAGGTTCAACTCAAAGTTTTAGATGTAATTTATAAGTTATATCATGCATGTCATATGTGAAAATTAAATATTAAAATAATAAAAAAAATTTGCAAAATAAATAATAAAATTTTTGAGGAGCGAGAATATAGGAGAGAGTCTAGGAGAGAACATTTTAAAATGAAAATTCTAAATTTTTCTAATATCTATTTATAGAGTTTAGTAAATAATTTAAAAAGTATATATATATTTTTTTATTTATTTAAGTCAGGAATTTGATAGACATCGGATTTCTAGCATATAATCGTGCTTGTCGCTATCGGGGTCCACTCTATTTTCAAGCAACGGGCAAGCCATGTAAGTTGAATCCTATTTATGTAGCTGATTTTTTTTATAATAACACTTGCCCTCGTTGGATGGTTATCGTACAGAGTGTCACCCTTGACCTATGACTCACCCATGTTTGGTCACGAGTCGCTAGGATGGTGGTCCGTGCCTCCGGGCCAAACACATGGGTTGTGCCTGGCCCAATCTTAGGCATTGTTGGCTACAACCCAGCATGATATTAATTATTCTTTGGGCCAGTATGGTTCAGATCCATACATAGTTTTGGACCGTGCTGTGCTGTGTTTGGTTAGATTAATTTGATCCATGTTTATGCTGGGCCTAGGCCACTCTGCCCACTCGACACTTCTAATTTTTTCAGAAAATTTATTTTATATTTTTTGATATATGTGATGACTCCATAGGAGAGTCATCATAATGCGAATCAAGAAGTTTAGAAGTAGTAGAGGAATAATACTCTATTGGTTGGATGCTGAAGTGAGACTCTAGAGGAGTGAGTAAAAGTAAAGGATTCAAGTCTTTTATGAATTCATTATATATCAAAACTCATTAAAGAATTAGCCATGCTAAAAAAAGATAACAGTAGTATTAATTAATATTTTATCATTAGATGTGACAAATGGGCTGGACAATATTATGCTTGAAATGTGTGTAGGCAGGCACAACCTGAAGGCACTGGTCGCGCCATACTTTCATGATGGCTCATGTGCTGTTAGCGCATGCAACACAACATGACCTAAAATTGTCACCATGATCTGGCTGAATTCGAACAGTTAGGGCTCATGTCGTACCTTACATCAGCAAATTGTGAAGTGTGAGATTCATATCTCATTAAAAAAAAAAGATTGAAGTCGAGTCGAATCCATCTCTCACCAAACTGTGGTTTTTTTTTTTTCTTAAAAAGACTAGCTAGTAACCCTAGCCTGGCTAGCCATTAGCCCAAGCCTAGGCAAGCCATTATCTTGAGCCCTAACTAGCTTGGAATTGGCCTAGGCTAGCCTAGCTGGAACCAAGGCTAGCCAGGCTCAAACCTAGATCAGCTTGGCTCAAAGCCATGCTATCCTTGCCCAACACAAGCTGCCTTGACCCAACTCAGTCTAGCCTTTTCCAACCCAGGCTAGTTGTGCCCAACCCAGTCTAGCCTTGTACAACCTAGGCTAGATGTGCACAAACCAGGCTAGACTGGACCAAACCTATGCTAACTTGAATCGAACCAATCTAGCTTGGATCAAACCCAAACTGCCATGAGTTATTTATGAGCCATGTTAAGCATGACGCATTCCTTCAGCTTCAGTCATGCCTTTCAATCACATACTTGCCTAATTCAACATGACCAACATGAACTAGTTTGGCTAATGGATCATAAAGCCATGCCATACTACCTAGTTTCCCCCAAAAATAAGGCATACTAGCTCAACATTGATCATTTGACATCTATATCTATTAATTTCAATTGAATAACATATATACTCTTGTTGGGTTACCAAAATAATTAAGAAAAATATATTTTAACTAAGATGCTGGGTTATACCAGACAGCTTGATCGAATCATAAGTCGACTTTGATTCTCACACCTAAAAGTTTAAGAATAAATAAAAATTTCTAGTATATCCTTATTTTAAGATAATTAAAAATAAAAGTTTTATTAGCGTTGAAGAAGAATCAACATAAATATATTATAAATAATGTATTCTTGTAGGAATACTAATTGTATAGAATATTTTAGGAGATATGTCGAACAATATATAAAAAGATCAAATATATTGGATCATAGAAAAATCTAACTGAGTTTGAGCGGTGAGGTCTTTAAACTTAAATTAATTTCATGTACAATGATCCATTTTATTTATCATGATGAATTTGCAGAAAAAATATGACTAAATTTTTTGTTAGTATGTATTTTCTGATAAGATTTTTAAAAGATCCTAATCTATATCTTATGCACATATACATTTAATTCCTTATCATAAGATTTTTATGTTGATTAATAGGGATGCCATAATAAAAATTATAAAATAGAAAAAAATATAATGAACATACTTAGAACATACAGTAGATTGATCTTTATGATGTTTAATAATAGGAAGAATCATGATATCAATGCAAACACATAAGTCATTGTTTACTTTGTTAATTTTAAATGAAAACTAAATAAAAAAAATATTTATGTTTTGTGAGATTTTCTTTCTTTTGGATAACTCATTCATATATGAATGTATGTCAAGGTTCTTTATGATATATGAGATATAAAATAAAATATTTAGTATAATATTTGATAATGTTTCAGAATAACAATATCACTATAAGTTTGTTCGTAAGAATTATTAGAGATGGTCTCTTAGGTAAGATTTCTCATGTTAGATATATGTATAACATAATAAATCTAATAGTATAAGTTGACTTAAAAATAATATAATTTTTATGATAACATATATGAAATATACTGAAATATATTAAGATACCTAACAAATGGCAAGAATTTGATACTATGTAACTCAACTTAAAAATGAAAAAATTCAAAGTGGGTATTAGTTGAGGTGTCAAACGGGTTGTGCCATGCCGGAACAACTTGTTTATGTTTTGCCCAATCATGCCACCCTATCTTGTCCAACACAACTGTCAATCACAAAGCCCCAACACAATCCTTTTGGCTCATAGTAGTGCTGGGTCATGCAGGACTCAGAATCGGACCATGTCAGTTTTGGTCCTTTGGACTTTTAGTTTTTTTGAAAGAAAATAAAAATACAAATAAAATTCAAAATATTTTTATATTTATATTTTTTATTAAAATATTTATTAAAAATATTGCACTTCAAAAAATTAAAATGAAATAAATAATTAAAAATCTTTTAATATTCACAATTCAATCGTATTCACCTCAAATAAAAAATATATTTCTTTTCATTATTTCATAATCAAAAGTATATTACGACACAAACACTTATACACATTTATAATATTCTATGATTTTAAATATAACGTATTACATAATAAATGCAATAGCCAATAGTACAAAATCATAAAGACATAAATAAATACTAAAAAAAAAAAATAATGATAATATAATATTATAAAAATAATTAAAAATCACATAACTATATGAGTCATCAATCAGTGTTTATGATATGGTAGTGCGGATGCAGATGTAGATCATCATCATCAAATATGTGTCTGAAGGTATTGTTTGTGATGATTTCATATTCTTCTTTAGAAACAACTTCACACAACTCTCTCAAACAAGACCATATTTTTTAATATTATGTACACTATATTGAGAATCACCTGTGTTTATCTCTATTATAATTAATAATCCATGCTTCCAATATATTTCGCTTAAGAAGCTCCTCCACTTTGTCTTTGTCTTTCTCGCCCAAATAAATACTAAATTATTTGATGATATATCTTTAATTTGGAACGAAAACTATGACCACTTAGAATGCAAGTACTAAACTTCACAGAAATTATGAGGTAGAGATTACAACATCATGCCAAGATGATGATCCATCAGTCTCACTCATGCTGTCATATTTAGATTTACTAAAAATATCTCTACGAAAAGAACTACGTAGTTGTGTAAAACAAGTGAAATAAGTGATGATATGCTCCGACTCTCTCGGTTCGTCTAGTTTCAACCATATCATCTACATAATCACATCATATATCTGCTTAATTTAAGATGAATAAAGTGAAGCTACAAGCCCACATATTTTCTTGCATGTCACATAAAATATTAAAATTGAGGATAATTTGTTTCCATGGTGTTCCTCTATTAGGCAGTCAAACTTTTAATGATTAAATGACAGCATCTGAATTTTAATACTCCACTTATAATTTTTTGTCCAAGATTCCACATGATGATAATCTGAATTTTTACTTTATCCACCAGTTGAAGTAAAAGTTTCTACTACACCTCTATGCTGCTCTTATGCACACTACTTTTTCTGCACACACTACACTCCACTGTTTCCAGACACAGCACTTGCATACACTGCACACTCTGTTGATGCACACACACTACACCATTTGCACACACAATGAACTTACACACATGCTGCACAATTTGTTGACACCATCATTGAGTTGGTGCCATTATATCCACAATGTTGATTCCATTGTTTGTACACATTGCCACATAAGCACCAATGCAAACACATTGACTCTAACACTATAATGATGTTATCATATGCCACATAAATGCCAACACACTTTAATTGAGCATCAACTTGTTCAAAAAAAATTTACTACAAATTACTATATTCTTTTAGAAGGTAATTTTGACATATGAAAAAGTAAGAAACAAATACTATTTTCTAGATATAATGTAGAGACAAGATACAAAATAATAATAATAATTATCTGTGAACTTTTTTAGATCAAACATTTAATTGAGATGATTGATTTTTCATTTATTTCTCTCACTACTCACTATTATAATATTCAAATAATGAGAAATATAATTTTTTTAATTTTGTATTCGATGAGTGGATGAAAGACTTTGTGAATGTGTCTTTATTTTTCTTTTTCTTAAGTTTGATGCTAAGATATTTATCTATTATTTTTAAGGTGTGTTAAAATTTATTTATATTTTTTATACTTTTATGATGAGAGTACACAACCTAATATGTGATTTGTCTCAACTTTTTTATTTTTCTATATGTAGGATTAATATTTTTTTTATATTTGTGAGTTTCATTATATATAATTTATTTTTTTGAATATTTTTTAGTTTATATAAAAAGGAAGTTTGTCCTACTTTAAATGAGATAATAGTTTGATTCTATCTTAATATTAATTATGAATGAGTTAAGATATGTGAGGCTAAAATACTCAGAATTTTATCTATTTCAGAAGAAAAGAATATGCTCAAATTGTTCAAAATCAAGAAAAATATCTAAAAAGTCAGAAGATGTTGCACATAATTCATTTCATCTTAATTTTTTGATTGTTTGCTGAAAGAAATATAAAAGTTATACTCAACATTCAATCTCATAAATTTTATCATATTCATGACTTTTTGATTTTTTTTTATTTATTTTACTAATTTTTTTTGATGATTCTAGATATTCAAGTTTTTTTCTGAGGTATTATGTTATCTAATGTGTTGTCATACTATGATTAAAGAGATAAATGCCTTTTATTCTATTGGTACTCGAGAATTTGTGTCTTGACTTTTAGGAAAGCTTATTTTTAGTTGCATGTGTGTGTTTGCCATGAAGATTATTTATGATGGTAATGTAGATTACATAATAATAAGATTTATTATGAGATAATTTCTAAGATTTTTGGAGTGAATTATCAAGATAATTTTTCTTTAATGATTAATATAATTTTAATTTATATACTCATATCTCTTATAATTTCTCACAAATGGATGATATATCAAATATAAAGAATATTTCTTTTCTTGGTAATCTTAAGGAGGTATGTATTGAGCAATTACTTAGTTTTTGAGCATGTACAAATATTTAAATCTTATGTGTACATTGTAGAAATTTTATATAAACTAAAATAATCATCAAGAATTTAGTTTGTTAATTTTTTAGTCATAGTCAGCTCATTTTATTTATATATGTGTTATAAATTATTTTTTATTTTATCAGTGAAATTTAGATGATAAATTTATTTATTTATGTTTTTTGATAATCATGGGTATCCTTGTTAGTTTAGGCTAATTAGTGTGCATATCCACTAATTCTAAGAGAAGATATGCCTTTTCTTTGGTTCTTCCTTAATATAAGTTCATGTTGATTGGAGGTGTGATTTGGATCCAAGACATTGTGTCAAGGAATTCATTCTCAACCTTCCTAATCAAATCCAAGAACATGATAAGTTTATTTTATTGATTGTATTTGTGAATAATATATTTATTATGAGTGATAATGAGTTGTGAATCATCAAATTCAAAGAATATTTACTTTCATAATTTCAGAGGAAGAATTTGAATATATTAGATATTTTTTTGGGATTGATATGAATTAAGATAATAAATATATTTTATTATCACAAGTATTGTATTTTTTAATTTAAACATTTTTTCAGAGGTTAATCTTTTAGATTGTGCTCAAATTATTATTTTATAGTGATAAATACAAATTTTTTATTTGATATGAATCTTCTAATTTATTTGATTATATAAAAGAGAATTATAGTAAAAATGAATTATTTGGCTATAATTAAATAAAATATAATATATGCAATCAATATAATTAGTTATTTTTTAGTTTTTTTTATGTCAGGTTTAACTTATTGTTCTTTGCATACTTACATATATGAAGAAGTCTTTGTGACTAGATTTCCTATTCATTAATTATCTTATATCTTTAGCTAATTGGGTTTTCAAATTTTAGTTAGACACTAATTTGCACAAATTTTAAACCTACCATAAGTTACTATGCCTTTCACGCAGACAAGTTTGTATGATAGAAAAGTAGGATGTAAATGGTTGTCTTTAAATCCAATGCATTGGTAAAATACATAATGAATGTCATAACAACTTGTGATATTATTTCGATAATATATTTTTTTTGAGAGATTGAATTTTTAATTTTTTCTCACAATTCTTTAAAGACTATTTCTTATTCATGGAGATATTTTAGTATTTAACTATTGTCATAATTTATATTTTGATAAGAACTCAGCTAGCTAACATATTTATTATTGGTTGTGAGAAATTCTCATTTTATTTCTTTTTCCTTTAAATTTTCTCTTAAATATTTATGCACTACTTTGAGGGGTGTTGCAGCATTACAGAATGTTATTTTATATTTTTTATGTTTTTGTTTTATGTTTTTATTGTGAACACCTGATCTGCGAGATGTTTGAATATTTTTTACTGCTTATATACAAGTTTAAGAATCCTTGTACATATAATGATGAGTGTGAGTTTTTGATTATGTGCATTATAGTTTGCTTTTTATCTCATAAGCTAAAAGCTTGTACCCAGTGTACAAGACTCATGCTTAGCATGGGGTCTATGGGTTTTTATCTTAGAAACATAATGTAGAACAATTATATCTTTAGCGAGACAAATATATGGAAAAACTAAAATATTTTAGACATTCTTTTTTTGCTAACAAAGTTAGCATCCATATCCACTAAGGTTTAAAATATGGATTCACATGTCAATTTTCACAGAGAGCACATTTCATCATGTTATGGAAAATGCAGAACAATTATTGATGACATGGAAAAACTTTTCTTTGCTTTGTTATTTACTTTTTTGACCTTTCTATTGACTGAAATGGATTGTTTTATATCCAGTGTGATGTACATGAACTATTGGCATTGGTATACTATGACAATCTTCAAAATGTTGTACCTCTATATGACCAGCGATCCGTGATACCTTCAAGGGATGTGGCATGGACGGCTCTTTCTGAGAATTCCTTAGCGCATTTTAAAAATGCTGCTGTGATCAAGTACACCATAGTTATAAAGTTATTTCATGTGGTTCTTTTATGAGCTGTCTGACCCAATTTTTTTTTTTTTTGGAAGGCAGGATTGGTCACATGCATTCTATATGGGAAAACTCTATGAGAAACTTGGGTATGCATGCGACACATATTTATCATGTTATGATAAGGCTATCACTTTGAATCCTTTGGCAGTTGATCCTGTATATAGGATGCATGCTTCCCGCTTGAAGTTACTTCTCTCGTGTGGAAAACAGAGTGCAGAGTCACTAAAGGTTTTTGTACTTGTCCTCTGCAACAAGAAAAGGAAAACCAAAACAACTTTTTCTTGATATAAACCTTGTTTTAGGACATTTTTTTTTGTAAGTTCCCCTTTCGACATTCAAATTTTCAACTTAGCTGTGAAGCATGTGGAATTCTTGTGTGCATTGTTCTTTTTCCATTTTAGTGATTAAAATTTTATAATTTAGATCTCATTTGGCATATAGGACATGAAGTAGTTGAGCTTGGTATTCATGTTAGCTTTCATCTGCTTGCAATGCTTTTTGTGATAGATCAACTTGTTTCGTGCTAAAATTGTATCTTGTACTTTAAAACTAGTTATTTTCCCAATATAAGCTTGTATTTCTTGGTTTAGCCATGAAGGTTGTGATTTTGTGCGATGATACGTATCTTTATCCAATAGTGGTAATCCCCGGTTTGAGACTTATTAGACACCTATCTAATTTTCGGGGGTAAATTTCTCAATATATTAATCTCTCCTATATTTTGTTTTGAGTGGGAGCCTCGAGCACATGGTAAGACATTTATTTATTGGTTTAGCTATTGAGTGTGCTGTTTTTTGATTTGGAGTTGTTGAGGTTATTTTATTTTATCTTTTTCTTGAATTATATATGAAGTGCTTGAATCTTAATTAAGAGGGCTTTTATTTATTTATTTTTTATTTATATACATGTTTATGACACGATGTTAGAGTGTATAATAAAATAGTGGTTCACCATCAATTTTTGTTTTCTTAATTGTTAAGGGGAAAATTTTCTATTTGATTATTTTTTCTAATCTAGGAACTGTGCTGGAAGAGTTGAGTTCTAAGTTCTGTTTTTGGGCAGTTTCTATTTCGAATCATGAAATCTAATTCATTAGTTTTGATTTTTTTTTTTGTTCTAATTCATTAGGCATTATCAAAGTGATATTGCTGGTTGTCTTTTTTGTGACCTGATTTGTATTATGTTGCATCAGATTGGCTCGACGATTTCTACACCCCTAGGAATATTTCATGCATCTATAATTAGATTCTCAGTGAGAAGATGTTCTCTTAGAGATTAATGAAATGGTGAATCATGCATCTATAACTATTCCTAGGTAAAGTTGAGTTTATATGATCAGTTAGATATCCATTCTGGCTTCACCACGTGTCGACAATGAGAGAGGCGGTGGTGGTACTCCGAGAGGGAAGAAGCTGGTGGTGCACTGTTTATTTTGTGAGAGATTAAGACATACTTAGAACCTGTGTTGCATATTTCTAATATGAATTACGAATGATTATTTGATATTTAGAGGTTATACATAGAGGTGTCAAATGGGATAGGCTGGTTCGACCCATTTTTTTGGGCCCCCCTGACTGGGTGCCGTGCTAGGCACGACACTGTTCTTTGGAGGGCAGGCCCTTGGCCCGAAATTCACTCGGGTTTGTGCCGGTTCGGGTTGGGCTGGTCTCTGGTCGGGTCAGTTTTTTTTAGGGAATTAGGGTTTCGGGCGCCATGTCGCCGTTGCCCGAAGGGCGTGTCGAGCTGTCGCCCTTAAGGCGTCGACGCATAATTCCTCCGTTGGGCGTCACTTAGTGCGTGGTCACCTATACCGTGCCCACATACTAGACACCCTTGCCGTGCCTGGCACGGAATGCATGCCAAATACCCTCGACACAATTCATGCAGAGGATCTGCCTGGTATAGGCCTGGGCATGGTACTGTAGCGTGTTGTGCCAGGCCATGTATAACTGAACCATGCCAGGTTTCAGATCAGGCCCGGGCCGCCTGATCCATTTGACAGCTCTATTTATATAATAGACTATTGGGATCCACTTAGGCTGGATAATCCATGATTACATATATTAGCCTTGTTATGCTTACCCATTAAGAGTACTTCAAACTTTTCTTCATTGGTGTTAATAGCTCTAGGTGAAATACTTTTATTCATTCCCTCTTCCATCTCACTACCTCATTTTGGATTCAAGAGTCATAAATTCAAAAGTCAATAATCATATCAAGAATAATTATGTTTTTTACTTACTTTGTTGAGTTTAAAATTTTTGATATTATCTATATTAATAATATCATTATACGAGTCATGAGATATGAAAATGTCGATGTTGCATATTTTTTTTTGATATATATATTTTTATACCATAAGACATGACATTGGTGTTATAGGTACATGTGGGTTTTAAGAGAGATTTGTTTCATTATTTCAATTAGAAGTTTGAGAATTCTATTGGATGATCACACACGATTTGATATATATTTTTTATTGATAATAGTACTAGATTTACATGATTATTGTTTATTATATAAAGATCTCAAATTTTGTTAATATTTCTGATATTTGATAAAAGAATAAAAATTCAATTTATTTTAAATATCAAAATATTGTGAAGTGAGAATATTTTTTAATATTTTGACTAATTTTTTTTTTTTACTTGAGAAACATGAGATGACTCATAAAAAATATTATATTAGTACTCTTATGCAAAATGAGAGCTGAAATAAAAAATTGATATCTGATTGAGATAATCAGGATACTTGTCATACATAAGAATATTCCTAAATATTTTTATGGTGAAACAATGCTAATCATTAACTTATTTATCAATAAATGTCATTTTTTGTTTTCTTGGATATCTCTCTTATCGACTCTTATACCCAGTAAATATACATTTTCAATTCTATTAAAAGTTTTTAGATATATTTGTTTTGTTTATAATTTTTCTCTAAGTAGAAATAAGATAATTGCTTAAACCATCAAATATGTCATCATTGAATACTCTAGTACTCAAAAGATGCATAAGTGTCGATGCGATATTCTTTGAAGATGAGTCATTTTCAAGCACTCAATCTAAGAGTGTTTGAAATATTTCTTGGTAGAGTATAAGTAATACTCATTAAATATTTTCATATCAAATCGTACTTCTCATATAGGGAGTAACCAAAGCTCTTGCTCCTGGCATTGCACCCGATACTATCAATATGATTGATTTTGAAAAGACTAGTGATATTTTTTTTCTTGATAGCAATGAAAATTTTCCTATAACTTTGTGCTAGGAATAGGAGTCTAGTGTGAGTATAGTGGGTAGAAAATCTTTTATAACTTGAAATAATTTCTTAAAGAATGATTTAATAGATTCTCTTCTATACTTATTATCTTTGGCCTTATGAGATGCTCCTTGATTATTCTTATTTTTATTGACATATATTAGAGTACATATGTTATGATAGTAGTGTATATTGATGATATTTTGATTATAAGAATTGAATAGTTGAATATATTTTAATTGAAATTCCTTCTATATATATCAAATTGAGTTTTAGAAGAAAAGGTTTCTGACATTTTAGATATTTTTTATGTATTGTAATCAAATATATAAGAGATATTTTTTCTTTAAAAGAGATATATTTTAGATATTTTATGATATTTTAGTATGATGAGATTCACATCCATTGATTCTCAACTTAATCCGAAAGTAAGCTTATCCATAAGTATTCGTTCCTCAATTGATTTTCTTAGATATATAAGAATTATAAGAAAATTAAACTATCTAATTATGATAAACTCAGATAGAATACGAGATTTCATTTAGAGATCAATGATATAGTTGGGTATAAGCATATTCAGAGTTTAGTTGGGTTTTAATAATTACATAGAAGAGATATGCAACAAAATCTTGTTGTAGCCTATATACTTTGTTGCATGCATGTTATAGTAGAGAATATTGATAAAAGAAAGTGACTACCTAATCTTTTCAAATTGGTACATAATCTTAAGTATTTCGTAGGTGACTGTTATCATGGTGAATTTTTCTTTATATTAGATCTAAAAATAAATGTCTTTATTTTATATAAAATAAAATTATCTCAAAGAAAAATATAAAATATTATAGCAAACCTCATCTTGGTATGAGTTAATGTCCAACTCATGCTTAAATATCCAATTAAATAGAAATACTAGAGATCTTCAAATGAAATTACAAGGTTAGGAGATTTTAATATATCTCAATATGCAAAGAGCTACGCTTAAGTGAACATATCACAAAAATATAAAAAATGACTAATTATACAATCTGCATAGACTATATTTAATCTGATAATAGTTATATAATTAATTTTTTTTATTAATTTCACTTAAGTAGTAGAAATAACTAGAAAATTTATATTAGACAAGAAATTAGAACCCGAGTAGATCAGAGTATCTGTTAGAGTATTACCTAACAAACTAATCTTTGTGAATATATCAACTAGAAACATTCTCTATGATAATATAATTCTTTTCAAAATTATTTGGAGTTGCGATTGAATATGTTCATTGAGCTGAGTGATTCTAAACGTATCATTTCATGTGAGCTAGATCACATGAAATATAAAGATAAATCTAAAATACACATGTGTAGTATAAAAGAGTTAATTGTCTATGAACACCTTGTAAACCAAATTCTCTAAAGTTGTTTCAGGCTGTACAATGCCTTCAATAATCTAAAAATCAAATATGATTATACTACCTGAAACATAAGTGATTATTTCATATATACCTATTTAAAGATGTCATGAAGAAAGTCACTTTTTATGTTTAAGTGATATATTATTTATCTATGAGATACTATTAGTGATATAAGAATATATATTCTTCATGTATGAAATATGATGCTAAGTGGAATTTTTAAATTTCTCTTGGAGAGCAATTTAAAGATTTATATAAAAAGATTAGTGGTAAGATCGCTTGATTTATTGGGAGATTCTCCTTAGTTCTTAATAAATTATGTATGTTTTTTTTTTGTAAGTATAGAAAAATAATAAGTTAAAATTAATTTTTGAGACTCCTATTATTCTTAAAATTACTAAAAAATAAATCCTGCACAAAAAATATAATGTTAACACTCACAGATACTTTATTAGATTTTAGTGGAAAATATATATTTATTTTTTGGGTACTAGAATAACTACGAATAATAGATTTTAAAGTATTAGATGTCATCCTATCATGACCCTAGGAGATCTTGGACAAATATTTCTTAAGACCTAAGAAGCACGGACACGGATACGGACACAGGGATACGACATGGCAGGATACGGGGACACGAAAAATTCTAAAAAACTAGGATACAGATACGGCATAATAAAAAAATAAAAATAAAAATAAAAATTATTAATTATAAAAATTAGGTAATTTATAAAATTTATTAAATTAAATTAAATTAAAATATTTTATTATATATAATAAATATATATTATTTATTTTATAAAATAAAAATATTTTATTTTATTTTATATTATAAGATAATATTTATATTTATTTTATTTTATAAAATAATATTTTATAATTATATTATATAAAAATATATATTTTTTATTTTATTTTATAAAAATATTTTATTTTATGACCCTGGCTCTCCCCTTTAGTAGGCCCGCCCGCCCCTTTCCCCTCAATCACGCCCGCCCCTCTCCCCTCAATCACGCCCGCCTGCCCCTCTCCTCTCAATCACACCTGCCCGCCACTGCCTCTCCTCTCGAACACACTCGCCAGCCCCTGTCTCTCCCCTCAAATCGTGCCGCCCCTGCCTCTCCCCACAAATCGCGTAGCCCGTTCCTCTCCCCACAAATCGCGCCGCCCCTTCCTCTTCCCTCAAATAGTGCCGCCCCTTCCTTTCCCCTCAAATCGCTCCTGCCTCTCCTTCAAATCGTGCCCGCCCCCTGCCAGTCGCCAATGCTGGCCACCGACGTCGTCGGACGTCGGGCACTATAGACGTGGATACGACACCGACGCAACCATCCGATACGCCACGTGGCGTATCGGATACGGATTGTGCATTGATACGCTACGTGGCGTATCGGACACGTGGACACGGCTGTAGGGAGCCGTGTCCGTGCTTCCTTGCTAAAGACTTTTTGATACAACTTAAATAATATTTTTTAAGATAAATGATCTAAAAAGGTATATGATGAGAAAAGATTAATGAATACATCTCTCTAAGGATGCTTTAAAATACTTCTTCTGAAGATGAGAGTCTAGGTTGCCTAAATCAAATATCTTTTTTTGTTCTTTAACTTCATTTAGTGAGAGTTAGTATAAAAGTTTGATGTGTAATCTCATGTTCAACATAATATGTACATAAGCTATTTAACATACATTCTAATATTTTATTTTTTTAGTTTTTTTATATTTTTATTAATATAAATTTGTATTTTTTATGCAATGATTGCATATATAAAAAAATGTGATTTACAATGATAAAAAATCAACTACATAATATATATAATCATTAATAAACAAGAAAAAAATATCTAAATTTTTCTTAATTCTCACATGTGCTAGGTTTTTATATTTTTAAGTGTATCAGATGAAATGAGAAAAGATAAAAGAATATATTCGTTAATGTAGTAATTTATAGCTAACACCACATCTCTCCAATGATGCTTCAAAATATTTCTTATAAAGATGAGAGTTTAAACAGCATAAATCAAATATCTATTTTTTATTATGTAACTTCACTTAGTGAGAGTGTGTTAGTACAAAGTTTGATGTGTGTTCTCATGTTCAATATGATATGTACATAAGCATAAGCTCAGGCCCAAGCGAAGCTCAGACATGGTGCCTCGCCTTGGTCAGGCGATGCTCGTTCACGTAGGTGCACGAATAACAGAAAAGGCACATGCTTTTCCCGAGGCACGAAGCTCTCTACATGTTAGACTCCTTATATTTGATTATATTTTTAAAAATATATATGTAAAATAGGGCGTGCTTTACATTAAAAATTTTGTGACTTAAGGGCACATTGCATCAAGGCTTCAGGAGGCATTTGTGTCATGGTGCGCTATGCGCCTTTCAAAACTATGGTACATGTTCGGTATCTGATGTATGCGCTTTTACTATCGTGTAACTATCATGCTCATAAAGTGTATAATAACTCTGCTATGATATAATGAAGAAAATAAAGCCAAAAAATATACAAAACATAAGGTCAAATTCTCTAAAAATGATGTGCAAAAGATGCCCTTATATAATGAGATAATATGATTGAGACAGCTCACATGTAGTATTTGTGTGTATAACAGGTGGTTATGGGATATTGCTTTGATCCATCCATAAAGCATAATGCCAGGAAGTTTTTTGCTAAGCTAGCACCTGCTGGTGATAAAACTGCAGAAAATTCCACGAAAATGTATGATTCAGGTCACCTGGATGAGGTGTGGCACTTGCTTTACAGAGACTGCCTTTCTGCTCTCGAAACATGCGTTGAAGGGGATCTCAAACACTTCCACAAGGCCAGATATATGCTTGCTAAAGGGCTGTACAAAAGGGGCCTTCCAGGTGACCTGGAGATGGCTAAGGATCAACTCTCATTCTGTTTCAAGTCTTATCGCTCATCCTTCACTATAAATATGTGGGAGATTGATGGAATGGTGAAACGGAGGTTTTTCCTCTGTCTGTGTCATCTTCATCGTGATGCATTTTCAATTCTTTTTTTGTTTTTTTTAGCTTGGTTTGGCAATACTTTATTGGGTCTGTGATATCATTGTGTTTTTTATGCATTGCAATTTTGTTCCATGTTTCAGGCGGAAAACGCTAGGTTTTACTGGAAACAAGAAGTCCCTAGTAGTTAATTTGTCAGAAAGTTCCCGTAAATTCATTACCTGCATCAGGAAGTACTTAATGTTCTACATGAAGCTTCTAGAAGAGACTGAAGAACACTGCACTCTAGATCGAGCTCTAGTATCTATTAGATTAGATAAGAGGTTTGCACTGTGCATTGAGGATCTTTTACCAGTTGCTCTTGGAAGTTCTATTCGAGCCCTTATCTCAGCACATCAGGGAGAGAAAATCCATTCTGGCGGTGACAATAGCCCTGAGAATCATCTGGAGAGACTGTTCTCCATGTTCATGGAACATGGAAACTTGTGGCCAGAACTCCACAGCTCACCTGAGTTCATAACTACCAAGATATCAGAAAGTTGCTTATATAGGTAATTTCTTTCTCTTTGTTGTTTTTAGCACCCCTCCTCCTCCTGTCCCCCCCCCCCCCCCCCCAAAACCCAACCAATACTATCCCTCGGCTTATATATGAGTCTTTATACCATTGGGTCGGAGCAGGTAAGGCCTCCATCCCAACAACATGATAGATCTAACTGACAGACACCATGAGGAGCATATGTGACATCCCTTGGGATTGAACCCGTCACCTCATGGTAAGAACATCAATTATCTTTCCCAACCAGACTATCATGTCCTTGATGCTCATATGGATACTTTCTTTTTTTTTTTTTACCCCCCCCCTCCACACCCCCAAAATCCAACCCATACCATCTCTCATCCCATATATGAGTTTTAGTACCCAAGGGTTTGAGCAGGTAAGGGCTTCGTCCCAACAACATGATAAATCCAACTGATAGATATCATGAGTAGTTTATGCGACATCCCTGTGGATCGAACTCATGATCCCATGGTAAGAACATCTATCATCTTTGTCAATTGAACTATCATGCTGTTGCTGCTCACATGGATAATTTGCACATGTTCTATGTTTGTTCTTTTCTTTTTCTTAACAATTTTGATAACCTGTTTTTCTTTTCTTATTGCAGCTATCTCCATGAATATGTTCTGTTGCTGGAAAGAAATGGAAGATTGGAGACATTTGAAACAATAAATGATAAGATCAAGAAGCGTGTTAAAAATCCAAAGCTGGCTATTAGTAATCTTGCTGAAGTTTATACCCAAGTATCTGTTGCTTGGTGCAGATCTCTCATCATTGGTTTGGCATCAATCACTCCTTTACATTATAGTCTCCGAAGCGAGGCTCGGTCTCTTGATTCATTAGATGCTTTAGCTGATGGCCATTTGCTTTGTGTTGATATAAAAACTAACGAGTTGTGGAGTCTGCCCATCGAAGAGCCTGTTCATATGGATTATCTTAAAACGAAATGGAACTCAACATTGTCTAAAATCAATGGCTTGGTGGTAACAAAAGTTTCAGATGAAAATATAGAGGCTGCCAATTCTTTGCTTAGAAGTTGCTACAGTTTTTATCGGGAAAGTTTTGGTATGACCGTTCCATCTAGAATTGATCTTTATTTGGTTCCATCTCACCTGATATTGGAAACTGAAGCACATCTTGGATTGGATGGCCTTGAAAAATTTGATCTCAGCATTCCAAGGAAACTGCTTCTGTGGGCATATGTCCTTTTGAATGGCCATTATGCGAATATTATTCACGTTGTCAAATACTGCGAAGAAATTACCAAAGTAAGGAAGCTTTGATTTTATTATTTTTGTACATATTTTATAGAGGGTGTTTGGTTACAATTTTCATAGAATTTTAAAATGCTCATAATCACTTAGTTGTATATACATATTGTAGAATGTAAACATAAGCTGTAATAATAGTCACTTCTTGTACTCTCTCTGAGAAAGAAATAAATTTTCTCTATGTGCATTGTTTGATCGTGAAATTTTGTTTGCCCGACAGCTTTTAGATCATTTGAACTCGAGGAGAATTCTCTTTCCATGAAAACCTTACTCTCTCTAGAATAAATTTGTTTTGAACCTATTGATATATTAGAGTGTCATTATAATGTGAACTAATATGTTCCAATATAGTTGAGAAGAGACTCTCTTTCCTAATTTGAAGCATATATAGAATTCATCTTTATTTGGTTCTATAATGTGAACTATAGATATACACTTATAATGTACCTATTGATATTTATATGATAACTCATATTGGAAACTTTAATTCATAGACTTTGAAGGATTACATTTTGCTCCAAAGGATTAAAAAACAAAAATCTAGATATATTCCTAGGATCCTTATCATTCATAGACTATTTAAAGAATAATTTTTTCTCAAAAAAAAAATAATAATATCAATATTATCAATAGTATATCAGTCCCGGGAGGATAACCTTTATATTTTTTTTTTTTTGGTTTTGAAGTACTCAATACAGATATTTATCATTATAAGTTTTATAAGTGTCCTCAAAGATTTTTTGAGATAAATTGAATAATACCTTATTAAAATTCATGCACAAAATATATAATGCAATAATACTCTTTAATGAAAAACATATATTTAATGCTCTTATATAATGAACTTAAATAATTGAGGTAACCCACAGATTAAGTGTTCTCATCAAAAATGAAAAAAGAGAAAAAATTGATTAAAAACTATAACATCTAATCAAGTTGGTGTATATAAGTCTAGAACATCTAATTTGGGTAAAAGAAAGATAAATCAAAGTCTCTTCAAGGTTTTTTTGAAAATATTCATTGGCTGTTCTACTATATGAATATAGGCTATAATAATACTTTTATCATAAAATTTTTCTCTGGGTAAGAAGTTGTTCATCTCTATATTTTTTGTTTATTTATGAAATATCAAATTAGAAGTTATACTCCTTGCTATTTAACTATTATAATAAATGAGTGAGAGAAGAGAGTGCATACATGATTTCTTTGATCAAATGTGATATCCAAAGTATCTCAATTGGGCTGGCCGACTCGAGCCCACCTTGATGAACGGCATAAACATGTTGTGCAAGGCATAACATAACATGATCTAAAGTCGTACTTAGATTTGTCTCGTGTTAGCCCGTGACATAGCTCATGATGTACCATGCCAAGGTAGCACGAGCCTCGTGTTTTGCTAGGCATGACCCGTGTGTTTGGTCTGTACCACATTTTAAAAAATGCAGCCGTTCAACAATAGTTATAATTTTGTCATTTTTGATAGGACAATGATAATTAGTTGGCATGTCGGTAATATTTAATAAAAAAAATTCAAAAATAAAAAAAATATTAATCTTATTTCAATGACTAAGTGATAGAAATTCAACGGCTATTAGTTTTCTATCCTTAAAAATTTTAAAAATTTTGTAATATATATTTATTTAATTTTTTAAAATTTTTATAATGACATGTTATATATTTTTAATTTTATATAGTAAATGTATCATCTCTTATCTTTCTCTCAATTCTTAAAAAACAATAATGTTAACCTAGCATTTTGTTTTTTTAATTAATATTTTTTTGTTATATAATATTTAAATGATTCAATGATAATTATGAGTGTCCATATATTTATTGGTGAATAATTATTATTATATTAATAATTATAACACATTTACTGATGATAATTATTACATTATTAATGACTATAAAATTTTTGCTAGTAAATAATTATTATGATATTGATGGCCGTAGCATATTTATTGGTGAATAATTATTATGATATTAATGATTATATTACTATATATATAATTTTTTGAAAGAATGAAAATATATAATTTTTTTCTTAAATTATCTTTTCTCTCTCTATTTTATCTTTCAACACGTTATCAGCATAAGAGCTTGAATAATGATAGTCTCAAAGCTCAAATCTAGAGAACTCACACCTCAAATGATATTACAAAATTATAAAACAAGAAATATATATAAATCCTTCCTCAGAATTGATCAATTATTTGTTATCTGTTGGTGATGCATGGTTTGTTGACTGTACCACAATCCATATGATCTTGCATGATAAGAAATATTTTTTAAACTTTACACTAGCTCAATCTAATGTTTAGACTATCTTAGGTCTTGTTAACCTGATTAAAAACTCCAACAAAGCTACCATTATTCTACCAAAGACAAATTAAAGATTTTTTTTATTCTAATAAATCTAATAAAAATCTACTAATTTTCAAAAATATTTGTCAAAATGGATCATATTGAAACAAAAAATTATAATGCAAATGAGTATTTTCCGGACAAAAATGTATCTTGGAATAATTATCTTTTTTATTATGTGGGGTATATCAAATATATATTAGATCTATTGAATCTTATGATGTCATGAACCATAAGTTTAATGACTCAAATACATTTTAATTGTGGCATGAATGATTTGGACATCTCAGAATTTTTATGATGTACTGTATCATTCAAAATTTAATGGGCATATAAATTTTAGTAACTGATGATTATACTTGTGCTGTTTGTTCCAAAGATAAATTAATTTTTATACCATTTTTACAAATATTACATTTGAATTCCCTCTTTTTCAAGAATGTATTTAAGGGGATATTTGTGGGCCTATTCACCAACCTAGTGAACGTTTTAGGTATTTTATAGTTTTAAGTGTTGCATCCACTCATTGGTCCTATATATGATTTTTTTTAGTAGAAATATTTTATTTGTTAGATTATTGGCTCAAATAATTCATCTTGATATTCATGGTGAATTCTCATCTTAAACATTCTTTGATTGTTTTATTTTAATGGTATAGATATTCAATATCATGTTGCTCAGGTTTATTCTTAGAAAAAGTTGATTGAATCATTTGTCAAACGTATGTAATTAATTGCTAGATCATTACTTTTGAAAATTAAATTGTCTTTATCAGCATGGAGACATACTATTATATATGCATCAAATATAATTTGTATTCATCTTAAAGCTAATTATGATTTATCACCGTTACAACTTGCTAAATGTTATCAACTTAATATATTGCATTTGTGAGGTTTTGGTTATATTGTTTATGTTTTAATTTCTCCCATTCATCGACCTAAGTTATGTCCTCCTCACTGTAATATTGGTATTTATGTTGGCTTTCAAACTACTATTATAAATTATATTCAGTCTCTTATAGGATAAGTTTTTACTGCTCAATTTATAGATTGTCACTTTTATAAAAATCTTTTCCCACTATTAGGAGGATATAAGCTAATTCTAGAAAAAATGAGAGAAATTATATGGAATTAGTTATTTTTATCTCATCTTGATCCTCGTATAAAACAATCTGAATAAGAAAATCAGAAAATAATTCATTTACAAGATCTTGCGAATCAATTGTCTGATATTTTTATTATTTCAACAAAATTTATAATATCATATATCCTGGCTGCAAATATCCCAGTGAAGATTGAAATTCCAACAGAAAAATTACAATGCAGAATGATAAATGAATCTAATTCATGATTAAAACATGGAAAACATATTGGCTCAAAAGCAAAATTCATAGAAAAAAGAAAAATGTTATATCTATGATAGAGGTGTCAAGTGGGCTGGAGGAAGGAGGTGTCAACCTGGCCTAGCTGGCCCGGCCCGGCACGAGGCATGAAATGATATTGGGTGTGCCTGGTCCGACATGGCACGAGAATTTCCCATGCTCGTGCCCATGCCCGTGCCATGCATGTCCACGGCACGAACCTTGTCGTGCCGTGCCGAGGCCAACTAGGTCTTGTGCCATGCCTGACCCGGCATGGTACCTCTGCTGACCCGAGAAACTCCCCCAGCAGCATAAGTTGAGCTTGAAACTTCTAGAAATCGCCCAGGCCTAGGTTCGATTCCACCCTCCCCAACCACCCCGCCGACCCCCTCAATTTCTAATGGTTCGAAATTAAAAAAAATAAAAAAAAATAAAAAATTTTAAATTTTAGCCATTGGATTTCACCTCTAACGGCTATGCGGCAGAATCCGATGGCTCACATGGTTCTGCCTTAAACAAATCAATAAAAAATTAAAAAAAATAAAAAAAAATAAAAAAAAATAAAAATAAAAAAAATACTTTTTTTAAAAAAAATTTCATAATTATATTCTATAAACCTTCCCCCTCTCTCTAATTTTATGTTTTTTAAAAATATTAATTTTCAATATCTCTTAAATCTCTCTTCTAATATTCTCTCTATTGGGATTTCTGCTCAGTTTTTCAGGACTCGCAACTTTGGCTCGATTTTGGAAGTTGGAATCTTGGTGTGGTGCACGTGCTTTACCTTTACACAACTTTATGAGTATTTTTATTTTTTTTAATTATTTAACTAAAATTCTTAACTTAACATAATAATTAATATTTAAAAATAATTAGTTTTTTACTTTCTCTTTTTTTTTCTACTCTTTAATCTATCCACATGTCTTAACAAAATCAAAAAAATGACTAATACTAATGAAAATAATTTAAATTTAAAAAATAAAAATATTATACAAAGGTTTGAGGCTGCTGAAATTTTTGTTTCTTCCGTCGTCTCAACCCAAACATCTAAAAAATAAAAAACTAGGACTTTTGTAGATTGGGCTTATTTTAATATAATAAAATAAAAAAAAATTCGGAGTGAGGAAGAAGAAATGATACTGTGTAAATATTATAAGAAAATTTTTACTTATAAGAGTACGTTTGGGTAGAGGTGTCAAACTGGCTGTATCGTGCTGGCTCGACCCATTTTAGTTGGCCCGACCGTGCTTCCATGCCGGTCCAGACATGACATGCTTATTGTACCGTGTCATGTCTGGCCCGACATAGTTTTGTGGAGGTCAACTCGACACGGGCCTGTAGTAGTGGCACGAATTTGACGGGTTTGGTCCGGTCAGGTTGAAACCCTAATTTAAAAAAATTTAGAGTTTTAGCGGTGATTCTTCTTTACTTTTGGGGGCTCGGGGAGTCTTGCCCGTCGGGCTCAGCTTCTGCCGTTGGGGTGGTTTCTCGGCTTGTGCCGAGGTACCGTGTCAATGGGCCACGGTATCGTGTCGGGCCAGGTATGGCATGAGGCCTGGTTGGCCTCGGCAAGGCACAACATGCTTGGTGTCATGGACAGGTACGACACGGGCATGGTAAATTCCCATGTCGTGCTGGCCCAGGCACGATAGAATCATGCCGTATCTCTTGTCGGACTAGACCGGCCCGGCCAGGTTGACACATCTACATTTAGGACTGGACACCTTAAGAGGCATGTCGAAATATGTACCAAAAAATATGGTGTATTAGATTCTAGGCAAACCCAACTCTTAGCAGTGCATTTTTTGAGGCTGAATCGAGTTCAGTCTCAAAATTTATTCTTTATATACCACAGCGAGATGAGCAGGGAATGCATGACCAAACTTATCACCTTGATGGATCTTTCGATCAGATTTTTGGAAGATCAAAGGGTAGTGAGTATCATACATATATATTTTAGCCTGCTTATCACAGGAATCCTAGGTCCACATCTTGGAACATTATACTTCAATTTTATAAGTTAGAAAAATAAATAATAATTAATAAATTTATGATATATTATGGGGTGGTGTCCGCGACATCTGATATTAGACTAATCACGATGATTCATTTTATAAATGCTCACCACCCACTATGTAGGTTTTAAATGGACAATGAATAAAAAAAATTTTAGGATTCTCAAATATTCTCTGTCCTCATGATGACCTAGCCATTTTTGAGTGTATAATGATCTTTAGAGAATATAAAATTCAAAATAAAATTTTTAATATCATAAATAATAACGTATCTAATATTGGAATAGTAATTAATATGTTTGTTAAGAATATTAGAGATGTACCATAAGGAGATATTTTTCACGTCAGATATAGGTGTCATGTGATTAACTTGATTGTATAAGCGGGTATGAAGGTGTATTCCCCTATTTTGGATAAGATACGTAATTCACTAAAATACATTCGCACGTATCACAGACAATAGAAGTTTAGTAGTCACTGTTTGTCTGCAAATCTCAAAAAGAAGAAATTTCAATCAGATGTGAGATACTGGTGGAATTATACGTACCTAATGTTTGAGTCATGTGTTTGATACGAACACGTGATATCAAGATACGTCAATAGTTAGAGTGACGAATTTTTTATTAACGATACTGCTTGTGCTGCAGAAAATTAATTTATAAAATTTCTGAAGATTTTTTATGACACGACGAACATCTGTTTATTGGTTTATACTCTCACGACTTGTATTATACTCAGGTGCATATGCAACATTATTAATTTATTTAGGAAGTATCGAGTTGACCCGACACTTAGCTATATGGTTGCAGAGATATAAACCAAATACTTAAAGTACTGGTCCATCATTCTATCTTTTTATTGTCTCACTACATGCTTGGATCTTAGGGTTAAGGTGGAAAAGATAGTTAATATTTTGACTTATATTTTCTGGTGCATGAACCTGGAAGACCCACTTGAAGGATTTATTCACGAGAAGGTGACTGATCTTTTTACTTGCTATAATACTAGGTATGATGATAGCAGTAGTGAGACTGTGAGTACGGACATGGATACCATCTTTGAAGATGCCGATTTTTTCATTCAATTAGCGAGGCAGAAATGACGCGGTAGATCATTGAATAGGAGCGATTTTTTTCGGTACTTAGATACTGATTACTATTCAATTTTATCACATTTTTATACTAAGAATCTTGATATATTACAGTGATTAAAATCATATGAGTTTATCTTTCCCGTGCAAACTAAGATAACACGTGATCTACTGACTTATTCGGTTTCGAGCATAGCATCGGAGTTTGTTTTTTCTGTTGCAGTGAATATAATTTTAGATAAGAGATCAAAATTACGTCTAGATATTTTTGAGGCTTTAACTTGCATGAAGGATGAGAAGATTTGAAGTTTAACATCCAGGATCGTGCTGGGATAGGGAATGTAGCGAAAGCGGAGGAGTTGATTGCTGATGATGATCCATATGATTTTGATTTTGAGGTTGAGGATGATAATGATATGCTGATAGACGATTGATGAGGTTGCCACTTGATGCCTGATAATTAATGATTGTAAGATTGCGACACACTAACAGCGATACTTATATTACAGTTATGCTTGTGTTTATGAGTTTTGAGTTATGCTTGATGATGATTTTTGATTTCTATGTTTTGTACTTACTTTTATTTACATTATATTTACTTTGGTTTGAGCGTTTGTTTTGGTTTTGTGAATTTGTAATTTTTGATAAAGAAAATTTATGTTTATTTTATTTTTGTATTTAAGAAATTCATTAAAAATTCTAAAATTTAATTCTAATAAATTATAATCTAAATCTATTAATCTAATTAAAACATAATTAAAACAAATAACATAAAAAAATTAAAATTTATAACTATTCAAAAATTTTTAATTTGCAATTTAAATATTTTTAAATATTACCTAATCTAATTTATATTTTATAATTACATAAATATAATAAACAATTTTTTTTTTATTTTTTTTAAACCAGCCCGTACGGGCATGATCCAGTACTGTAAAAAATTAGCCATGTCGGCGGGCCGTGTAGGCAAAGCAAGGCAAGTAAGCATGGTCAGGTGTCCTAAAACTGTGCCGGGCTGGCCCGTTTGATAACTCTAGCTGGAGGACCCATGAATGGCACGTGGCAATGGCATGGCCCAACTAAGCCGTACCCGGCCTGACACGACATGATCCACAATCGTTCTTGGACCTGGGTCGGCCAGCCTGAGCCACGACTCGTGCCATGCTAGGGGAGAGGCAGCCGTGCCTCGTGCCATACTCGGCACCGCCCACTTGTCTGGCTAGTTGGCATGGTCCAACTGCCTGTTGGCATGGTCCACTGGCCCATAAGGAGTAACCCAACGGGTTAGGGGTTAATAGGAAGCAGGTGCTCGACCCACCCGCTTCTCGGTAACTGTGTTACTGAACTTCACCTTCAGTAACACATTGTCACACGGTAGGTTTTATTAATGAAACCCGCCACGTGGGTTTTATTAATGAAATTGAACCTCTGGCCCCCGACGTCGTTGCATATCGACATCAGGATGACTAGCATTGGCCTTGGCCAACACTGCCACACGATGGGGTGGGACTGGGCTTATGGTTCCAAGCACTCGAGACTCGACCTACATTTCCAAAAGTCCAACAATTGAGTTTTTTTTGCTATGATCATCTATCATGGTCGTTGGATTTCATTCCAATGGCTATTGGAAGAAATTCGACAGCTGTAGGGCTTATGCCCAATTAAAAATTAATAAAAATTAATAAAAAAATAAAAAATATATAATTTTTAAATAAAAAAAAATTATAAATATAGATTGAGTTTGAAGTTTTTTATTCTCATTTTTGTATTAAATATCAACTATCTTTGTTATCCTCTCTAAAATATATCTCCTCTGTTCTCTCTTACTCTCTTTGTTATATTTTTTAAGTTTTAAAGTTAAAAGGTAATTTGTAGTTATTTAAGTTTTTTTTTGTTTATTATCGTAGCGTGAGCAGGGTGCAGGCTACGACTTAATCTGTCTCATCTCCAATCTAGAACATAATTCAGGTAATTTTTTTATTTTTTAAATATAGGTATAAACAATTAAATAATTTTTTTAAAATTTTTAATAAAAATTAAAAATTAAAATTTAAAATTAAAATAATATAGGTATAAACAATAAATTAAAATTGCTAATAGTGAGTATAATTAAAATGATATTAATTTAGAATTAGATAGATAATAATGATAATCATACGAAAAATTTTGAGGCTAAAATTATATTTTCTTTTATGGTCTCGACTCAAAATTAAATACCTAAAAAATAAAAAACTAGTAAAATATTTATAATTTTGATTTACTTTAACATAATAAAAAATAAAAATATTAAAGGTGTTAATAAAAAATTAACATAATGTAAGCATTATCATTATAAAAATATATATATGTAGGAGTGTTTGTGAGATTGAACACCTTTAGAGGCATGCTAATTAATATACAAAAATACATTGTGCATTATATTTTAGGCAAATCTAATAGAGTATGAGTGGTGAAGTTTTTGAATTTGAATCTAATTTAGCTTATTTAACATCGTTCATATACCACAATCATTTAGGGAGAAAAAAATATGACTAAACTAATTATTATCATGAGTCTTTAGATTTAATTTTTGAAGGATTTATAAGAGTCAAAAGGGTTGGGCGGCCCGGGTCTGGCTCGAAGCTTGTGCTTGGGCATGTGTCTGGCGGACTTTTGGCATGACTCATATCATACATTACCGAGGGATGTAGGCATGTGGGAATTACACGAGGCTTGAATCGACATGTGCCCTGGGATTCGTCAATTTCGTCGGGACAGAGGATCGTGCCCAACCCGATGCTTAATGAGCAATGACATGATGCTCGACAGGCGACATGATGAGTCGAGCGGGTCATTGGGAGCGCCTACTCGGCTTTTGGGAGCATTCTTATCACCAAATCCTGGCATGAATTGGTCCAAAATTAGGTTGATTTCGGGTATTGAGCTAGGCCGGACTTGCTCTTCTGGGAATCGTGCCAGGCACGACATGGTTACTGTAACATGCCGTGCTTGGCATGACACATGGGCCTGAAAAAATGAGTCGTACTAGCTCGACATTGCATGTTTGACACCCTTTAGGAGGATTCTAGGGGTATTATACAGATATACTTCTAATTGACTTATCATATGATTCATAGTTTCATATGTAAGAAAAATATTATAAAATATTATAAGTTAGAAAAATAATTAATAATTAATAAATTTAAACAATATATACATGATGTCTATGATGACAGATATCTTCACTAGTCGCAATGATGTTTCTTTTACATGCCTCACTAAGTAGATTCTAAATAAAAATTTAATAAAAAAATGTTAGAATATTCTAAGATTCTTCATCCTTATGACAGTCTTATCTATTATTATCAAAATCGTACGATTTACTATATTATTCATGATTTAGTGGGTAAATGATCAAAATCTTTAAAAGAATTGAAAATATCTATGAATCAAAGATTAAATTGCTTAATCATGATTCAATTCACATGAATTGATTTATTACTGATTTTCAATGGACTAAGATACTCAAAAATTTAACTATATGAATTAATTAACGTGAAAAAAATAACTCCAACCGTTGGTATTACGAATTTAGCTTGAAAAAATAATAAAATTTTTAAAAAGTCAAAATTAAAAATAAAATATCAAAAAAAAAATTAACTGTAAGAAATAAGAATTAATTAATATAGAAAAAAGTCACATAAAATTTGATTTATGATTCGATTCAATTCTCGATTTTCGATTCACTAATTAATTTATTTGATTCTCGATTTAACAATTATGGTCTTATCATATATGAGTATAGTGCCGTGTAAAAGCTTGCCAGATGCTGTTTAAGCTTGTCTAAGATGGTTTTATCATTCTACTTCATTGTGTGTGTTGCCAACAGTCGAAGGTGAAGAAGAGCCCTGCGGCACCGGCAGCATCGCTACATGCAAGCTTGCCCCTGGCCATTCCATCTCTTCCAGGTTCTCTCCTCATGCCAAAAATAAACTGCTGCATGCAATATCATTACTCATCCTGACGAGCCCAAAAAGTCTTACCGCCATTACAGAACTTGCAGGTCAAGACATGAGCCAGAGCCAAGAGCCAACTGCTGTTTCAGTTTTTGATGATGAGCAAGCTGTGCCAGATTCCGCAACATGAAATGGGAGAAAAAGGCAGTTCGAACAGTCGTGCCATAATTGAGATTGAGATAAAACATGTGTAGCAGAATAAGCTTAATACATAAATGAATGCTTTTTGCCCTATTTTTTTCTCTTTTCTTTCCTTTCTTTTTTGTAGAATCTATTTCCCTATCATACATGACTCAGCCCACTAACCATATTTACTAGCACAACAAGAGCACAAAACTCAAACAAAAAAAAAAAAAAAAATAAAACAGCCCAGGGAAGGGCAAGCAGAGGAGGGGTCACGATTGCCAGAAGAGGTCACAATCTTTGCTATACAGAGAGCGGTCTTGAATCTCCAGATTGGCAACATGTAAATTAACAAGCTGAGATTGCATCATCTTGCACAGAACAAGCCCGGCCGGGAAAATCCACCATTCACTTTCATCCCTGCCCAATTTCATCTCACCAATAAGAAAAACACCGCCATCAAACATTGTGGCGGAGAAGAACAGTTCTTCTTTAAATCATAGCTAAGAACATAACAAATCTTATCATTAAAAGCTCGAAATTTTCATGTTTTAAGGTCAGAAAGTACTATCTTAATCAACGCATTATGTAACCCATTTGTTACTCTCAAGTCTCAATACCAAACAAAAAAGAAATAAACAATAACATGACTACTGATGCGGGTAGATCAAATCCACTACTAATCTTGGGAGAGAAAAATAAATTTAGAATTTTTCAAAGTTTTCATAAACATAAAAATTGATATTCCATAATTATGTAAGTTATAAATATAATCTAATCATGAATCTTTTCTACACAGAATAATTTATTTTATATGTTTTATCTGCTCGCGAAACATCAGACCGAATACAACTATGCATCTCATTATCTAATTATCACAATAGAAAATAACTCACAAGTTGCTATCTCTACCCTGGATCTCAATATGATAATTTATCACCTACATTTCTAAAAGAAAATTATCCCCACGAAAAAAAAAATATTATGTAGAAGATCTCTTCCTCTCTATATAAATCAAATCAGGCTGAATCTGTCAAGAAAAACCTAAAAAACTAAAAATTATACTGCCAATTGCTATCATAGAGAGGAAGATAAAAATAGATATTTATATCCTACACAATAACATGATGTCATTCAGTATGAAATACTATCTCGGAATAAGACTTTGTATTCTAGTAATAAATTATAACTCCTCTATTCTTCTAAAATAAGCTCAAATATCTAGGCGTTCAGGTCACTCCTCATCCAACTCACTCAGAGTTGGAATACGAATCAACTTAAAAACTATTAGCTCAACTAGACAAAAGAAAGATTCATTTTTTTAATAAAAAATCTCTCTTCAAAATTATTTTATTTCTCCCCTCTACAATCACATTTTGTTTAATTTATTATCACAAAATCTAGTAAATTATTCTATAATTAGTGCATCAAATATAGAAGCTACCAGACATATTTTCTAAAATATTATTATTTCTAATAATTTTTAGATAATTAAAAGAATTTGAGATATATTTAAAAATACAATAATCAAGCAAAATTAACATTCATCAACAAATGTGACAGAATGTCTCAAGATCATTTTAGTTCTCAAATCTATTAGGTCTATAAATATCTAAGTGAATCAAATCAAATGAGTCTACTCATTCACATCTAATATATTTTATAAGAAACTTTGATATACTTTTGTAGAATTATACATTAAACAATCATATATACTTAATAACACTCGAATAATAACATAATAATATTCAAAATCCTTATATAATTGATCAAAGAATGATGGCAGGTACATGATGGGTGCTCCCATTAATAATAAGCTAATAATAAAAAAAGTTTACAAATATAAAATATATAATTATAAACTACAAAACCCTTCTTGAAGATGATATGTACAAGCCTACAATATTAAACATGAATGAAAAAAAAAAAGTTGACACCTCTTTAAGATTTTTGTGAAGAAGTCAACAAGTTATTCTATCATAAAAATGTATATTACAATAATGATCACATGCTAGATATTCTCATAGGAAAAAATAATTTAATTATATGTGTTTAATCCACTTGAGAAATATCAAAACTGAGATTTCTCACAAACCGAGTGTCACAAATCATCTGGATACGATTCTGTAGGCTACATGCAAGAATTTGCTATCACACTAAGTCATGACCTATAATACATACATACAAGACAAACTTTTAGATTATGAATTATCTTCATATTATTCTCACATAAATTCTTTTTAACTTCAAAATTCTTATAAAATACATACATGACCGAGTGTCATAACCTCCTATACATATATGCAATACAAAAACTTTCAAATAATAAATCATCTCAATATTATCCAAATATTTGTATAATCACATACAATCCATGGATATATTTGTAATTTCATTATATTTCACATCTCCCCATTCTCGCTCCAAATCAAATGAATATCGATTTTGTATGCTACATGCAAATATATGTCATCACAATAAAACATAACTTCTAATACATATATGCAATACAAACTTTAAGATAATAAATCATCTTCATATCATTCTTACCTAAATACTTTTTAGCTTTAAAATTCTTATAAGATGTACTATGTAAATATTTGAATAATCACACACAACCCATGTACATATTTGTAATTTCATTAAACTTCACATCTTCCCATTCTCTCTCCAAATCATATAGATATCAATTTTGTAGGCTAGATGCAAATATTTTTCATTAAACTAAAACATATTCTCTTATAAATTCTTGCAAGACAAACTTTCAGATAATTAATCTTCTTAGTACTATTCTTACTGAAATACTTTTAACTTCAGAATTCTTATGATATCTGCTATGTTGACTATTCAAGTAGAGTTTATATAAAAAAAAAAGGAAAAAAAAAAACAAAAAGAATCAAAGAAACTCACATGCTTATAATCCAGGGTTGAAACGGAAAGGTTTTGCTTGATGACGATTGGCTCTGATAGTGAATATATCCACAAATAAATGCTACGACCTAGAAGAATATTTTGACAGGCAAAGCATTCATAAGCTACAATCAAAGCAAACTATTCACATCACAGACTAAGGAATGTGAAGACGCAACCATATAAATACACTAATAAGTAGTTGGGGGCTGAAACTTACAACATTGACAAGAGATGTAAGGTTCCACAGAGCATAGATACGTGCAAGACCTGCAGATCGCCTCGGCCCATGACTGAACAGAGCATTGATTCCAACAGGAAAAGGAAGAAGAATAGCAACGGGCAAAATAGACAAAACAAGAAAAATGTCGGGCAGTGAAATGGAGTATAGCTGGAGCAGAGTCAGCAGAACTAAGCTAAAATCTCCTAGAAGCAGCATTGAGATGACCAAGCCAACGAGATCCTAAAAAGTACCCCCGGGGCAAAACAAAACAAAACAAAAAGCTCTGAGCTGATATATGAACAGTAAAAAAAGAGCTATTTTTTATTGTTTATTGTATTGTGAATAATAAAAGAGAGGACTTAAAAGCAATACCTGATGGCCAACAGGTTTTGTATTGTGAATAATAAAAGAGAAGAGATAAAATAAATCTCTCTTCTCACTAAGAAAATATAAATTGTTAGCATCTATGATGCCTCCGTAACTCCTTTTCCTCTGCACGCACCATTCGTTGTTTCTCGGGAAATCCTTGGCCTGCATCTCCCTCTTCAAATGACCGCATGGGTTTTCTCTGCATGTGTTATCATAGTAAATTACGACAGCCCAAAAGACAAATAAATCATTCAAGTGAATTCTAGCCTCATCAAAATGTAAGCTCAGTCCAGATATATATTTTTTTCCTTATATTTTTTTCTTTTATTCTTTTTTTTTTTCAGTCCAGATATGATAAGTGTTGTAATTTGTTATTTATTTATATTTCTTTTTTTTTCTTTTTTATTTGATTATTAATTGGAGCACCCACCACGTGGATTGTCTCAATCCATTGGACCATTATATAAATGTACCCAATAACGAGACAAATGAGAAGCGAGAAAAGGTTAACTCTTATATTTTGTTTTCATCTTTTATGTTATTCAAGATCTTATGCTACGTTGCAATATCATCATGTTCATCTCAGATGACACATATATATGATGAAGTAATTTAGCTTCTTAGATTGAGATTAGAGAATATCAATGAATCAAAAGTTGAGGCCATAGAATAAGAGTGAGAAAGTTAGAAAGATTTCTAGAGATAAAATTCTTATATTAATTTCCCAATAAATTTTTTGGATTTTGCGTCTAAATTAGATTTATGAATCATACATGCAAGAGTGAGTTTGTCATCCTAATTGAGTTGTATTACCTAACAATTTAGATTATATGAGAGGATACATCTTGTCCAGTACATACTAGTAGCCAAAGAGGTACTAGTCATAACAGAGAGAATGATAAGAATCTCAAGTCAATATAGACACTGCCAGAAGATGAATCATACCAGAAATAATTATTAGAAGTTATTTTAAAAGAGTAAACCAAGAACACTATATAAATTTGAGGACCATAGATTAACTATCAAATCTATCAAGAAGCTCTCACAAAGTCTTCAGCTGTAACCATAATGAAGGGAAATATTCAAGAATACTGTCAATTGAGGAAGCAACAAATATTTCTAGACATTAAGATACTATATTTTTGACTCATTCATCAATTTCATACTCATATTATATATAATCATTTTTTTTATTATTTTTTGTTTGTTTAATAAAAATTGGGGTAATTAATATCAAAAAGATCATTGAGCATTACAGTACTTAACTCACCTTAGTATTTCTTTCACTTATTTTGATTATTGATTATATTGTTTATTTTCTTTCATGGGTTATATTTTCAAGCATCTCACAATTGACATTATTTTTTTTTAATATTAAAATTGATTAAAAAAATTATAAGACTAGGAGGAAAACTTCCTATGTAACTGGGGATGATAAACTATATATCTTATCTTTTATTGTAGGAACTCTTGATTGATATTTGAGTGTGTTTGACTATTTATTGATACATTCTCAATTTTATCATTTATCATTAGTTATGTTGAGTGTACATTACCTTAGTCTTATGAATATCTGTATTCTGAAATGTGAAGATTATTAGTTATAAAAATATATCAAAATATCATATTTTGACAATTAGACTTGTATATAAGTAATAATTCATTTAATTTATACATTAAAATATATCAAAATCTAGTCGAGATTTAACCCAATAGAAATTTATATATTTTGTTATTATTATTAATTATAATTATTGATTTACATGAGTATTTATTTGACATATTAGATCATTAAATAATAAAAAATTAATTTAATATCAACACATGCTCACAAAATAAGATTATTAAAAAAATAAATATTTAATTGAAATAGTTAAGACATTCCTATTTAATAAGTTTGTTCTAAAAAATCTTTGGGAAAATACAATGTTAATCACAAATTAACCATCAATTATATATCTTATTCAATGTTAACCGCAACTTAACTCAAGGTCATTCAATTGTCTTGTTTATAATCATTTACCAAAAGAAACAAAATAATACATAAAACTTTGAGATATATATTTCAAGGATATTCAAATACCCAAAAAGAGTATTATTATTTTTTATCAAAAACTAGCATGATTTTCATAAGTATTTATATTTTTTTAGCATTACTCATTTTTAGTGAATCTAGAAATAACATGAATATAGAGGATACATCTAGACTTGTTACTTTTTATTATATTTTTGTTATCCTACTATGATATCCAATGAGAAGAAAGAGTCACTTGTTGGCTATATTTTAACATGTAAATTCATGTTATAATGATATTTCTATTAAACCACCACACCTACCAATAAACACGAACTAATTTTACTCTTGAGAGAGTAATGTTTCTTAAAAGAGAAAATCTGTATTTAATTCAGATGGTATAGCAGTCAAAGAATCTACTCCAATTCAAATTTCAGACTAATAATAAATTTGAGATTAGAAAACTTAATCACTTAGAATTTTAAATCTATACTAGGATAATAAAAAATATGAAACCTGCTCAACTCATAGATGAGCCTGTTGAAAAATCAAATGATCATACAATCAATTCATTTGATCTTGATCATCTGACATTCACATTTTTTTACTTTTTTATCATTTATCTTAATTGTGTTAGTGCATTCATGTCTATTTCTATGATTTTATCTCACACAAAATGATATCAAATTATATTCGAAGAGATAAATATTTCTAACTCTAATGATACTTGTGAACTAATATTATAAATTATGAGAAAATCTATTAGGTTACATGTGAGCTAAGAAGTACGGACACGGACACGAACACGGGGATACGACACGGCAGGATACGAAGACAAGATAAATTCTAAAAAACTAAGATACAGATACGACTAGGATACGACATGATAAAAAAAATAAAATTAAAAATAAAAATTATTTTCTTTATAAATATTAGGTATTTTATAAAATAAATTAAATTAAATTAGATTAAATTAAAATATTTTATTTTTTAAAATAAGTAAATATTTATTTATTTTATAAAATAAAAATATTTTATTTTATTTTATTTTATAAGATAATATTTATAATTATTTTATTTTATAAAATAATATTTTAAAATTATCTTATATTATATAAAAATATATTTTTTTATTTTATAAAATAAAAATATTTTATTTAATTTTATAAAAATATTTTATTTTATTTTAGCGCCCGCCCCCTGTATTTCCCTCAATTCGCACCCGCCCCTGCCTTTCCCCTCAATTTGCGCCCTCCCCTGCCTCCCCCCCTCAAATCGCGCCTGCCCTCTGCCTCTTCCCTCAAATCGTGCCCGCCGCCTGCGTCGAATGTCCAACGTCACTCGTGCAGCAACTTTGGCCACTGGACGTCCGATACGCCAAGTGGCATATCGGACACGTATCTGTTCCGTGTCCATATCATGTCCGTATCGTGTCCGTATCGTGTCCGTATCGTGTCTGTATCATGTCCACGTGTCTGGGTCCCGAACACGTGGACACGGCTGTAGAGATCCGTGTCTGTGCTTCCTTGCATGTGAGTATCCATTGGGAAAATAAGTCTAAATAAAAATATATATAACTTTAATGCAAAATTTGTAATAAGATTATTCACTCAGATATTTGATATGAATTTTTAAGATAAGATATATCAACTTAATATAAAAAATGTAACGACAAAAAATAAGAGATGTATATGAAACAACCACTTGAATTTCAAGTAACAAAATCAAACATATTTTGTAAATTATAGAATACTTTGTACGAAATGAAATCGACATCGAGAACTTGATTTATAAGATTTTACAGAAAATCACTACATTTAGTTTAGACATATGTATTATAGTTTTTTTTTTATTTTTTCAAGAAATTCTAATAGAAGATGATTTATTTATTATGTATATGGATCATATTCTCATTACAGTAGATGATGAATTGGTAAACATGCTACTAAAAAAGTATTCGATCATAATTTGAGATGAAAAACATTTAGAGACTCATACTTTTTAGAAATTTTCAGGAGGGAGATTATTTTGCAATAGAAGAGATTCAATTGATATTTTTACATAGATTATATTTTTTAAACTATCTCTAGAAGATATTCGTATTATTCCATGAACTAATTTCTCATGTAATATGATACCTCCAACTAATTATAAAACTCACAGAAAAATCATAGAAAATATAAACTATTTGACTATTGCAATGCTAAATATATTTATGCAGTCAGTATAATTAGTCATTTCTTAAATTTTCTTCATTAGATTCTTCCAAAAAAAACTCTTCCCATACTTAGATACAAGAACTCTTCAAAACCTAACATCTTTTACAGTGAAGATAGACACCAGTAGTTGATCGAATATTCAAACTTTCGTTAAACACCAACTTACACCAATATGTTATATATGATAAAATTTTATACTCTATTGAAAATAATTCTCTTAAAAAAATAAGAGAGAAATAGTTATTTCGAGTTTAAGTACAAAAGTAAAGTTCATAATGATGATAATCACATACAAAATATTTTAGATCTAACATCTATTAGAGATATTAATTAACTATTTTTTTCTCTTACTATTCATTACTATGATAGTCAAATAATGAGACGTGAACTTTCAAATATAGTATTTCATGATTAATTGAAATAGATATATTTAAATTATTTATCACTCAATAAAAAAAATAATGATAAAATTATTACTATAATTTATATTCACACAACAAAACTTATTATTCTAGTTCTTTACACATCATTTTGAAAGTGGTATTGTAATTTGTTGTTTATTTATGTTTCTTTTTTCTTATTTATCTGATAATTAATAGGAACACTCAATATATAGGCTTCCTCAATCCATTGACCCATTATATAAGATCATTTATTAATAGTTTCATTTGTAATATTATCAAATTGTGAAGTTTCTTTTTGGCATACTTTCCAACATTAATAAAATATCTTCATTAGCTCAAGATTCATATATTAATATACAAATCAACAAAAAAACAACAATAATTAATTCTCAAATTTTGTCTTAGAAGTAAGACAAAATCATGCACAACCTAAATAGAGAGAGATAATATACAGAATTTGATGTGGTGCGAAAATGGTAGCGGTGGTATGCATGGTGCTGAGAGCAATGCAGTGAGCATGCTGCTGTGTGTATGTTGCAAAGTGTTGTACTTATGTTCTGTATATGTGGTGCAGTGACTGTGCTGTTCGCAGCTTCACTTGTTGCTGTTACGCCTTTATTACATATATTTTATATTATGTATGGAGCACCCAACCATGTTAGCTGCCACAATCCAAGTAACATAGTACCCATAGGGCATCTCCTTCAAACAGAATGTGTTCGTTGTACAGTGATTTTTTTTGCACATCATCTTAGTCCTATAAAGATATCAATCCACTATTTGCACCAATTGAGCACCATAAAATATTAAGAAAAACATGTCAACTATCAAAATCATCTTAGAATCTTCACAGAGTTTCTCTATCATAACTTTTACTAGAGATGAGTATTAAATCTTCTCTAAAACAAAAAACATATATTTCATGTACATCACATTCTAATATTCTTGTAACTTATCTTTTTATTTCAACCATATATTTATAAGCTTACGAATCAATAGTTATATTATATATAATTTTTTTTTGTTTATTATTAAAAATATCATAAACCATGATAAATTCTAATAAAAAACTCAATATCAATAACATATAAGTGATGCTCATAAATAAATCAATAGACTAGGACATATCATAAATTAAGTGTTGTCGCATAATAAAATAAAAAATAAAAAACAATATGAAAATTGAAAACTGCAACATCTCACATCTCACTTAAGCTTGTACATAAAGATCAAAATACTAAACTTAAAGAAAAGTAAGATAAGCTTATGCATCTTAAATAACTTCATTAAAATAATTACTAATTGATCTACTATAGTAACATGTGATGTGATGTAATAATAATTTCATCATGAATTTTTTTTCTTAAAAAAAAATAATCAATATTTATGTATTTTGTCTACTCATTAAATATTAAATTATAAATTATCTATCTTATTGTCTAATTATTACAATAATAAGTAATAAGATAAAAAAGTGGACATCCAATTTCCTTAAAAAATTGTCAAGTCAAAAATATCTCAGAGAATTATTATCATCGTCGTGAATAAAACATCTGCATTAAATATCAAAATAATTATATGTTTTAAATCTATTTAAAAGATAATATTGTCGCCAAAAAAAATATAAAAATATGACATTAACTTTCTCTTAGTACGAAGTATTGCCCAACTCAAATCAGAATATTAAATTGAAAATGAGTATTCGTGATCGCTTAAAGTGGTCATGAGCCCTTGAGGAGACTTTGCATGCCTCAATATGAAAATAGAAGCATATATGTAAATTTATCATTAAAAATCTAAGAAATAATTAACTATATAGATTGCATAAGATATATCTGTTCTGATGATAATCAACTAGTTAATATTTCCTATAATTAACTGTCAAGTAGTATAGTCAATTAAATGAATAGTATCACATTAGACATTAATATCTAAATCAATCAGGATATCTATTATATTGAATTGTAAGCTAGAATAAAAAATAAAAAAGTTAAAAACTCAATGTGAAATGTGCATGAAAAAAGTCATTATACAAGGGGCTAGTCGAATTAAAAGAACCCACAAGGTTATGTGCACTTGAAAAAAAAAATGAGACATATAAAGTTTCCGTGAATATGTTCACGAGATACCTTATTAACCGAATATAAATTATAGTAATTATCTCATCGTATTTCTTTTCCTTGAAAAAAAAAATAGTTCATCTTTTGTTCTTCATAAGCTAATGAAATATCAGATTTAAGACACACAAATCATGATGCTAAAGCAAGACATCTATTATATCAATTTTCTAATTTTAATATGAATCTATATAAATCAATGATTGCATTATGAAACCCTAAATATAATCAAATAACATCAATCCAAGAGACCATACACTGAATTTTATATTTATATAATTTTTTTAACTAGAAACTTTATAATCTTGTGACTTTCTAACATTTTGCTACACTCAACAAATTAGTATTAACTTGGTGGATATAGATAAATATACAGAAAATATGTATATAGCATGTATCAATTAAAAGATCTTCACAACATATGCACAACAAACAATAAATAACAAAGCAAAAAAATAAATGCTTCAGTAAATTTTACCATTTACTGTGGTAAAAATATACATATAAATACGCGCGCGCGACGCGCACACACACACACACACAGAAGCATACCGAGATTGTAATGAAATATGCTTGCCGCTGTCAATGATATCAATGTATCCATGCCCATTTTCATTTTGAAGAGCATAAATCATAAGACCATATTGGCAATGATCACACGTTGTAGATGGAAACATGGCCAGATCAACTCGTATCCCATGCACCCTCAGCGCAGGATTAGCATGTGTTTCTAGCCATCTGAGAATGGGCTTAAAAGTCACTCTCAGCCGCCTGCATTGAACCAGTCGAACTTGGGAGTTTAGACCAGCCACCAAACGATACCAAGTGGTGGGAGGAACCATCTGGAAGCCACAAAGAAAACTAGTAGGTATTGTGTTATAAAGATGACCAAAAGCTAATGTTGTGATGCACGAAATCTTGCAGCTGAGGACACTAGGTGAGATGAATTTGTGCAACCAACCATTCAACCACTTGTACAAGAAGATTAAGCCGGCATTCATTATTTTGAATTTGCATTTATTCATTCTTTTGCCCTGCCATCCCATTTTCAATTCTTTTGTTTCTCATCATTTCATGCAAAGAAAATTAAGGTGCAAATTATAAGAGAATTTAAAAAATAGAATAGAATAGTTAACCATACTTTCATAAGCAAGCAGAACTGCCAAATGGACAGACGAGCATGACACGGCTCACCTCGACTAGCCATGCCTAGCAAGATGGGGCAGCATGCATGGCATGGGCCCCAGTGACCAAGAAACATGGCCATGAGCAGACTCATACCCAGGTGGAGACTAATACCTAGACCTGGCTCGTACCTAGAGACTGTCAAGTGGGCTGGATGGCTGTGGCATGGCCCAAGGCATGACATGGTTCAGAAGCGTGCATGTACCAGGTTGGTGCTGGGCCGAGGCATAGTTCATGCAGTGCTGGGCCGTGGGCAGCCGGGCTAGGCATGATCCGCGTGTCCAGCTCAGTAGGCACAGTACAGAGGCATGTGACCCATAATAAAAGTCTGGTCTCAGGTCATGGGTCACGGATTCACAAGCTAATGGATACAAGCCGTCCAGTCTGATTTTTTTAAAAAATTGAGCATGTGCACCATAACCGTGCCCATTACAATTTAACATAACGGGGCTTGACGCAAAAAGTGCGAGACGTGTTCTGTCACCCCCCATGTCAGCGAAAAAAATATTATTTTTTAAAAAATTCTGACAATCTGTAACAGTTGGATTCATTTCAGATAGCTACAACAGAAATCCGATGGCTTTCAGATTTCTGTCATTTAAAATATAAAAAGAAATTAAAAAATATATAATATTTTAATCAAAAGAATATATACTAATAAAATAAAGAATTTTGTAATTTCATTCTTTCTCCTCAATACTAATTTTTTATTTCTTTTTATTTGCTCTCATATTTCTGCTCACCTAACTCATAGAACATTTCTAATGCTATGTGATATTTGAAATTGTTGAAAGTAGAGAGCAATGTTATGTCATATTTCTGCTCACCTAACTCAAATAAATTAATGAAACACAGTTGTGATTACGGAACACTATTTTTTTAGTTTTTAAAATTTTATTATTAATTTATTACATGAAATAAATTCTAAATATAAATTAAAAAATAATAAATTTAATGATAATAAATTTGACGTAAATACAGATAATAACAATAACTCACTTGAAAGGACTGAGGCTAGAACTAAATTCACCTCAATGACCTTGACCTAGAGGTATTAGATGGGCCGGGCCGGCTTTAGGCAGTCCAACCGGGCTACTGTTCCGGGCCAGGCACGGCATAGTAACCGTGTTGTGACTAGCTCGGCATGGTTTCTTCAGGCCAGACCCAGCATGGCCCGTAGGCCCGGCCAGTTAAGTTACCGTGTCATGTCAGGCCCATACTGGCTAGTTTTTTAAATTAAATAATTTTTTTTAAAATTATGTTATTTTTTATGTAATAATTATTTAGTTTATGTTTAAAAATTTTTAAATTATAAATTCTTAGTATTTTTAAAGTTTTTTTTATGTTAATTGTTTTACTTTTTAGTAATTATAATTTATATTTATATATTAATTAATAAAATATTAAAACTTAAATATGAATAAAATTTTAAATCAAATGCAAAATAAAAATAAAAAAAAATAAATATTCAAGTTTTAAGTTTCAAGCATCATTCACAACCAAAAATTAATTAAACACAACAAATCTGAAATAGAAACACAAATAACAAATCCAAACCAAATGGTAAATACAATGTAAATAATTTTTTGAATGCATCGAAATCAAAAATAAGAATCAGACATAAGTATGAAATAAATGTCATAATCTGAAAATCATAAACCATCTAGCGTCAAGTGGGAACGTCATCAATCATGTATCAGTCATATCATTATTATCATCATCCTCAATATCAAAATCACTATCGTATGAATCATCAGTAACAATCAACTCTTCCACTTTTGCTACAGTCCCAGCACAATTCTAGATGCCTAAGCTCAAATCCTCTCAATCTTTCATGCATGATAAAGCTTCAATAATATATAGACGTAACATCAATCTCATATCCGAAATCACATTCACTACAACAGAAAAAGTAGACTCCAATGTTATGCTCAATACCGAATGAATCAATAGATCCCGTATCATCTTAGATAGCAGATGAAAGATAGACTCGTATAATTTACACTACTGTAATATATCAAGATTCTTAATATCTGAATATGATAGGTATGAGCAGTAATCAGTATCTAATTACCGAGATAGCTCACTCCTATTCGACTATCTATCCTGTCATTTTATCCTCGCTAACTGAATAAAAAAATCACTATCTCCGAATATGGATATCCATGTCCGTACTCAAAGCCTCACTACTAAAGCACGGATACGACAAGAAAGAAAGGGCACGATTCTGTAGGGAAGAGGAAAGATTTCAATAAAATATTATAAAAAATTTTTATTTTATAAAATAAAAAAATATTTTATTATGAAATAAAAAAATTATAAATATTATTTTATATAATAAAATAAAATATTATTATTTTATAAAATACCTAATATTTATAAAGATAATTATAAATTTTATTTTATTTTATTTTATCAATATTTTTTAAGAATAATATTGATAAAGATAATTATTTTTATTTTTATTTTATTTTATAATATCGTGTCCTAATTGTATCAGTATCCTAATTTTTTGAAATTTATAGTGTCTATGTATCCCGTCGTGTCGTATCCCGTCGTGTCGTATCCCCATGTCCGTATATGCGTCCGTGCTTCTTAGCTCACTACTATTACCATCATACCTAGTATCGTAGTATGTAAAGATCATAGTCAATTTCTTGTGGATAAACCCATCAGGAGAGTCTTCCCAGTTCATGTACGAGAAAATATATGTCAAAATAGTTTCTACCCCTTCCACCTCAACCCTTGAGCTTAAGTAGGCAGCCAGACAATAAAAAGATGAAATAGTAAACCAGTACTTTAAGTATTTGGTTTTCATCTCTAAAACTATTTTGCAAAGTATCGGGTCATCTTAATACTTCATAGACATACTACTAATATTGTACATGCACTTGATTTCAATACAAATCGTAAGAGTATAAACTGATGAACACATATTCGTCATCTCATAAAAAATCTTCAGAAATTTCATAAATAAAATTCTTATAACTCGTTCAGTGTCATCGATAATAAGTTCGTCACTCTTGCTATTGACGTAGTCGGATATCACGTGTTCGTATCCAACACATAACTCCAATATCATGTATGTGTAATTTTAACGGTATCTCATATTTGATTAGAATTTTTTCTTCTTGAGATATGTAGACAAACAGAGACTACAGAACTTTTATTGTCTGTAAGGAGTATAAATATATTTTAGTGAGTTACGTATATTTTCTAAAGTGAGAGCACACACCTTCATTCCCACTTGTACTATCAGGTTAATGACGTGACACATACAACTAACATAAAAAATCTCTCATAATGATTCATCTCTAATATTCTTAATAAACATGTAAATCTATACTCCATTATTAGATTTATTATAGAATGTGATACTAGATATTTTATTTTGAATTTTATATTCTCTAAATATTTTCATCATACACTCAAAAATCACGGGACCAACATGAAGATGAAGAATCTCGAATAATCTCAAAAAATCCTAATATTTTTTTATTTAGTATCCATTTAGAATTTATATAGTCATGAGTGAGGCATGTATAAGATATATTGTCGTGACTAGTCCATATATCAGACATCACGGATATCACTCCACTATATTTCCTAAATTCATTAATTATTATTTATATTTCCTATTTATAATATTTTAGAATATCATTCTTAGATGTTGACCTAAAATCTTATGATATGCAGAATAAAAATATGTCTACATGATACTGACTTTAGATTTTAAATTAATATGTTCAATTGTAGGAATGACATAATAAATTATTATACATTAAAAAAATAATTAATAATTAAGAAATTTAAATAATATAGTTGAGTAATATTTGTGATATCCGATATTAAAACTAATAATAATAATGCATCATTCGCATGTCTCACCATCGACTATGTAAATTAAAAATGAAAAATTAATAAATAAATTTTAGAATTTTATGAAATCATCTATCCTCATAATGACATTATCATATACCAGTATATGACAATAATTTTTTGGAAATATGATATTCAAAATAAAATAATTACTATAAATTTTGATATGCTTCAAATATAGTCATTAGTATATTTATTTAAATCATTAGAGACAAGCAGTTAAATGAAATTTTTTAAGCTAGATGTATGCATCACATAATTAAGCTAATATTATAAGCGAAAATAATAGTTGTTTCCCCCATTTGAAAAAAATAAAAAATTTACAAAAATACATTATAATGCCTATAGACAATAAAAATTTAGTAATTTATGTTTGTAAGGGAAACTTAAAAATAAAAAATTTCAAATAAATATAAAATATTATTAGAATTATAATACTTCATGTTTAGAATTTGTGTTTGCTAATGACACATAATATCCAATCACGTCAATAATAAGAATGATAAATTTATTATTAATAATTTATACTGTGATACAAAAACTTTTTTTATTAAATTTTTAAAAATTTTATATAACAAAACAAATATATATTTGTCTGTATACACTCCCACAAAATTGCATTACAACCCAAGTATACATGTTGCATTAGTAACATGTTTAATTAATATAAGGGCTATCATATATTTAGTTTCATAATTGATGATATGAAAAACAAATATTTTAAAAACTAATCAAACTTTGTATTACTTAGCTACCTGCATGGATCATAAAATTAAGGTTAAAAAAATAAAAAACATAAGATACATATTTACTTGGATTAACCAAACATATAAACCATAAAATTTTATTTACAAAAAGTTAAGTGACATATTTAAATATTACAACACTAGTATTAAAATTATAGCGAGATTCTAAGAACGAACATGAATATCATATTAGGAGCAAATAATTTTTCTTTTCAATTAGTTAGAAATAAATGATGAGATAATTCATCGAATAAGACCAAATTATCTTTATGCTACAATTACTGTTTCATACTTTCATATGATGATAATAAAATTTTGAATATTTTAAGTTGATAAAAATTATATGAATTCACTTATTTCATACTATCTAAAATAATATGTGATCTAATGATCCCTTCAGTGTCTAGCATGACATCAAAGTTAATTTTTTCTATTATAACCAATATTATTTTAGATAAGAGATCAAGATTATAACAAAATATTATAGAAGTACTTATATGAATAAAAGATAGAAAGATTCAAAATTATACATTCATGATAAAGTAAAAATATTACTAATACATGATTTATGGGACATCTAGACAAAGAATATCAAGGCTATCACAAGCAAAACTTTTAGGCACATACATGACACTGACCATCTGCATCTATATCCATACTATCATATTACAAACACTAATTGATGATGATAACTCATGATATTTTAAATTATTTTTTTATATGATAAGATATTTTTTTGTTCTTTTGATTTTTTTTGATTATGCTTTTAAGTGTCAATTAGAGGGCAACCCGAGCATGACCCAAGGCACGCCTGATTCAGCCGTGCTTGGCCTAGCACAACACAGTTTAGAATCATACATGGTCTTGGATCATGCCTCCCAATAGCATAATTCATGTCATGCTGGACGAACATGAGCCATGCCTCGTGCCAGGCTAAGCCCGACCCAAGTGTCTGGCCTAGAGGCACGGTCCACTGGCCTAGCCACCCACCAACCCGTGTCACAGGTTAAATCCCATCGAGAGACAGCTTGATGGGACATGATATAAATAAAAAAAAAATCAGTAAAGTAAATTAGATCTTACTTAAGTGGCCGAATGCAAATGGCATGCCACATAAGTCAGCCACCCGTTGCATGAAAACACAATGGATTCTACAGAAAACCATCCGACATGGTCCGGCATGGTGCTGCAATCAATCGTGCCATTGTGCAGTAATGGGCCAACCACATTATTCCCATGTCATGTCGGACACGGCACAAAAATTATACCGTGTCATGTCTGGCATGACTCGGTGGCACGGTCATACCGAAAAAAAATATGTCATGTCAATTCGGCAAGTCCCATTTGACACCTCAAGTTATACTTCATATTATATTATTTATCATATTGATATTATGCTTATTGATTATTTTTTTTTTGTGTTTTTTATTTTTATTTTGTATTAATATACATTTAAATTTCACAAGTCAGCCCAACACAAATCTGCTCGGCTGCAGACCAGACGGGCCTTGCTGAGCCTGTTAAATTACATGTCGGGTCGTGCTAGCATGACATAGTATCCGTAATCCATATCATGCCGTGCCAGCAGGGACAAGTGGCACGACCAGGCCACATAAAGATGGGTCTTACTCTTACAGTATAGTATGACCCGTTTGACACCTCTCTACAAACTTGTACTATTATCAAGATCATTTTGACCCAAGCCAACATAATCCATGCCATGCATGGATCCTAACCCCGGCTAGCTTGTTCATTATATGGCTCATTTCAACTCAACCCAGCTCGTACCAGTGGGACAACATATCGTATTGGGCAACCTCTTTTTGAAGAATGTTGGACCCGAGTATGGCACAGTTCAGTATTATAAGCCTAGAAAAATATGTCATGCCAGCCTGAATTGCTCCTCTACAAACAAGTGGAAACAGCAGTATACTGAAGAGAATTCTGAAATGCACTTGAAGTATTAACCCAGGCTAAAATATTATAAGCAGGAGCGTGAGATTAAAAAGGAATCTTTAATTATTAATAGATAAAACATGATAACCAAAAGGACCATCCTTATATGGCATAGAAGAGGCAAAGCCCAATAACTAAACTTGCTGAGACAAGTCAACAAACCTGGCCCATGAGATAAATTAGAACATTGTCATTCTCAATTGAGAAAGGAGACATATAACTTCCATCACCACCAAACACAATTGACATTGGGCACCTTTCTGGCAGATGAAGAGGAAGATCAGATCTCTTTTCATCTCCACCAAGAAAAAAGTCCACATATGCAAGCATTAAATCAGAAGTTGCACCTACCTGCAGGAACAAAGAACAACTCCAAGTTTGACGATCGCATCAAAGTATGCTACCATGAAAATTCACAATTTCTCACATCTTAACTTTTTTCTTTCAAAAAAATAAATCTCAACTCAATAAATCCAACAAATTTTTAAATATTTTAGATTTGTTTCCTAAAAAGTTGTCTCTGTGTGATAACAAATGTCTTCAGTCTAAAGATAATGACTCAGATTTGAGACTCATTAGATGTAATCACTATAATTTTTAAGGATAAGACTGTCGAGATATTAATCTCTTCTAGACCTCACACTAAGAGCAAACTTTTATGTTTTAGGTATAACATTTTTAAAAAGGATCAGCTTAAGATAACATACTATGATGCTCATTTGATTAAAAAGTTTATGATTAATATCATTTCTCCCCAATGATACCTAAGAATACGTTTCACATAGCAGAAATGTACTAATCATCTCAATTAAAAGTCAGTTCTACCTTTCAATTATTTCACTATATATAAAGAATGTCAACACAAAATATCTGATAAATCATCTTATACTCCTCAAAAAAATAATAAAAAAAAAATTATATGCAGGCACAATAATACCAGGAGGCATAAAACATTTGAAAAATTATTAGTTAAATAATCTTTTTTACAAAATGTTTATTATATATTATCTTAAAGGGCAACAGAATCTAATAGTAACACGTTAAAAAAATTACCATATATTACAAAATCTTTAAGAGGCAGCTAGCAATCCCAACAAGGACAACAGTTTTGCCTCAAGGTTTCTTCTATCTAACTTAGCATCTCTGCATAACTATAAAATTCTAAATCACATACCTTGAGTCCTTCGTATAGAGCTCGAGAACGACATGATCGTAGGCAGGCATGATCATATTCTGACCGCACAAACTCACGCAATCTCTGTAGTTTAATTCTTCGCCGCCATTGTTGCCATGACCATGAAAGAGGATATGCAAGAACGGAAAGGATGCTAAATATGGCACCTTCCCACCACTGATATGCTGCTATGGCATTGATCTCATCTACAAACGTATGGAATGCACCCTCAAATCTGATGCCATATAAATGAATAAGAGGAAAACATAAATTACAGAAAAGGCCAGTAATATTCAAATCGCCTATAATTTTATATCATCAATTATATGTGCTTTATAAGAAGATGAACAAAAGTATTTTCATAGTGATAAATGTGCATTACATTTTTTTTTTACAAATGGAGAAACTAAAGTTTTAGAAGGATTCATAATCACTAGTGGCTGTCGTTTTTCCATGGCTTATTGTTAAGGGTGACGAGAGAAACTAAGGTGTTAACACTTGGGAAGATTTTGATAAGAGCCCAATAATTTTACCTTCAAAATGAATAAAAAATGTGCAAATTCAAAGGGGATGAAGAAAACCCACTTGCAAGAAACCAAACAAGGAGCCATGTATTCGTGTCATTTTGTAAAATTATATGTTTTACATCATTGGATATCATGTATTGGTGTCATGATTAATATCTGTCTAAGAATGAAAATTCACAAATTCAAGACTTATCAGATGTAGCCTCTCTAATTTTTAAAAATAAGGCTATTGCGATATTAATATCTTTCAGACCTCATACAAAACATGAGTCATGTACTTTGGATATGATCTCCATATGTTTCACATCATTCACAATAAAAATCTATTTGAGTAGAAACTAATGTATTTATCAAAAGATCTCATAATCAACATTTGTCATCATGCTCAAAGAAGATTTTTAATATTTCTTACCAGAGTGATGTCCTTGAAATTCGAAAAAACAAATAAATAGAGTAGTCATAATTATCAATTTCATGATACATTCACAATGAACATAGAGATATTCTTGTATTTTGTCTACTAACAAAATTTAATATTGGCATCTAATACTTTTGCTCATCCAAGATGTTTTTTTTTCGAATTCATGTTACAAGACCATCTTCAAATTTCATCAATGCTGAAAATTGAAATCTCCTTTTGTTTTATCATTTATGGCTAGACAAACGGCCTTTCGCTGTCATCAAATTTTGTCATCTTCAAATTTCATTTTATTCTGATAATATACAAAGCTAAGACGGATGACCTCCTTTTGCTGTCTAAAAAAAATACAATATTCAGTCACCATTGGTTAATTCTTTTTGTAACAATATTTGGCAATACAAGATTTTCGCATAAATTTTTTTTCAGAAAAAAACATCCCGACTTAAAGGAATTTTAAAGTTTTTGAAGAGTTTTTATTTCTCCTAATAATTAAAACCTAATTTGAAGTTATAATAATAATCTTTATTACAAATTGAAATGAAAAAATAAAAGAAACATTAAATATAAAATATTATACTACAAGTACCTTTATATAATGAACGAATGTGATTAGGATACCTTAAAGGATATGTACTCCTCCATCAAAAGTATCAAAAATAAATAAAAAAGATAAATAAAAAACTCACCTCTTTCTATCAATCTGATGCATATAATTTCACAACAATAATAAAATAAATTAGCAGAATCGTATTTACACAAAAAATAATACCTAGATAAATGAAAATATTTATCATGGCACAACCCAAAAGATCAATATGGACCACCATATATCTCACATGTGACAAAATAATTTCAATTAGAGTAAATCATCTCTATCTCAAAACAATATTTGAGCCTTCCAAGATCTTTCATCTGGAACTATGATTGATGATATTTCTTAAATTAGTAATTCTCAATTTATCATCTTTCATAATCAAGTTGTTAAAACTTCTCTTGAAAAATAAAAAAAATCTACACTTATTAAACCAAACAATGTGACTGTCTGTGAGAAACTCACAAATTAGGCTCTCGATGGCTACTTCATATCATATATCTTTCACAATCTATAAATTATTTTACTATGTAGCTTGAAACGTAGATGGTTGCTTTGTATTCACTTCTTACTCAAGGTTACCATGAAGAAAAATATTCTTCATATCTAGCTAATATACTCTTTATCCATAAGAAACTTCTAGTGAAATTAGAATATGTATTAATATTATTTTGATCACTAGAGAGAATATATTCTAATAATATACAAAATTATTTGAATAAACTTTCTCAATACAAATCACATCTTAAGATAATTTACTTTCCAATTAAGACATGTTTTTATAGTTATTACCTATTTACAATTAACAACACAACATTCTAAATAAATGTCAACTACATCTTCCAACATGTCACGACACCATTATGAGTAAGATAATATTAAAAAAGACTTTTGTATCCTAGTACCCTCAACATAAATAATACAAAAAATAAAGAAATAGATAAGACAAAAATATATCAAAACTTATGAAATCATAAGAATTTAAGTAAACCACTTTTATTCCATTCAGAGAATATCGAAAGGTCAGGATAAAAGATAATAATTATAAAATTATATGATTCCATGATAAATTTATTTCTAATTTGAAAAGGCTATGTATGTATCATTCTCCTAATATAAATCAAATTTTTAAGTGATATTCTCTCAATCACCAACTTAACATGAACCTGAATTGGAGTAAATTTATATCTAACTATGATGTCTAGACTAGAAAAAGATTTTCAACCCTAGGAAATCTTGCTCTCTCTTGAGTTAACCTAATATATACTTTTTGGTAGATAAAAGATATTATAACTTCATAGAAATGTTAATCATATTGTAGACCAACAAATTTAGATGAAACCAATTAATGACTATCTCTCATAACTTCATGTTCATGTGAGATAACAAGAAAGCAAAGAAAAGTAATAGATTCAAATATATCTTCAAAACTTTTTTTTTCTTATACTTACTAAAAAATAAATCTTTCTAAAAAAATAATATTAATATTCATTAAAATATTATAAGACTATGATACAAAAAAATTATACCCTCTTTGAATATTAGTATAACAAAGAAAAACACATTTTAAGATCCTAGATATTATTTTAACTTATCCATGAAAAAGATCATGAATAAAATAATTACTCTCAAAGATACTATAAAATATATTAAATAATCTTTCAGCAAAACACGAGACCTTAAAAATTATGTGGAAAAAAATGAAAGACGATATTTGATTAATAAGGTAATCTACAATTAATATTACATCTCACCAATTTATCATGGAACACTTCTAACAATTACGAGTATCTGAGTTATTACAACTAGATATCTATTCCTTAGTTCCATAATATCATTTTGTGAAAATATATCAGCACAAAAAGTCTAGAGCACAATTTTATAATCAATACAATAAATGATAAATCTAATAACTATGTATTTTAATTCATTATCAATCTTATTGTTAATATTTTTATCATACTAATTTTTTATCATTGTATGAAATATTTAAAAAATCAAAAAAAAATTATGATGAAACACAAAATAAATATTAATATAAATCATAAATAATTATTAACGAAAATACCTAAATACCTAAAATAATCTCAGGTCTCATCTTTGTCAGGTTATCATATGACTGGGGGTATCAAATTGAATAAATCCTTACTTATACTAATATAGTAGACAAGATAGAAAACTCAAATAAGTTTTTATAACTAACATATCTCATACTCTCGAATAAAAATATACTTATGACTAAAATAAAATATTCTCAAATTGATTAGTAATAAAATTAAGAATGTACAAGCAAATGATCCAATGTATTTAAACACCTAGAAAAAATCTACATAAAAAATAAGATGTATAATCAATTTCACTTAAACCCAAAGAAAATATTCCTTATAATCTTTCGACCATGCAAACAAATATCAATTATTTTAAAAGAAATTAAAATTGACTTATGTATAAAGACGACTCAAAAAAATAATAATTAAATAATCAAAAATAAATAAAACACAAAAGAAATAAGAAGACATTAAATATTATTGTATTTAATGACTAAACATTAGAATACATGTCAAAAAAATTCAATATTAACCTTATATATGATGTGATTATGTATTAAACTTTTTTGTGCTAACACACCCTCACCATGGGAGAAGCATGCCAAATTGATTTTGGGGAGACACATAGATAGTGAAAGAATATAAACTATGAAAGAATATAATTACAAAAGAATATATTTTGGTTTTGAGGAGACAGATACACAAAATAAAAATAATTATAAACCACTAAGTATATTCATGAAAATATTTGTAATCTGATCAATGGTATATACATAGATTATAGTAAGAGGATAATAATTAGATCAATTAAATTTTAAAATTCCAATATATATATATATATACACACACACACACACATACACACACATACCAATCTCAAGATAACTGTGAAAGAATATATTTCTCACGTCCAACTGATAAAAAATTGCACGTAACAAATAATAATAATAAATAATAATTTGATTGCGAATATATTAACCACATGACAAAAAGTATCCAAATAATTCATATCATAAATCTATGTAAACCTTACCACCAACAATCATGTCTTAAGTCAAATCATTTTCTCATCAAGTGTAAATATTTTGTACATTCAGTTATATCTTACTACAAACTTACTTTAAAGCTTGATAACAAGATGTTATTTACTGGAGGAGATGATTACAATTAGTTCATCCAACATAATATGTCACAATCTTGGAAGACTAAGTATCTCGAACAGAATATCTAAGACCCACCAACTATCAATAGAAAACAAAAACTAAAATATTATATTAAGAAAAGAGTAAGAAGGTATTTGTGCCTATGAATGCTAGGTTAGTCTCTTTTGGATACATTTATTAGTCATGAGATTGATTTTAATTTAATATGATAACCAAACAACTTGATACATTGTTGTCAATTTAATATTCAAGAGCACATAAAACAAATTGAGATTACCTTTCATTTCATAATGGGAGATGATGCAAGATGATTATATAGTTATGATTTGTGTCTATTATTGATCATATAACAAATATTTTGACAAAAATACTTAGATAATCATAACTATTTTTTTTCCTTCAATGAGTGTTCGTGAAACACATGCATCAGCTTTAAGGGGAATGTTTAGATATATTTTTTTTTATTTTGTTTATGTTTATATTTATAATGAGATCATCCAACTTGTGAACATCCCACATCTTATTTTTTGTTTATAGAGGATTCTGAATTATGCTTCATGATTTATGTAATATCCATTAGTGAGTCATTTTCCTTCTATGTTTTTGGTATGCTTACTTTCAACAATACAAAGTATAAATTCTAATAAATTTAACCTCATATATTATCATTGTAAGCATATCAATGCATAATGATGAAACTAAAATAAAATTGAAATATAAAAACATATATAAATAAGTAATATCTCATAAAAACTATGACATATAATAATGATATTTTTATAATAAAAACTAAAATGTAAGCAACAAATACAATCTTACAACTCATTGAAAAAGGCATAAATGATAATTTTGAAAAAAAAAATCAAATAACAGCCAAAACACATACGCACAATTTATTTTATAATGTAGGTCAAGAACTTGCAGAGATCCATAAGAAAAAAATGATAAAATGAGAGGAAGCTCAAAATGTGAAAGAAGAATAAAAATTTCTATCCATCTTTACTTAAAGTATAAATCTTATATACAAAATGAAAAATAATTAAATAAAATAATAAAAGAAATAATAGCAACTTAATATACATGCCAATTTAAAATGTTATAATGTAATAATACATTTCATTAATTATTAACATTAACACTTGATAAAATGGATTTGAGTCGAGAAAAACTTCTGAAGTATTGATGTTTCTTTCTCAGCAATGACTTTTTTAGGTATTCAGCACCATGGTTTTCTGTGTTGCAATAGACTAGGGCAACTTCATGTTTCTCAATTGCTTTCGTTATGAAGTGATATTTCAAGACAATGTATTTGTTTGGCTGTGAAGCACGATATCCTTTGTTATGGCAATGTTTGACTTGTTTTCACAAGAGATTAGAGGTGGGAATATGGGTCGAGCCCGATGGGTTAGAGTGGGCTGGCCCGAAATTTTAGAGGGCCGGGCTCAAAAAATAAAGGCCCAAATAAAATTCGGTCTGCTTGGCCCGGTGCAAATAGGCCCGCAGGCCAATCGGGTTCGGGCCGGGCTAGCCCACCTGGCCCGTTTTTTTTTAATATCATTATTTTTTCTATCATATAAATAGAATATTTAGATAAAATTATACAAACCCTAAATCATTTCTTCTGTTCTGTTCTTCCCCTTTTCGTCTACGGCGCTACGCCCTCAGCCCTATCTCTCTCAAATTTTCATTTTTTCTCACCGATCTCTCTCGCCAACCGTCGATCATCTAAGAATCTCGTCGGCCGTCAAAGAAACTTGAATCTGCTCTGCTGATTGTTGAAGAATCACCGAGCTGAACAAATCGTCGCAGTTTCCGACTCAAATACTTGAATCTCTCGCCACGTGTAAGTCACTCTCTCAAGAACCCTTTCCTTTTGGTTTGGTTATTAGCTTTTAATGGGGTTTCCGACTTTACTGGTTTACACCTACCAGTGCAATTTTCTCAGGAAAATTTGTGATCGAGAACTCGTGGTCGTCTCAAGACTCTCAACCGTTCGGCGACCGCTCCTTCAACGCCTCAATCTTTTCTCTCCTTAATAGTTTTTATTCTTTCCGCTCCTCTTTTGTCGGCGCAACTCGGTCGGTAAGTTCTTCTCTCTCTCATTCTTGGATCTCTTTGTTTGTTTGGTTGCATGGGTTTGTGGTGGGATTGCTTGGTAGCCGATAAAATAAAACAAAATAAATTTTCTAATGAAAAACTACCAACCGGACCAATTAGGGATTTGAGAGGAGAAAACTACCAGAGTCGGTGCTGAACTGGTGAGAAAAAACAGATGCGGGTTTGGAGCTGAGCGGAAAGTCTTCTCCAGTTCTATTGATGGTGTTTTCCGTTTGGGAAATGGAAAACCAGAATGGGGAAATGGTTTAGAACTTTACAGAGTGAGGCGTGATGGAGAAGGAGAACCAGTGTGGTGGGCCAATCACTAGTGGTTGATGACTTGATGGCTAGGGTGGCAGGGCCTAGGGGTGGTTCCACTCCTTTTAGTTAGGGGGGTACACGTGTGTGAGCTTTTGTGTGAGTCAATTAGGCAGCTTCTACTTTGTCATGAGGAGGGTACATAAAAGGCCAAAATTTTCAAGCCACAGGGACCCGTGATTGGAAATATAATGGATTGATGGAGAAAAGGAAGGAGTAAGACTATCAAAATATGTTCAACCTGGAAAACGTTTTTCAAAATAATAAATTCCATTTATAATTCTCCTGACTTTTTCTCTCTTAAAAATAATCTTTTAGGTTTTAATGTTTTATCAATTAGTTATAACGCAAAAATGAGGAAAAATAAATAAAAATAAGTTTAAAAATAAATAACTTTTAATACTTTGAACTTATTTTACTAACTTAAGGATTCAATATTAAAATTATTTTTCTTAACTTTAATAGGCCTTTTTCGTTTTTTTATTATAAAGAAAATGGAAATGATTCATGTTATTATCCACTCTCCTTTTTTTCCTTCTTCCTACTATTATTTAAAAATCTATATATTTAAAGACATGACGTTAAGGCTGATTTTATTCTAGAAGGAGCAAATAATCTAAGGCCAAAATTGTACATCACTCTCACTATTATTTTGGGTGGTCCATTGTTACCTTTAATGGGCATGCTTATGTATAGATATGCTTCCATGAGCAAGTTGTCATTACACAAAAATATAATAAACCTGTCTAAGATAATTAGGGTTATAGCCTTACTTAAATGATAAAAATATAAGACGGGGATTACAGTAGAACCGAAAATCGAATCATTGATAAAACAAAATACTATAATATATAATGTAACATGCAAATTAAAGAGATGTAAAGAAAAAAAAACAAAAAAATCTTCAAGTTGTAGTTTTCCTGTCAAGGACACAATCACACAACTTTATCATTTATGTCTTATATCACTTTTCTATACAATATATATATATATATATATATATATATATATATATATATATATATATATATATATTTCTTTACAAAATAAATTTATAAACTAAATCTAAGTTTTTTTCTAATATTATGTATCTAATATTTTTCTAATTCTTTCTCTTTTATATCAATGCTTTATCTTATTTTACTGGCCTTATTTCGTCTTGCAGGCCTGAATCATTGGGTATTGCTATTGGGGTAATGGGGTTGTCTTCTTGGACTATTGGCAATTATATTTCAGTATTTTAATTTCACATCAGATTCAAATGTAAGTGTATTGTCTTATAAAAGTTTCCAGCTCATGGTTTATTTTGATTGTTTTTCCGTATAATTTTAATATTTGAAATGTAAATTGTCAACCATTAAATTTCTAATTGTATTTCTACAGCATGCATATATTCGCCTATTTTAGGCTTTTAGCCCATTTGGCCCGTTTTGGCCCACAACCCATGTAGGGCCGGGCTGGGTTTGCTAATTGCTGGCCCGAATAAAAATGGGCTGAAGTGGCCCGACCCATTTTGGCCCACGGCCTGAATGGGCTCAGCCCGAATGGGCTGGGCTAGCCCATTTCCCAGCTCTACAAGAGATGAGTGTGCCTTCTTGTTTATCATTCAGGTCTTATAGCAGCCTTCTCAGCCAAAAGGCTTGAGAAACTGCTACAAAAACAGAAACATATTTAGCCTCTATTTTGGACAATGCCACAATTGATTGTTTTTTAGAGGCCCAAGATACTGTAGCAGTGCCGATATGGAAAGTGCATCTGGAATTACCTTTGTAATCATCCGGACCTCCCTAATCATTGTCACATTAACCAAATAACTTTATATCCATTGTTTTTACATATTTTAAACCAAGATTCATGTTTCCTTTAAGATATCTTAAAATACGTCTTACAACTCCAAGATGAATACGAGTTGGAGAGTATGAATCAGAATAAAATATTTATTTAGTAAATAAAATATAGAAGGCTCCCACTTAAACCTCTATATAAACTCACATTAACCATTTTACCACCAATTGCCTTCAGCTTCTGATTAATTATCAATAGAATGGATTTTGATTTACCAATATCCATTCTAAATTTTTTCAGAATTGTCTGAATATAGTTGGATTCTTGATTGTGTTATAAATACTCCTTAAATATATTGAATTATATTCATTCCAAGAAAAGGAAGGAGAAGCCCCAAATCAAACATCTCATACTTATTCATGTCAGTTTAAAATTTATTAACCATATTTTTATTTTTACTTGGAAATATAATATCATTCACATATATACTTACAATCAAAACATTAGCAGTATTTTCTTTTATATAAATAATATGGATTCACTCAAGTCCAAAACCTAGTATGAGTTTATGTGTGTGTATCATACTTTTGGTGCTTGCTTCAACCAAATAGAATATTTTATTTAATTTACATAAGATTCTAATCCTTTTATTATAAAGCATGGGAATTGATCTACATAGACTTCTTTTTAACTCTCATTAAAGAAAATTGATTTTATATCTAATTGATACAAAAGTCAATCCTTTTGTCCAGCACAAGCTATGACTAACCTTAATATCTCGATTCAGGCTACAAATACACATGTATTAAAATAGTATGTTTTATTTTGTTGTGAATAGCCCTTAGCAACCAATCTTATTTTAAAGATTAATTTGTGGCAACTTGATAGTTTTTTTAACTTGACCAATCACTTTAGACCAATAACATACTTATTTTGGGATGGTTGTATAAATATACAATCACTATGTTGTACAACCTCCTCAAATTTTCAAGATTCTACAAAAAAGAAACTACATTTTTCATAGGTGTCCTTCAATGATTTAGACTTGACTAACATGAAAGGCAAAGTTAGGGAGTTAGGTTTATGAGAAGAAGTAGATATGGGTTAAAACTCAAAAATTGCATTTTCGATCATTATAGATTTATCTAATTCTGAGTTTGACCGAGTTGACTCATTTTCATTTTAGGTATTTCTTTTAATTCAGTAATAATCTTTAATGACTATTTAAAATATTTCCAGTCAGCATCTTCATTAAACAATATATTTCTATTAATTTAAATTTATTATTTTTTAATGTATACAGTCTATAACCTTTGGAGTTCATGTTTGATCTACAAATAAAAAATTGACTGGTCAAATCTAAGTTTTTTCTATTTTGTTTTGGTATTTAAGAGTAACATAGACAATCAAACAATTTTAAACGATTCAATAATTATTTCCTCTCTGTCTAAGCTTGAATAGGAGTATTAGATTTTAAGGCAGATATAAGACACCTGTTAGTAAGTATACAACAATAATCACTACTTCTGGCTAAAAATGTTTGACAAATTTTTTCCATTCAACATAATTTAAGTCATCTCTATAACAATTTTATTACTTCTTTCAAACACACCATTTTGTTTCAGTGTGTAAGAGACAATTAGTTGTCTAGCTATGCTCTTACTTTCACAATAAATTATGAATTTCTTAGAGACGAAATCACTTCACCTATCACGTCAAATATTTTTAAGTAAACTTTAAGATTATCTTTCAACTAAATTCTGAAAATTTATTAAAAAAAAACTTAAAATCTTCAATTTTATATTTTAGGAAGTATACTCACATCATACTTGTGTAATCATATACAAGCAACACAAACTATGTGTTGCTTGCAAGTGACGGTATTAAAAATAATCCACATTTGCCTATATGCACCAAGTCAAGAATATGTAGTGCTCTTCAGGCAACATCCTTGAGAAAAGGTTGCCTAGAGTGCTTTTCCATAGCATATTTGTTACATACAAATAGGAGCAATTAAATTTCAGAAAGCAAACCAATCCACATATATTTCATGGGCAATAAGCAGTAAGCTCATCTAATTTACATGTCTCAATCTCCTATGTCACAGGTTGGAGAATTTTGAGACTGCATTTTTAATATGTATAAGGACAATGTAATGTTAAAAAAAAATTCCATTTTATGTCATTTTAATTTTGCAAAGACAATTTTTATAGTTTTTATTTAATATGATATTGATTTCCTTCAAAAATGAGTTAATAGCCTCTCTAGATCAATAGGCCCATACTTAACAGATTTTGATCCATAACAAAAAACACGAAAGACATCATTAATAACCTTTTCTCCTTTTGGAGTGATTATTTTCACCCTTTACTTTTTCATTTACGGAAATTTGATCATCATTAACTATTTTTTATTATGAACTTACTGTTGAATGTAAATCCATAAATAAAACTTTGTTTTCATATATGTGATTTGAACAGTTACTATATAGAAACCAAATATTAAATATTTGATCAGAAAAATCTGTAATAAAAAAAAACTTGCCTATATCAGTTTATCTTCAACACAGACTATTTGCTAAAGGCACTAGAGTCTACATAGTCTCAACAGGTGATCAAATTTCTTATAGTAAAAGCACTATGACTTCTATCTATGGCAACAGTCCTTTTCTGAGTGACTACTCTTCTAGCATATATTACAAAAATATGTAGAATAGTAAATGAAACCTCCAGGTTAGAATTCTTGATTCATGCATGTGGATATGTATATCATAATTTTCTTTATCCATTCCATCTTAAACCCTAAGATATATATAGGCAGTCAAATAATAAAGATATAAAAAGATAGATCAATACTTAAATACTTTAGACCCACAAACAAACAAAGACTATCATATTCTTGTTGTCTATTATGTGCATAGTTATGAAAGGCGCACCTAAAGCTTGGGCACCACCACTCCGGGGAAAAACAGCTCGCTTCAGGCGGGTGAGGCGCAGGCGGGCAATGAAGCACGGATACGTGTCCGATACGTCACATGGCGTATCATTGATAAATCTGTATCCGATACCCCATGTGGCGTATCGGACGTCCAGTGAGCGGCAGAGGGCAAGCACAATTTGAGGGGGGGGAGCACGAATTGAGGGGGGAGGCAAGGGGCGGGCGGGAATTGAGGGGGGAGGCAAGGGGCGGGCGGGAATTGAGGGGGGAGGCAAGGGGCGGGCGGGAATTGAGGGGGGAGGCAAGGGGCGGGCGGGAATTGAGGGGGGAGGCAAGGGGCGGGCGGGAATTGAGGGGGGAGGCAAGGGGCGGGCGGGAATTGAGGGGGAGGCAAGGGGCGGGCAGGAATTGAGGGGGAGGCAGGCGGGCGGAAATTGATGGGGAAGACAGGCAGACAGTAAATAAAATAAAATATTTTAATTTTATAAAATAAAAAAATATATTTTTATATAATATAAGATAATTTTAAAATATTATTTTATAAAATAAAATAATTATAAATATTATCTTATAAAATAAAATAAAACATTTTTATTTTATAAAATAAAAATATATTTATTTATTTTATAAACTAAAATATTTTAATTTAATTTAATTTAATTTATTTTATAAAATACTTAATATTTATAAAGAAAATAATTTTTATTTTTAATTTTATTTTTTTTATCATGACGTATCCTAGCCATATCTGTATCCTAGTTTTTTAGAATTTGTCGTGTCCCCGTATACTGCCGTGTCGTATCCCCGTGTCCGTGTTTGTGTCCGTGCTAAACTAAGCAAAACACAAACATCAAACACCAAAACTAAAGTCAAGACCATCTAGCTCTAAACATACTCCTACTTTTGCTTTGATTGATGAATATGAAGAGATGATCTATTCATCGGGAGAGAAAGATGAAGAAGAGAGAGAGTGAAAGATTGATGATGGGGATGATATTGAAGAAGACTTTCTTGATTTAGATTTAGATATAGATACATGAGTGTTTATTTTATTTTAGAACTCTGAATGTTTGTTATTTTGTTTTGAAACTTTGAATGTTTGGATGATAGGAATACTATTAATATTTAATTTTTATTTTTAATGTTCTTTAGTTTATTATTAGATGAAAATTAAAGATTATATTTAGTAAAATGTATAATTTTTATATGTATTAGGCTGGGTGCGCCTCAAATAAAAAAGCTTGCACCTCAAGTGCACCTTGCGCCTTAAGGCCCCAAAAGGCTTTTGCGCCTCAGTACGCCTTAAATAACTATGATTATGTGTCCAAGATATTTTGGTAGGTTTCTAATTTTTTTTAATATGTGAGAAACAACCTTAATCCCCACTGTACCATCATATTAATAATGTGATACATGCACCTAACGTGAAAAATATTATCTATTAATTTGTCTCTAATAATCTTAACAAATATATTAATAAGGATCTCACTATCAAAAATATTATCAAATATAATACTAAATATTTTATTGTAAATATTATATTCCCTAAAGATTATCATCATATACTCATATATGACATAGCTATTATGAGGATAGAGAATCGTTAAAAATCCTAAATTTTTTTTTATTAAATTTTCATATAGAATTACATTATAGGCGGTAATATATGCAAACAATGCATCGTCGTACATATTTCAAATATTAGACAGCACAGATATCATTCTAGTATATTTCATAAATTCATTAATTATTAATTATTTTTTTAACTTATAATATTTTAGTATGTCATTTTTACATATTTACCTAAAAATCCTATAATATATAAGCTAAAAATAGATTTGCATGATACTAACTACCCTATGATCCTTTGAAAAATTAATTAAAAGATTCATGATGATAATCAATTTGAACATGTCTTACATCCTTAAATTATTGTAATATATGAAAGAGGTCAAAGAAACAGAACCAGATCCAACTCCAATGATTCCACCACTCAGTTGTGTTTGCCTAGATTCTAATTCTTCATATTTTTTGATGGATTGATTGATATGCCTCTTTAAGTGGCCCATGCCACCTACACTCGTACAAAAAATATACTTTTTCATGATATATACATCGTGCATGTTCTTCATCAATACTCGAAACATTTTTATTTTTTAATATGTTAAAATGAGTCCAAACTACAAATATTTTTCTAGTTTTTTTTATTTTGTAGGTATTTGAGTTTTGATCAAAGTCATGGGAAAAATCATAATTTCGACCTCAAATTTTTCCGTAGCATTATCATTATTATCTACATCTAAATTTAGATTAAGATATATATCATTATACTCACTATTAATTTTTTTTAGTTTATATTTTAAATAATTTATGTATATTTAAAAAAAACAAATAAAATAAAAAAACCCAAATTCTAAAGCAGAGAGATAAAGTCGCAACTTGTAGCTTGTACCCAATACCAGTAAGTATTGAAATACCAAGACAAACTTCAACTTTCTTCAAGCTTAATAAAAAAAATCCAATGTTTAAACTTAATGTTTTAGAGTTTAAAAAAAGGGAGAGCGAATACAGAGCAAATGAATAGAAGAGCAATGAGAAGAGGAGATGATAGAAAAGAAAGAACTAAGAATGAAAAATGAGAATAAAAAAATATAAAACTCATAATTTATATTTATAATTTTTTTTAATAAAAAATTATATTATTTTTTATTTTATTTTTAAATTTTTAAAATTTTTTTGATATTAAAATGGACAGAAACCCAATAGCCATAGGATTTCTATCCACGCCATTGGAATTTTTAACAATGGCTAGGATTAAATATTGCATTTTTAATTTTTTAATAATTTTTTTTGGTAACTATTGCGCCTGACAACCAAAAAGGATGCTAAAGAGTGAAGTGTGGCACAACCCGTGAGCATGCCTAGTGCGTATGGTGTGTGTGCTGACTTTAGCCATTGGGAGCCTGACGACAAAAGCCACATCATAGCATAAAGAATAGTTAACCGAATGATCCACCATACATGGTAGGTTTCATTAAAAAAATAATTATTATTTAAAAAAATGAGTCTAGGCGAGACAGGCACGAGACAAGTGAATCATGCCCACTTCCTGGTCCACGGCCCAGGGTCACGGTTACCATGCCATTGGACTATGCCAATGTGTCAATGGGCATGACCCAGTTCGAGGGACAGTTCTAAACAGTGTCATGCCAGATCAAGTACAACTCAATTGGATCATGCTTCATGTCATGCTCGGGCTGCCTGACCGACTTGACACCTCTAATTATGAAGAATGAAGAGGGTAGGGAAAAAATTTCTTCTGAGATACTAGAGCTTAATTGCTTTGCTCCCTTAGAATTATTATTGGAAAATATCCCAATTTATATTGGTTGTTTCTTATCTCATTATTCTTGGGAAAATAATGTTATTAACACCATGTTGGATGAACATATGGGCTTTGCATCCAACCTTTTTTGCTCAAGTAAAAGCTTACTAGCTTCACTTTGAGTAGTGGAGTCAAAAGATTCAATTAATTCATCTTTTACCAAATCTCAAACATCTTGAGACTTAAAGATTTTTTTCATTTTAACACTCCAAAAGTCATAATTTTCCCTTCAAATAAGAGGATAGGGAAAGATACAGATGAGAGATTCGTTTCTTTTTTTAACAAATTTGTAATTTGGTCTATTTAACAAGATTTAGATCACTGAATAATCTCAAGTTTTGATATTTACTAAATTTGGCTGTAATTTTTCAGATCTAGTAGTTTTTGATCAAAAATTGAGTAATACAACTCAGACCTATGAAAATCAGATCTAACTTAAAGACAGAAGCGATCTATAAAAGAAAAAGAGAACCTTAAAAAAAGACATTACAATGGGCTCTAATACTAGATATAAGAAATATAAATCAAATAACAACCAAAACACATGCACATAATTTATCTTATCATACAGATCAAGAACTTACAAAGAATTAAAGGAACAAAATAATAGAGCAAGACGAAACTCAACAATTAAAAATGAAAAAAAAACTTCCACTTGCATTTAATCAAAGTTCAATATTATATATAGAGTAAAAAATAATAATATAAAATAATAAAAAAAATAATAGTATGTGACTTGATACATGCGCCAATTTAAAGCATTATAATTTAATAATATATTTCATTAATTCTTAACAAATATCGCCGAAACATTCATCATATAAATTTGAGAAATTATCATATGCTATAGATATCACACACGAATGTTGCTATGTTCTCTTCTAAAGAAATGTCCTCGTCATCATTATCATCCAACAAGAAAAGAGAGAGTGGGGTCCTGGAACTAGTAGCGGCCCATCCTAATGTAGTAGTTAAGTTGCACAATCATTCACTAGCTCCTAGTACACAACATGATAGTATGTTTCATTAGCTATAACAATATATTTCCAAATAGACCTATCATTATCAAAGATCGAATCATATTACCCACGTTCAAGTGAATCTTGATTTTAATCATTTATTCTTCTTGTTAGCTGCTTATTATATTCATCAATGTTAGTCAAAAAAAATAATAGTTACTATGATTATACACACACACACACTCACTCACTCTTTAATGCTCAAGTGTATATAATATATACCAAAATATTGAGATGATAATTAATTTATTATGAATCTTCACATAAATCTTCATTCGCCTATGTAAATTATATTTGTTATTAATCACAGGTCTAGATAAATGAAGATGATGACATCAAGTAGATGTCATTATCGTCGTGTAGACATCACTATCAGAGATAGGTCTAATAACTTTGCCGCCAATTTAATATATGCCCCAATTAGTTAGGATAAGATTTGATTAATAATAAGGATGATGAAGATGTCTATTCCCACAAGTTCAAATGTATTAAATAAGCATAATCATAAAGTATTAGTAAAATCTTATAGATATTTTTATATTCTATTTTTTTTTATTTTCTTTCACATCCTAATTCATGGCACATAATGTTATCACTCATTACAAACTTTTACGAATCTAGAATTGAAACTTACTTAAAAGAAAATCATAAATATACAATGAAAATATATAGTTGGGGTTTAGATCGAAAAAGATACCAATCATGTACTCTCATACATAAAGCATAAAATAAGAATAAATAAAACAAACGAAATAATATTGCTATCAAGTTGATGTATAAATATTCAAGATACTCAACTTTGAGAAAAGAACATAAACTAAAATTTTTTCAAAATCTTCATGAGAATATTTGATAGTTAATTTGTTGTACGAATATATGTTGTAATAATAATCTTATCTTAAATATTTTTCCTAATATTTAAGTAATTTACATTTATGTATTTCATTTACTAATAAAATATTAATTTAGAGATTATAATCTCATTGCATAACTATCAAAATATAGAATAATGAGAAAAAAAAATAAATATCCAATCTCTTAAAAAATATATATATATAATCCAATCTCTTAAAGAATATAAAAACTCACTATCAACATCCTCACAATACAAGTTGGTGCACAACTCAAATTTAAATATCTAACTAGCTATAAATATTTATGATTACTAAAAAAAATTTCAATGGTTGAAAATTTATTCACATACTTCAATATGTGATGAACTACATTTAGGTAAACATTTCGTGAATAATTTAAAAAATAACTAATTATATTAGATATATAAATTATATCTAATTTAGTGATAATCTAATAATAAAATTTTCCTATAATTCTATTATACATAATAAAACCAATAAGATTAAGTCACATCAGAAAAAAAACAAAATCCAACTCAATATGAATACCTAATAAAGCACACCCAAAATATAATTTTGTGATATCAATATTCAATCATATGCCTCCTTTATAACAATATAATCTCTCTCCTTAAGTAAACAACTTTTATCCGAATAAAATATATAAGACTCTCAAGATCTTTCATTTGAAACTATGATTAAAGGGATAGCCTAAATTGAGAGTTGAGTGATCCCTAACTCATCGTGTATAATAATAAAATTATCAACAACATATGTCATTAACATCAAAGATTATCTCTATAATTCATATTAATAAAAATAAGGATACTTTAATACACAACTCATTGGACCAAAAATATTAACTAATGAAGAGAACCAATTGACACATGCTATAGAAGATAGCTTCATGACATCATCTATAGAAGATAGCTTCATGACACATGCTATAAAAATATTAACTAATGAATTTTTGTAGTCTACAAATCTTATTTACACTCCTTGGGATAGTGAAAACTAATACCTAAGGGCTACTATATAAATACATTATCTTTAATATCACCATGAATAAATATATTCCTCACATCTTATTGATAAATAATTTATATGTTAGAAATAACAAATTCATACTAATCATCTTTGTCACATAAAAAAAATAACTCAATAATTAATATTAAATTTTAATAAGCCCCTCACTAAGAAGTAAGGACTTAACCTTCAGTTGATCTATTTTATGTTGTATTTTTTTGGTCTTTATATTTTTTTTTTACTTTTTATTGTATTATTAATTTGAGCATCTGACATTTAAGTTATTTCAATCATATAAAAATATCAACATAATGCATCTTTGTCAATCATCTTTATCACATATAAATATTATATCAAAGTCAATCCTATGTAAAATTAATTTGAGCACCTAACATGTAAGTTATATCAATCATCTTTGACACATAAAAGTATAATTTTTGTCTATTATATAAAGGTTTGATTTGTTTATTTTAAATATTGATTTTTGATTATATTAAATTTTCTATTATGTAGCTGAAAACTCAATATTGTATCAGAGCTAAACATATGTAAAATTAGACCATAGGGATTTGTGTGTCTGTGTGTCTGTGTGTGTGTGTGTCTGTGTGTCTGTGTGTGTGTGTGTGTGTGTGTGTGTGTGTGTGAATGAGGGTTACAAGCTAAATGAAAAATCATGTTCGCTATATCAACATAATGCATGCACATAATCTAGACGAGAGAGAAAGGTGCACAATTATTGTGCACCACAAAAAATATCATTGCACATAGATTTTGTGTGGTGAGAGCGTCGACACTCACTGCATAGAAGTCCAAAGTGAGGCAATGATTGTTTGCTGATTGTGCAATGGAGGTGAGATGATAAAGCACCATTGTTACGATGATGATGCACAATAATATGCAATTTAGAGTTTGAGAAATCACTATTTAGAATTTTAGGAAACCATTTTTAGTGCAAAATCAGTATACCCCAAAAATTATAGTTTCAAAACAAGTTTCAGTTTTCATTTTACCCAATTTAGGGTTTTGACGAAAACCCCCCAAGCCAGGATTTATTTCATTTGAAAAAAGACAAATTTATTTGTATTTTAGTTTTGAAAAAACTAATTTCAATTAGAGTAATGAGTATGAAAAGAGATTTTCATTTCAGTGATAGAAAAAATTGAAACTCAATACAGGGTAAATATTATTCAAAGATGAGTCATCAAATACAATTATTTGTGTTATTTTCCGAGAGCATTATACATACATGGGTTGATTACCAATCATTCATGAGTCCACAGAAAGTTCATTTATCATGACACTTATACTTGCTAGATAGGAGCATACAAAATTCATTTATAAAGCAATAACTTATTATTCCCTCTTTTAGGCATTAATATTCATTTCACTCGTTTTCACTTCAGATTCTTGTAATATAGATAGGATAAAATATTATCAAAGCTTCATATCACACATACCAATCTTGTTTGAATAAAGACTCATTCGATCTGATATATTTAGACATATATTAATTTAACTAAGAAGCAATAAGAAATGATTTTAGATATTTGATCATTTTTGTTAATGATTGCTCGATATATGCATATATTTATTTATTTTGTGAAAGAATACATGTATTCTTTATTTTTTAGATATTTCAAAAAATGATAAAAAAATTATGAAATGATAGTATATTAAAATATATGTCTAACAAATTCAATAGTTATTGTATGAATCATGAAATTATTCACAATATTTTATGCATCGACACACTCTAATAAATTAAGATTACTACAAAGAATAATAAATATCTAATTGACAAAACTTGAAAACTCTTGCTTATGCTTGAATCTATTATTTTCCGCACTCACTTATAATCCAATTACAACCATAACAATCAGTTTGTAGAGAAAATTCTCCATCAACTATATTTAAATATATTGGTGCTTAATATGATGTTGCTATCATAAAGTCATCATATATAACAACAAATATAAATTATATTAATTTTGAAGAGAATTTTTTTATAAAAAAAGATCTTCAAATCCATATAATACAATAATTTATGAGTCCCCAGATTCATGATAGATTATTTCTTTATAAGATAGAAGATTCATGATAGATTATTTCTTTATAAGACATATATCATCCTCGACAGGTTCACCAGTGAACATCTTCACGAAAGTCTTGAATATATCTTATTTTATTTTTTTTTCCTATAAATTTGATGTTCTAGACTTGTACGCATCAGCTTGATACGAAGTATCATAGCTTTACATCTTTATATTTGTTTTATTTCTTTTTATTTTGTATTGCATAATTAATTAGAACACTCAACATGTGGATTAGCTCAATCATATTTGCTTATTATATAAGGACTTAGTTTTTATTTTTAGTATTGAGTTTTATTAACATTTTATTTTCTAATATATACCCTAAACTCAATATTTTCCTTTCAAGTTCAATCTTCATCATATATATTCACTTATATCCCACTACAAACTTAATTGGAAGCATGGAAAAAAAATTTCATATATTATTAGAGATAATTGCACTTAATTCATTTAACATAATATATAATCATCATGAATGCCTAAATGTCTCAGACAAAGCATTTAAGATCCTACATTTAAGATTTTTGAGATTTCATATACAAGACAAAACAAAAATATTTAGCATTTAAAAAGGAGTACGAAAGTACTTGTAATTAAGGGTGATGGGTTCAATCTATAGAACAATCAACTAACATATCAAATGAGTTAACACTCTATAGAACAATCAGAAAATCTAAGTTAACACTCTAAAACAAATCAACTAACATAGAAAATAATTCAATTAGGAAATATTATAGACATATATGTCTAGTATATACCTTTAGATTATGAATAAGTCTCTAAACCTTAATTTTTTTATGGAGAGACTTACATCTCGTATCTTGTGAGACACGCTCTAGAAGTCTCCTAATCATTCAACATTAGGAGTCTCAACAAAATTATGGTCCAATAAGATAATAGGAGATAACTTACGGCTCTCCTCAAAACAAATTATAATGGTAGTATTAGGTATAGAAATAGGTTGAATTATTACTTTGTGATAGGTAACAATTGAACATGATAAAGATCATATCACTATGATATTAAAAAAAAAGCATCTTCTTAGATCAAGCACTTGAAAAATGACATATACTCAAAGAACAATATATTTGAACTTGTAATAATTATTATAGTCTCTAATAAACAATACTCATACACCTTTTCATTATTAGAGTACCTAATGAATATACAATTAATGGCACATGCGATCATAATTTCTCTGATAAACGAGAAATCCTGAATAAAAAAAACACTCAATGGTCTAATGCCCATGGATTCAATCCATGCCCATTACACCATTTCACCATGATGATGCATAGTTCTTTGCACAAGTGCACACTACACAACACATTATTACACATCTCCACTCACTAACGTACATTTCCATGCACAAAAAAACTTTTTTCAATCTTCAATGTGTGCAAGTGTTTGTGTGCCCATGCAACACACTCTCATTAGTACGCATCATTTGTATAACACATACTATTGTCCCACCACGCACACTTGTCAACGCCAACAATGGGTTGGCATCGACGACTACTTTAGCATCAACAATAAGTTGATGTTACTCGATTCACTCCCTCTTCTCTGATACCATGTTGAAATTAGAGAAGCAAAAATTATAAATAAACTAAAATATAAAAAATTAAACTAAACTAACCAACCAAAAAAAAGCAGAAAAATAAGATAAATAAACTAAAATATAATAAAATATAATAAATTTCAATCATCACCATCAACAATTACTATGTTTATTATAAGTGATCACTATTTATATCAGTTATGAGTACTATAAATATTTATAAATGTATACCCAATTATTTTAGGTGTCATTTTTTAATATCCAAGCAAAAAATCTTAAACAAAACAAATATAATAAAATATTAGGACACCTCTACATATAATAAAACATCTTATTTAATATATAAAAAAACATGAGGCAACATAACTAGATATATGATAATGTTACTGTAACAAATTAATTGAGAAACATCTCTATTAGCTATGATAACAATAAAAATAGTTATACTAGTAAGGAAAGTAGAGAAAAAATAAATAATTATTTGTAATAAGCCAATTTACTCCTATGTATATCAACCAACAATCAAAAGTAAAGATAGGTACATAAATAAATGCAATATATGAAATTGATATAAAGTTTGTTATTGATCTGGAAAAATGTAAATTATTCATCCCTAGATATAATATTCATATTGGTGCGTGCACTCTATAGACCTCTATTTTGCATGAGCAATCTAACATTAAGTTACATAACTTGAATACATCAACCTCCTACTCAAGATGTAACACCCAACATACTTTATATGTGTCTAGTCCTATAATACATGCAATGTGATAGAGGTCTTGTCTTTCCCTCTTAAACTATTTATATCACCATTAATTTTCATAAATGAATCAACTCAATGAACAAAAAAAAAAACAAAATTAGATACAAAGAAACTTCAATTAACTATATACTATTAATATAGGCGATGATAGACAATGATTAGGTAAATGTAGATTATTATTGACGTATTTTATTTATTGGTAGTATTTTATTATATTGTTTATATTATATTTTTTCGTATTCATCATCATATGTCACCACAATTTTATGTGTATACTCATTTCTTATATTATTTCACAATATGCTTCATACATTTTAAAATGATAATATATGAGATTAATTTAATTAAATGTTAAATTAATATACGTGTTTAAGATTAATAAATAATTATCAATAGGCATATCTAAGTGCCTTAAACATGCCTCACGCAAGTGTCAAACCTTATTATTAAATAAATCTTAAGACTAACAAGAACAAACACACATATAGTATTTATGTTGCCTGATACTAAGAGGCCATTACAGCGGCACCAATTAGATGTTCTTCAGCATTTAAAACAGACATATGCAATCATGAACCAGTTAAAGATTAACTTACACAATTTCCTTGATCTGGTCTGGAGGAGTGTGTGAAAGATGCCATGGTTGGCTGAACCCATTAGGACCCAAGAAATAGATCCTGTGAACATGGCTTTCTGACTCCTCAGCTCTGTTTGTTTCCAGAACCTAAGAGATTACTTGAAATTTGTCAACAAATACATACAATATGAGAATGGGAAGTTTGCCTGTCTATCTGACTGATTGCCTGTCCATCTGTATGTATGTATGCGTCTGTCTATATGTATGTATGTTTGTTTGTCTGTATGTATGTATGTTTGTCTGTATGTATGTATGTATGTATGCATGTATGTATACTATAATCACAACTTCAAGAATTGATGGATAATAATTCAATAAAAAAGTAGGCAAAGTAGAACCTCATTAAGTGACTCCAAAAAAGGGAATGAATGATCTATCGGAGGATAATGTTGAATTGATACTAAGCCAGGCAATTCATCAATGGCAACAAATTTCATTCGTGCAACACTGAGCATCAATGCCAAGAGGATGAGAAGGCCCACTAGAAGAAGACCAAAAAGCAGTGGGCCACCAAATGTGTAAATAAGTTCCTCAAGTGCAGTATAACAAAGCGGCATGTGAAATCTGTCAGCAACACACTTATATGGACATGGCGTCTCAGTAATACCACCTGTTTAAGAAAAAAAAAAGAGAGCAACATATGATCATTCTAAAACAACATTGATTCTTTTATGATTAACAAAAGAACATGCATGGTGTCTGTCTCAATTAAACAACAGTTTTAAATGAATCTACTATACAGAATGTTAATAAAACTGAATTACTTTCAGAAAATACCTCGCATAGAAACATAAACAGCACGATGAGGAAGCTCATGGATGGGACAATAATGACAAAAAGCACTATCTGATCCAGTAACATTCTTGTATGTTCCAGCTGGACATTCCTAAATTCACAGAACAGCCCAAAAACCAACAACCTCCATGAGAAAGCTCTAACCCAAAATGACATCCTAATGCAACTGTTTGTAGTATGTATCAGAAAAGTTGAAAATTATGACTACAATTTCGTCTGAATCCAAAAAACAAAGAAAATTTATGAAGGTCGTACCAAGTGCACAAGACTCTAGGTTAACATTTTAATAACTTTATCTCCAAAAATAAGAGACGCAGGGTCGGATGAGCTACAAGCTCGAGACCTGCCACCCTTGAATAAAGATATTATCATCGTACCAAGATATAACTTTCAATACATATATGTAAAATGAGAATTTCCCAAGTTAACAAATATTACAGTATTATTCTTACCGAAAAACTTTCAAGTTTAGAATTCTAATAAAAACTGGTATATTTGTTATAAAAAAAACATAAATGATTTATATGATTAGCAAAACATGGGTCTTTCGATCAATTGGAACATCATAATAAAACAGCTACAAAGGTTTGAGCTTTATTCAATTGGAATCAAGCAATGTAACTTTGCATGGTAAATTGTTAATATATTAAGAGAATAAAATATACACAAAAAATCATCACTACAATAGGAATTCTAGTATCACCTTGCAAAATATGCCAAACAGCCCCCTTGGACAAGCTTTCCCAGTAACCGTCCCATTTTCTCCAACACCACCCTCATCTCTACCAGACCCTCCACTACATGACATTAACAAGAGAAAATTTATATTTTTTGATATTTGTTATCAAGAACAAAATTGGATAATAAAATACAGCAAAACTTTTCTTCACATCAATAGCAAAGATTCTGAAAAGGCGATTGACTTCAAACATAAAGTGGGGAAACAGCATCAAGAAAAACAAGAAAATCATTTGCAATGTTTAAGTCACAATCTAAAGTAATATGTTAACATTTGCAAAAAAAAATTAGTAGTGAAGAAATGTATTGTATAGATATTTTTTTTTATCTATCACAACATTATCTCTTAGCCAAGCCAATGTGACTACTACAACTATCTAAACTTGGTGCCACATAAAGCAAATGTTTGTCAAAGAAATGTAACACCACCACGGATGCATTTTCCAATAATGATGAATTTTTTTCTCAATTATATCAACATATGAGTAATTTTACACACTACAACTTATATAAAAAGCTTTTAATTTTTTTTATCTATGTACTCAAATCTATAATTTCCAAATCCAACTTTCTGAATATTAGAAACTATTATCAAAATCATACGATTCACAATTTAATTCATTATTCAGGGGATAAATAATCTGACTCTTTAAAAAATCAAAAATATATATTAATCGAAGAATAAATTACTGAATCACGAATCAATTTATATGAGTCAATTAATATTTAATTCTCAATGACCCAAGATACTCAAAAGTCACAAAAATAAAATTAAAATACCAAAAAAAACTATCAGCTGTATAAATTAATTAATGTGAAAAAAAATAAATTTAATCTTTAGTATTACGAATTTAACATGAAAAAATAATAAAATACCAAAAAAGTCATAAAAATAAAAACTAAAATACACAAAAAAATTATTAACTGTAGGAAATATAAATGAATTAACGTGAAAAAAAAATCACAAAAAATTTAATTCACGATTCAAAACTCGATTCACTAATCAAACATTCCTGATTCTCGATTTAAATATCGATTTAACAACTATAATTATACCACACAAAAAAATAAATGATAAGCACTCATAATATAAAATATCATACATATCACACTTATATAATAGACAAGAATAATTTGGATAACCCACAAAATAGGTACTTTCATCAAAAACATAAACTAAAAAAAAATTGTAAGCACAAAGTAGTAACCACCTAAGAAGCAAAGACAGGGATACGGACATGGGAATACGACACGGCAGGATACGGAGACACAACAAATTCTCAAAAACTAGGCTATGAATTTGGCTAGGATACGACATGATAAAAAAAATAAAATTAAAAATAAAAATTATTTTCTTTATAAATATTAAGTATTTTATAAAATAAAATAAAATATTTTATTTTATAAAATAAATATATTTTTTTTATTTTATAAAATAAAAATATTATATTTTATTTTATTTTATAAGATAATATTTATAATTATTTTATTTTATAAAATAATATTTTAAATTTATCTTATATTATATAAAAATATATTTTTTTATTTTATAGAAAAAAAATATTTTATTTTATTTTATGTTATTTTTTGCCAGCCCTGCATCCCCACAGTTAGCACCCGCCCCCTGCCTCCCCCCTCAATTCGAGCCCGCCCCCTGCCTCCCCCCTCAATTCGCGCCCGCCCCCTGCCTCCCCCCTCAATTCGCGCCCGCCCCCTGCCTCCCCCCTCAATTCGAGCCCGCCCCCTGCCTCCCCCCTCAATTCGAGCCCGCCCCCTGCCTCCCCCCTCAATTCGCGCCCGCCCCCTGCCTCCCCCCTCAATTCGTGCCCGCCCCCCTGCCTCCCCCCTCAATTCGCGCCCGCCCCCTGCCTCCCCCCTCAATTCGCGCCCGCCCCCTGCCTCCCCCCCTTCAATTCACACCTGTTGCCTGCGTCGAGTGGCCAAAGTCGCCCATGCGACGACATTGGCCACTGGACGTCGACGAACCTCAGTCACTCGGCATGTATATGGCAACTGACGCAATCATCCTATACGTCACGCGATATATCAGATACGGATTGATCAATGATACGCCACGTAACATATCGGACACGTATCTGTGCTGTGTCCGTATCGTGTCCACGTGTCCAGGTGTAGGACACGTGGACACGACTGTAGGGAGCCGTGTCCGTGCTTCCTTGGTAACCACAATATTGTGGAGATAGGCACTAAAGAGATGCTTATCTTGGTGCCTTTATAACTCAAAAAAAAACAATCAAAAAACATTCAAATCTGATGGGTGATTTCTATCTTTGAAAAATATAAAAATTATATTTTTTTCAAAATTCTTTTTTTATATCTAATTCATATATTTATTTTTTATAGCTAATCTATATACTTCTCTCATCTTCTCTCAATGCTCTCAAATTAATATTTTGCTCTGTTTTTCACAAAATTTAAAAATAATTTTTAGTTTTAATTTTACATAGTGAAGTGCTATTGATATATTATTTGTCATAACGAGCAATGACTTATATGCATAAAAAATTAAGATACACGTGATAATTTAATTTTAATTTATTTATTTTATTTAAAATATTAGATTAATAAATAAATAAATTAAGTAAAATGTTTAAAAAAATTCTATCATTCTTTTACAGTCTTACTTCAGTCTGACATCACCTTCAAATATTAAAAAATAATAAATAATAAATTTAATATAAATAAATTATATCTAGACATAATTAATAACAATAACCTAATTGAAAGATAAGAGGACGAAAATATGTTCTCTCTTATGATCTCGATCCATTTTCTAAAAAATCTAAAAGTATTTAAACTTCAATAGTCTAGATATTCTTTAACAAAATTAAAAATAAAAATACTAAAAATATTAAAGATTCAGTAAAATATAAATATTATAAATAATATATATATATATATATATATATATATGTATGTATTGATAAAAATAGTTATCTTAAAAGACGTGTTGATCAATACACAAAAAATATAATGAATTGGATCTCATACAAACTCAACTTAGAAACAAGATCTTTAAAATTAAAATAACTTTATGTTAAATAACTCTTTTTATTTATCCTAATGAATTTAAGAGGAAATATATGATAAAATTGAATATTATTATCAATTTTTTGATTAAATTTTTAAAATATCCTTGAATAATTATTTTTATGCATATCTACTTTCAAAATGTTTATCATAGAATTCATATGTCTACCAGTAAAAATAACATCATAAAATATTTTAAACTAGAATAATAATTAATAATTAATAAATTTATAAAATATAATAGAGTGATATTCATAAAATCTAATATCTGAGCTAGTCAGGATGACACATCATTCACTATCTCACCACTAATTATATCAATTCTAAGTAAAAACTACATAAAAATATATTTGATTTTTTTAAAATTCTCACTTTTCATGATGATCCTACCATATAGAAGTATTTATCAAGAATCTTTAATAAATATGATATTCAAAATATAATTTTTAATATTATATTCAATAATATTTTAAATAATACTATCATCATTCAAATATTTTTCAAAATTAATAGAAATTAGTATTTAATTAAAATATTTCATGTTAAGTGTATGTATCGCATAATTAACATAATAGTACAAACATCAATAAAATTTATTTTCATCATATTTGAACATTTAAGAAATTCACTAAGAAATTTTAGTACACCTAGTAGACAACATAACTCTCACACTCTATATATACAAACATAATATTAGAATTATGTTGATTACTAATACGTGATATCTAACTATATCAATAATAAAAATAACAACATATTATTTATAATTCAAATCAATAAACCAAGAAATTTATTTTTAAAAATCTTAAAGATTTTATATGATACGACAAACATATATTCATTTGTATATGTTTCTACCACGTGCATTACATTTTAAGTGTATATGCAACATAACTCTCGTATTCAACCTAATAGTGAAAATAACAATGAAATTTAATTTCATCATATTAAAAAATTTAAGAAATTCACTAGGATACTTTAGTACACCTTGCAGACAACATAACTCTCACTCAATTTATACCAACATAATATTAAAGTTGTGTTGATTACTAATACATGATATCTAACTATATTAATAATAAGAGTAACAACACATTATTTATAATTCAGATCAGGAGACAAGAATTTTATTTTTAAAAATCTTAAAGATTTTACATGATATGACAAACATATATTAGTCTGTATATATTTATACTACTAGCATTGTATTTGGGTGTATAAGCAATATTAATAATATATTTAGTATATATAGAGAATATCCTAATTTTAGTGTCATGAATATTAAAATAAAAACTAAATATTTTTAATACTAGTCATCAATTTCATCACTTTATTAATTTGATACCTATATGGACCATAATATTAAAATCAAATATATCAGAAATATATTAAGATACACATATATATGCATGAACCAAGTAAAAAAACTCAGTGATTAAATTCATAAAAAAGTAGTTAACATATTTATAAATTATAATACTATATATAATAGTTATAGCGAAACTCAAAATATAAACATTAATACTATATTCGAAAACAATATCTTTTAAATTTAGTTAACAAGGAACAAATAATTTAATAATTAATCAAATAAAAACGAGTTATCTTAATACTTAAAATATCAACTATTATTTTATCATATCACATAATAATAATGAGAATTTAGATATCTTAAGTTTATGAAAATCACACAAATCTACCAATCTGAGAGTCTAATTTATTAGATTTATAATTATAGTTACCTTATTTGATTCGCATATATATATATATATTACAAATTATTCATTATTTTATCAAATGAGTTCAAGTGTAAAACTTGTTTTATTGATTATATATATAAATAATATTCTAGAGGTGTCGAATAGGTTGGCCCAATTTTTGGTGGCCTAGTCGGGCCACCATATCGTGCTGTGCCCGGTATAGTAACCATGTCGTGTCTGACATGGCACATCTCGAGAAGTGCCCACCCAGCACGACTCGCCAGCCTAACTCATGCCCGAGTCTAAAGGTGTCAAACAAGCCGGGTGGCCCAAGCCCGACCCGGTTTAGCTGTGCTCGGGCCCATGTCAAGCAGATTATCAGCACGGCTCGTTCAATGCCGAGGAATTAGACATCCGTGTTGTGCCAGGAATGACTCAAGTTCCTGGCACGTGAGCACGACAATGGGGTACATCAGGATTAAGAACCATGCCTGACTCGATGCCACAAATCCCAGCACAAACCAGCCCAAAACTGAGCTGACTTCGAGCGGTGGGTCGTGTCTGACCTGCCCTCTAAGGAACCATGTCGAGCATAGCACGACATGGTTACCAAAGCATGTCGTGATTGACAAGGCATACAAGCCCATACAGGGCCTGATAAAAAATAAATCATGTCAGTCCGCCATGGCCCATTTGACACTTGTACTCTGGTCATGAGAGGTCGTGCCTGAACTTGTCGGGTCATGGCAGGTCGTACCCAATTTTTCCAGCTAGATTTAAAAAAAATTCAGCTGGTTCCCCTAGCTAGTTACCATGCCTGTCCCAGCATGAGGCATGAACCATGCTACGTGTCGGCCCGGCCCGGCCCAACCCGGCCCAACCCAAGGCATAGTTCCAAACCATACCATGACGGGCCAGGCATGCCTGAAATGGGCCGGGCACGATTTGTCTGGCCCGCTTGACACCTCTATGATATTATTATTATAAAATATATAAATTAGGAATCACAACATTCAATGAATACTAACAACCATAATTTCAGACAAAATATATCAGAAAACTCAAATATTTACTTAAAATTATTATAACTTATTATAGTATATGTATTGTGTTATCACATATGATGGTGTGTGTGTGTGTGTGTGTGTGTGTGTGTGTGTGATATTCTCAAATCGTGATCTTTTGAATCACACTCCAACATATACTCCTATTGAGTTAGGCATTAATCTTTTATCTAATATAAACTTTCTATTTTATTTTACAACATATACAAAAAATATATCAGAGATTAATTATTAAATTATTATCAAATCAAATATAACTATTATAAAATAAATATGAGCTAAATTTATCGCCATAAACTAGTTTACAAAATATGTAAACTCAAATCATATATTAACACCATAATAACTCAAAAACGTTCTGATGTGGATCATATTTTAACAATACCTTATATCATCAGTATAATTAATTATTTTTTTGATTATGCATGACATACTTACGTTGCAGCAGCTCTTCGCATATATAAATATATAAAAAAATCTTTCAAATATGATATCTCATGCGATGATAATGGTCATCATCAGCTAATAGAATATTTATTCATATTCTAATTAAGCACACTAGCGTGTATCACAAAATACAAGTTTTAGTAGAGTTATATATATTCTGAGGCTAAAAAATATACTACTTGTAGGCCTCACATAAAAGATTGACATTTATAAATCAAACTAAAAAAAAAACTTTAGAAGAAAAAAATAAAATTACCAATAATTATGAATTTTTCAAGTAAGTACAAGGAAAAATCATATTTATATAGAAAAAAATCTTTTATATTAACAATCAAGAATACATCAAGTTTTGAAATCTTATATCACAAGAAATAAAATAAAAAATCTTAGAGAATTTTAGAACATCTCAAACATAGGTCCCAATATATTATTAGACTCATGTTGAACATTTTGGGACATTCTATGATCTTTTAGAATCTCTACAAAAGAGAGAACTTATCTTATCTTTATTTAAATTATAGTCCACCAAAATAATAAGTTTGTGATTCTTACACAAAGAGGAGATTAATAGTACGTCATAATATTATTCTTCGAGATAATCTTATATACTAAAAAAATAATATTAATCATAGCATTTAGACCTAACACATAAATGGAATACAAGTCAATAATCATTGCTACCTTTAAAATTTTTTGGATCAAGCATATATTTTATAAGATTGAATTTTCAATTATTTCTCTTACTACTCTCTATTGTGATAGTTAAGTATCAAGATATATAATCTTTAATTTAATAATTTACAAGTAAATAAAATACATGAGATTAATTATTTATTTCTCTAAGAAAAGATCTAAAATGAGACAATAGTCACAATCTATATTACTATAGCAGATAAGCTAGCCGACATCATGTGTCTTAGCATATTTTCTTTTTCTCAAAGATAAGAATTATAGATATCTATACATCAACTTGAGATAAGTAATGTATTTTCTTTGTTGATATATATAATTTATACACCAACTCCAAGATTATAATTCTAGACAATGGTCAATTTGTAAGTTATCCCAATCTAATTTTTCTGTTGATTCATAGAATTTAATAATTACATTTCTTATATGATGAAATATATTTGAATTTATTTTATTCATCATCAATCACTACCATTAGTGACAACTATCAATGTCATTTCAACCTTGGGCATAGTAATCCCTTCTTCACTTTCCTCAACTAGGTCACACTAAATTTAAATTATTATGAGTACATTTCAGTTAATGTATTATTTGGATATTTCACCACTAGTTTAGGATTATTAATCTTCCAGTTGAATTGCTTATATTAGTGTAGAGGAGGCTTGGATAGGTGACCCCCTAATACCCCCAAGAGTTCTTTTATAGCCAGCCAAACCCATACTCATTCAGAAACAATAAAAAAATTTGGGGTGTGAGAACGGGTTGAGTTTTCTACCCAAGCCAGGGACACGACCCAAGCATGATTTGTCACCCGAGTGGGCTTGCGATTCAATGTATGTCATGTCACTAGCTATTGCAATATGCAAGCTAAAGGTATCAAATGAGTCGAGCTGGACCAGTTCGGCCCACTTTTTTCGGGCCCAATTAGGCGGGTGTGTTATGCCTGGCATAGCACAGTCCCTTGGAGGTCAAACCCAGAACGGGCCTGCGACCCAAAACCACCCAATTCAATGCTAGTACGGGCGGCAATTTTTTAAAAAAAAATTAAGATTTCAGCACGCGTCATCGTGCCGCTGTCGCCCATTAGGCCTCACCGAACCTCGCCCGTCGGGCGTCGGCTCGTCATTCCCCCATCATGATCATGCTCGGTGCGTGATCACCAGTGTCATGCCCTCATGCCAGGCACCCGTGTCATGCTTGGCACGGCATGCACGCCAAAATCCCTCGGCCTGGCACGGCACAACTGGTACCGAGGGTGTGCGCAGCACGGGACCAAGCACAACACTGTAGCATGTTGTGCCAGCCTAGGCACGAATGAACCATGCTGGACTTGGGCATGGGTTGAGGGGCCCAACCTGTTTGACACCTATAATGCAGGCTGACCCTCCTACCCCAACAAGCCCCACATAAATGGGTCATGTCGAGCCCAATTTTTCTCGAGTCATCTCATGGGCTAGATCAAGCCACTCAGCCCATTTGCTAGCTCTAAATAAACATTTAGTTGATATAAAATCAATAGCTCTATTAGATAGAAGTGTTTTTCAATAATTTTGAGATTACATAGTAATCACCATAAATTATTTGACGAATTAAATACTTTTTTTTATTGTTTTTCAACGTATACCTCTTCAACTTATTCATCTAGAAAAAAATGCTACATCATTCATCGATATGTATCTTTGAGTGAACATGCTTTGATTAAGACCACTTTCACAAAAATGATAATGTGGTAGTATGTGCTACCAAGTATACTTTTCAAAGATACATTAATACCCATAATGAATCATTTTTCTTGTTATATTCTTCAAAAATAAATCATTCATTAATGATTAATAATCATTAGTGGTACATATATGATATGATAAATTTTTCCAGTGTTTGAATATAAAATAATGAATATCAATCTCCAAATAAGTGTAAATAAAAAATAACACACAATTGATCTTGTTTCTTGGAATTACTACTCTAGCAACCTTAATAAGATCATAAGAAATTGCAAAGTTTCTCATTAATCATTCAACAACAAGTTCAGTATCTTGCAATCGACATCAAAAATAGAGGTTATTTAAGTAATATAGAGGGAAGCAATCAAATTTATACCATTTTACAAGTTGCATAGGAGATAAAAATATGGATAATCTAAAGTTCAATGAACTACCATAAAAGATACACCAGTTGAGTAATTGTCAATATTCATATGATATGAGTGAAAAATATATCAAAAACAATATATTCAATTGAGCATTTAGTATAACTGATGCCCTAGCTATTGCGACCTGGTTGACTATTATTATTGTCAGTTAATTTTAAGCACAGAATAATTAGTGATACAATTTTAATCATTTGAATTTCATATTGTGTGTCCAAGAAATTTAATATCCAACTAATTCAAGACTCAAAAAAACAATATCAGAGAAATAAAAAATAGCAGTAGAAAAATATATCTGTGCATCAAAATTATCAGAAAACAATTCTGCACGAGAAATTATCCAGTCAGACAAGCTTTAAGTAAAATGCTACCAAAGAGGCCCCCAATGAGAACCCAAACAAACTTTTAAATCACTTGAAACTTGTTCAGTCTTTTAGTGAAATTTGATGAGAAAACTGAAGCATCATTGCTGATATTGAGACCCACCAAACAAAAGACTGATTGTCTCCTCTGTCATACTGTCTATGATTCTCTAATCTAATGTAAATTATTATTTTTTTTTTTGCTTTGGTTATCAATTTTAATGAACCAAAAGATTGAATCTAGCTTGATTTTAAAGTGAACAAAAATGGAAGAAAAAAAAAGTTAGGAAATAGATGGAAAAATCATGAACAAAAATAAATTAGGAGCAAAAAAATAATTTCATTCGAAAAATGACAACCCAAAATATGGAAAAGAATTATCTTTTAAAAATTTTTGGTTTTTTATTTTTTCATTCCAAACTGCTAGAGCCTCCAACAGGCTCACATCAGAGAAATCTTCTTGTGGTGCTGTCCCAATCAAGAATATGTAGATAGGGCTTGTGATGGTGACATGCCATTAAGAAAGTTGTCAATGGTATTGAATGCATCAATTCATTCAAAATCAAGGAATGCTGTATGCCCAACAAGACAAAATACTTACCTGGTGTAAATAGTTCCTTTCACACTTGCAATTGGCTGGTAAACATCTCCAGTAGGAATATTTGACCAATGGAAGTGAATTCTTCCACCACCACCTCCGCCACCACCATTAGGACTGCCATGCCCACCAGTAGTAGAAAAAAAAGCCGATTCACCTAGATCTAGCATACGCAAAAATAATAGTATGGATCCTCCAGAACCACCACCCGGGGCCGGGCTGTTATATCTCCCAATAAATTCTTCTTGTTTACTGATTTTCTCTAGACTGCCTCCATCAGATGTTATTGATCCTCTCAGAGACAAACTTGACAAAGGATGCTCCAAAGAACCCATTACTGCTCCCACAAGTGAAAAAAAGTGTAGTTATTTGTAAATGCCAGCATGCAAACGAAAACATATTCAAAAGAATGAAATTTGAAGCTAGGGGATGCAAATTAAGCGTGTGTGCGCCCATACTTAAAGTTCATATTTAGCCTAGTATAACATTTGCACATGGAGATCGTGTTTTGGTGTGATAAAAAGTAATTTGGTCCAAGATCAATAGGCCTCAAGTTCAAAACTCATCCAATGCAACCCATCTAATTTCCAAAGATAAAGCTGCCGAGAGAGATGTGTCAAATGTGCCATTGGCACGGATGGAGAAAGAGGGCATGCTGATTCATGACATGTCAGGTTGGACCCGGGTCAAACATAGCATGACCGAGCCCAGAATGATCAAGCCCTACCCTGGAGGTGAGCTAATATCATTGAAGGCATGCCACTGCTCCTGGTCGTGCAGCCTGGCCGCCTTCCACCTGAGCTGCTCCAGCTGGGTCTGGGCATTGCAGCTGGGAAAGCACCTGCAGCTGCTCCAGCTGGGCCTGGGCATTGCATCTGGGGATGCACCTGCAGCTGCCACTAGCTCACTACCATGTCCAAGGCCCAAGCCAAGCTTTAAAATTTTAATTTTTTTAATTTTAATTTTATATATAATTAATTATTATATTATAGTAATGATATATAATATAAATAAAAACTATACTATCACTGAAAAAATACATTATAATACATAAATATTTGAAAATATAAATAAAATATAAAACAGTAATTTTGGATAATAAAATCAGTTTTTTTATTTGGATTCTCATTTTGTGTGTATATACGTTATCATCCAAATTCAATTTTCTTATTTTATATTAAAGACTTATCTTTGAATCCGCTCAACCTTTAAGCAAAAAATTATTTCAATAATATTTGATCGTAATATATTTTTCCTATATCAAATTGCATTCACTGTCACATAAAAATAGACTTCACTGCTACGCTAGAAACTGAATGAATTAATAAACCCTATAACATTTTAAATAATATGAAAAAAATAAATTCAAATAATTTTTATTAATTCAATATGTCAAAATTTTTAATGTTGCTATGGGACATGATAGAGGAATCTATATTAAAGTATCTTGACAGATATATCTTATTTGATGGACATCCTCATTTTTTGC